>CM049418.1:13977500-14032500 GCA_026929865.2 Hyperoplus lanceolatus | reverse complement strand
CTTGGTACCACAAACAGTATACCTGAGTCAAAATATACAATAAGACACACACTATTTGCAGAGTAGAATCTCTGCTCTAAAAGTTCAGTTGGGGAGTATAAGCCGGGAGCCCAGCTCACTCAGCTTGGTTGGGGCTTAAAAGTATATTTTCCACCATTTGAAAGTGCAGCATTGATCTAACCCAGCCTCTTCAACAGGCCTTTGGATTCCGCTGGTGCGCCATTACATAAAGAGAAGATTTCAGGCCACAAGAGACAGCCACTTAACCATCCCATCCCACCCTTCCGTTTCTGTCGGTCTACCTTCATATAACCATGGATACAGTAAGGCAACAGTTACACGCTTCATGCTGTTGTTCCACATAGCTACTTAAGCAAACCCCACCTGAATCTGCAGCAGGAGAAACATACATTCGAAAATCTCTTGAATTTAAGCAAACGGAGAGTTTTATATCCACCTGAAATCCAGACATTAGCCTCCTCCCATTCGCCGCAGTTATTTTTGTGTGTGTGGGGAAAAACACACAGTCATGCTTACATTGTGCTCTGTTGTGGACCTTAACTGAAATGTATGTGCAGTAAATGACCGCAGTAATTGGATTACATGAATATAATTAGGTACTGTTACTTAAAAGGGTTTACGCAGATGCATGTTTAAAGTGAAACACATTTAAAATGTCAAAAATTCAATACGATAAAGCTACAAAAATATAGTTTTTGATTATGAGAGGATTATAATTTTTTTCTGTCAATTTAGGAGTAGACAGTAATTCAAAGGTTACTTAAAAGTATAGGTTAGCTTTTAGAGAAATAACAATCTTGTTTTACTGGGAGTAATTATAAGATCTAAATAAGATTACACCATAGAGCTTGAGTAGATATAAACAGAGGAAGTATTTAGAGACTTTAACAGGTAGTTTAGTAATACCTAGGAATTGACCTTGAGATTACAGCATTGACTGAAGTCCAGAAAATAGACAAGCAATTGAACTGATTTATAAACCAAGTGTCAATACTTGGGTTCTATAAAACACTACTGAAACAGTCAATTAACTTGTAATACATCTCAGAGGTACTTGGAACATTATTGGCTATATGATTCAATAAATGACCTGTGGTCTACTGAACACAAAACTGGGTTTGCATTATACACCAATAGGTGTCAAAAAAAATTATTTTTCTTTTTCATTCAAAAATATACCTTGTTCGTACACACCCAGTACAGATATAGACATATCCCTCTGAACATGCAATTAACTTTAAAAAAAATATACAAATAACCACTTAAAATATGATGAAATAGGGTAAGGTGGTAGCTTCAAGTTTCAGAGTCTACATGTGACTCCTCCTACAATGGATCTGCAGTGATAAAGTGCTTCAAGTGTTTGGGATGTTTTTTTTTGTTTGTTACAGTTTTTCAAAACCTACTTAATTCTACCAGTGTAGTCGCTGACAGGGCAAGAGTTTATAGTAGTCATCGACCTTTCTGAAAGTGTGGATTCAAACCATGACTATTTGAAACCATTCGTCTGGTCCTGTGTGAACTTAAATGTCATCCATTTCCACGTCGCTGTCCTTGGGTTTGCGGCGCTTGACCCTGCCCGGCGAGCGGCTCCTCCTCTGGCCCGTACCGCCTCCAGTGGACCCACCGGTGGCCATCTTGGGCACTTCTATGTTGTTGTTTGCGGGGCTTGGAGGTGGGTGTGCGTCAATGTCCTCCAAGGAGCCCGGCTGGGACTCCACAGATGTGCAGGTCATCTGTTGCATGAGAACACCATCGTCCCTTTTGTTTTTCACCACCTCCTCCCCCCCCTCTTCTTCAGGCTTGAACTCTTCCACAGCATCTTCCACTACGTCCTTTTCAACACATCCATCTCCTGACTCCTCAGCATTGGTGTCAATTGGAAGTTTGTTGTCTGATTCTGCCTCCTCTCCCTCAGTCAACACCTGGCCCTGAGGGTTTAAACAAGATAACGGTATATTATCTCTGAGTTGTTGAGATTGAACTCAATTGGGTATTACTGTGGCCATCTAGGTGTCAGGGACATGCTAGCTACATTGCAAGTGCCATATGATATCACTTTATCAATGCAGAGGAGGCTTCAGTAAGTATACAAAGTTGTTGAATAGAATGTTTTTGTGACAGACAATAATAGCAGATGTCCCATCAGTGGTGCACTGTGTCGCTGCCTAAACAAGACTGATTTGTTCTGTCTGTTAATTGGATGGAGAGATTATCTTTTCCTACAGGCTTAGAATTAGTGGTGAGGCTGCATTAGGTCACATTCCTCTTACAGCACAGTAGACTCAAACACAGCGGCCATGTACAGGCAGTCTGTGATGCTTAAAAATAGGCAAGTAATTATAAGCAGGATAAACTCTTAACAAAAGTCAGGTTTTCTTTTGACATGTATTCATCCCCAAATGTAACTTCTCCTGTGAGGCATTTGTAGCTGGTATGGACACTGGTATGGAGTAAATACATAAATATAATTCTTGAATAAACACAATAGATACACTGTGTGCACAATTATTAGGCAATTTGTATTTTTGAGGATTAATTTTATTATTGAACAACTACAGTGCTCTCGGTCAATCCAAAATGTTAATGAACCTAAACCTGAATGTTTACGAAAGTAAAAGTGAGGTTTTTCTTTCTTACGAGAATATATATATGTTTTGCTATTATTAGGCAACTATTAGTATGCAGAATTATTATGCAACTAAATAAAAAAAAAAAAATGTTCTATCATGTCAAAAAAAAAAATTAACCAATATAGCCATCCTTCTTTTCAATAACTGTCACAAGCCTTCCATTCATGGAGTCTGTCAGTTTCTGGATCTGTTGACGATCAACTTTTTGTGCAGCAGCAACCCCAGCCTCCCTGTCTGGGGTTGCAGCTGCATCTTTCAAGAAGACCATACATTTTATGCAGGACAATGCTCCGTCACATGCATCAAAGTACTCAATTGCATGGCTAGCCAGTAAAGGCCTTAAGGATGAAAAAATAATGACATGACTCCCTTCCTCACCTGACTTAAACCATATTGAGAACCTGTGGGCCCTGCTTAAACGGGATATTTACAGTGAAGGAAATCAGTACACCTCTCGGAACAGTGTCTGGGAGGCTGTGGTTGCTGCTGAACAAACTGACAGACTCCATGAATGGAAGGCTTGTGACAGTTATTGAAAAGAAGGGTGGCTATATTGGTCACTGTTTTTTTTTGACATGTCGGAATTTTTTATTTGTAAATTTTGAGTTGTTTTATTATTCTCACTTTAACAGATGAAAATAAACAAGTGAGATGGGAAAATCTTTCGTTTTTTTATTTAGTTGCATAATAATTCTGCATACTAATAGTTGCCTAATAATAGCAAAACATATATATATTCTCGTAAGAAAGACAAAACCTCACTTTTACTTTCGTAAACATTCAGGTTTAGGTTCATTAACATTTCGGATTGACCGAGAGCACTGTAGTTGTTCAATAATAAAATGAATCCTCAAAAATACAACTTGCCTAATAATTGTGCACACAGTGTATACTAAATAGAAAATGTCATATATAATATTTACATAAATACAAATGATTCAAAGATGGATAACTCCTCTTATGGCACTTACACTCTAACGTGTTGCCATTATTATGAAGCCAACCATTTATATTTGTGGCAAGTACGACAGGTCGGCCAGAATGTATTGGGTGGAATGGTGTAATGAACTTCATAATAAAGACCCAAAGTTAGAATAAAGGGGTTTAAGGCTTTAAGCTTGTTTTCCAAAATGATGGATTTTAGACTATTTAGTTTGTTTCACGGCGTCATCATAGCTGAATGAAATCCATTTGCATTTGATTCATCCTACCTGTGATGAGGTCATTTCGTCCTCTGAAGCCTCCACTCCCGGCTCCTTGCTCTCTCCTCCCTTCTCGTCTTCGTGGGACTCCTCCTCCCCCTCGCCGGTGCCTTCGTCCCCGCCTTCGTTTCCCTCCGCATTCTCTTCTTCCACCGGTGCGGATTCGTCATTTGCTGCATCGCCATCCTCCACTTCCCCAGATGCCTCTTCTCCTTCTTCTCCCTCTTCCTCTGGCTTACAATCACACACCTCCCCCTCCTCCGCCTCCACCTCGGCCTCCTTGTCGGCCTCCTTCTCGGCCTCCTTCTCCTCCCCCTCCCCCTCGTCATCCTTGGGGATCTCCATCTCTCTTGCCGTTGCGTCCATAACCGTCTCCTTATCACTCTCTTCCCCACTTCCCCCCGTCTCCTCTTCCTCCCCTGCCTCCGCGCCTGTGTTGTCGCTGGTTTCCTCCTCCTCCGCGGCATTTTCGCTCTCTTCCTCGTTCGTGTCACACTGGCATTGGCATTCTGCTTCCTCTTCCCCAGCTTCCCCATCACCCGTTTCGTCCTCTTCCCCCTCCTCATCTCCCTCTCCCTCCTGGTCTTCCTCTTCCGCCATGTCCTCATCTTCCTCGGGGATCGTCTCATCCAAAACCACATACGCTTTGATACTGTCTTTAGTTTCCTCGTCCTCTTCCTCGTCTTCCTCTGCCAATACCTCCAAATTCCTCCCTTCCTCTTCCGAGACAACCCGATCGACATCCACCACAATGGGTTTTGGCGCGGCCACGGGCGAAGGGCCTTTCTTCAGCTGCAGTATCTTGAGGAGGTCGAATTCCATCTGCACCGGTGCTTCTACGGTTGCGGACAGTCTTCGCACCGGGGGCCGGGCGTCCATTCTCTTTTTGACACAAGCATCACAGGGGCAGTACTCGTCATCGCTCCGCTGGTCGCTGAACTCACCCATGTCTCCATCGCTGAGAGTGGCTGTTTTCACCGACTGAATCTTCATGACCTGAAAAATAAATCAAACATTATTATCATATTTTTTTTAAAGACATTTTCTTCTGCGTTTTAACCTTTATTTGACAGTTTTAAGTAGATAGTGACAAAATGGAAATGGGGAGAGAGAGGGAAATGACATGCACTAAAGGTCCACGGGTCGGATTGGAACCCCAAGACCACTGCGACAAGGACTGAGCCTACTGTATATGGTATGCGCTCCACCCACTATGCCACCGAAATGCCCAAACTTTCTGATTTGCACATTTTATTCTCTGCAAGTATTTAAAACGTTATTTTTATGCCCTTCAAATAGCAATTGGATATAAAGAGGATTTTTTTGGTGGAATTACCTTCAATATTCGACGCCTGTCTGTAGTGCTGGAATCCTTGGAGAGGTTCTTTGATCCGGGCGGCCGGGGAAACTTTCCCCCTCTGCCGGCACGACTCTGAATCTTCCTCATCTCGCGCTCGATGCTGCTCTGGATGCGTTTGCTCACCTCTTCTTTCAGCTCCCTGATCATGGTGTCCAGGATGATGTTGTCATTCAGTTCCCAGCGCACTTTGAACTCCACCATGGCGTTGATGTAGTGGTCCATGAACTGTTTCTCCAGTTTCTTCAGAAGTTGCAGGATCCATACCGGGTCAGGGTCTTGGGATGAACGTTTTGACAAGGGCGCTCGCAGCACGGTCGGAGGCGAGCTTGAGCTGCTGCCCCCCAGGGTCTCTCGTTCGTTGTCAGTAGGGGACTTGGAGCTGTCATTCGCCGAGCTCTTGTCTGACGATGAGGCGTTCTCATTGGCTTTCAGGCTGTCGGGACTTTGAAGGTCTGTACTTTGTTCATCACTCTGTGCTGCCTCCTCTGCTGCCTCTGTTATAATTTGCTTGGGGGTTGTTTCCTCTATTTCTACCTGAATTTCTTCTTGTCCTCCCTTTGCATCTCCTTCCTTTTCCTTTTTTTCCTCCTCTACAACCTTCTCCACTCCCTCATCTTCATGTAAAGATTCCACCTCATTTGTGTTATTTTGGTTTGCTTCATCTACCACTTGTATTCCGTTCTCCTTTCCTGATCCACCAGAGCCAGTGCTCATATCCACCCCGGAAGAGGACCTCGGTGGAGACACCTGCTCTGTAACACCATCCTCTTTTGTCTCAGTGTTCCTGGTGTCAGTGAGCCAGAGGGATTGAAGGATATCTATAATGTCCTCATATCGCTGGTTGCGGTCCTTCTGTTGGTCACAGCCAGGGCCGACTGCAGGCTCAATGAGCTGGAGCTGGGCCAAACAGTCCAAGAGCCCCCTAGCTGATGTGCTCAGTCTATGGCCATACACTGGAGACACCTGCATAGGAGAATGCAGATTAATACATAGATACATTGTTCCCATTCATGCAATCACATCTAGCTTTATCTCTTTGGTTGACAAGGTCATAACCCATTGTCACTCATAACCAATTGACATACAATAATAGGTTAATTCAACTTCAGGAGATACAAGCCAAGAAGGTTGGGAATGACTGATGAAGAAGGACCTGCTTTGCATTGTTGCTGTAAAACACCTCTGTTGATCATATAACAGTGACTTTATATCAGTGATCCTCCTTAAAATGTGTATGATGATTGTTTTTATTTGTGGATTTTAGTCAGCTGGTTTGACATTAAAAATACTAACCAATTAATTGGTCAATTGATCAAATAAATTGTATCAATTATTAAATTCCATATACATAAAGTTACTGGATTACCTCAGGCATGCTGTGACTTCGACCCGGAGCAGACCTCAGAAGAACTTTCATCACTGCAGCGGAAGAATGCCAGTTCCTGGGCATAGAGTCAGTGGTCACCAACAGATTGTTTGGGCGAGAAGACGCCACCACCACATCATCTGGAGCTGGATCTGAACTCTTCTCCTCTTCTGCCGCATCACATTCAACTTCCTCCTCGTTGGTTACTTCCTCTTCCTCTTCAGCCTCAACTTTCTCCTCCTCGTCAACGTTCTCATCTTCAGGAGGACTTCCCTCTTCCTTTGCTACTTCCTCTGGTGGTTCCTCTTCCACCACCTTCTCCTGCTCCTCCACTTCCTCCTCATTCAGCCCGTCACCGAGCTCGAGCACACCGCTGTTATCGGGAATGCTCCGCAACCAGTCGCTGACAAACTCATTTGGGGAAGCGTTGGGCAGACCATCTGGTGTCAAATCCAGCTCCTCCTCCTGATTCGTCTGCTTCCTGCTTCTTCTTGACTGTCGGCTCGGTGTCCGTGCAGCCGCCATGGAGTCCTTCAACAGGTCAGCGGCGGACAGAGAGTGGGACAGAGTTGTCTCATTGCTAGTCTCCGCTCTGCTACATGTTTCAGAGCTGTGTACAGGACAGCCGCTTGAGGATTTGCTACGTGTCTCTTTCTTTTGAGAAGTGGACATTTTGTCACTGCAACTGGACTTGGCCTTTGAAGCCTTTGTTTTCGCCGACTCAGGCTTGAGGCAACTGGGACTCTTGGAGCGGACACTGGCTGCCTTTTCGTCTGTGATATCTTCTTTTACATCCACCTGACTAGCAGGTCTACTGATGGCCTGGTCTTTATTTTCATTTTTTTCTGAATCTCCAGCAGTTGATTTTGCTACATTGGCATTTTTAACGCTGACACTTGCACGGGATTTGCTGCGAACTTTAGCACTGGCAGATGACATGGCAGATGAATTCCTCTTGTCTGGGGCATCTTTTGTACTTGAAGAAGACTCTATACCTCCTATTTCAAGTTGATTAAGATTTTGCTCTTTGTGCTTTGTGTCAAGCATTTTAGATGGCTCTTTGCCACGACAGCTACAACAAGACTTGTGAGACCTGTTGCTTTTTACTGACAGTGCACTGCTTGCCCTTACTGTGTTTTTCCTTTCACCTTCTTCCACTTCACTTCTGTCCTCACTCCCTCTGGTCATTTCAATAATAGGGATTTCAACCATGTGCGACACATTATTTTTACTGTCATCACTGTTGGACTTTGGAGACAAGCTGGACTCTGTCCCTTCGACATCTTCCTTTGTGGCAGACTGCTCTGTGCTTTGGAGGATGTCAATAGTTGGTGTTTTCCCTCCGCCCTCCGTCTTTCTGTGGAAAGGAACGGCTGACTTGCCACTGTCAGAGTCGCCTGAGTCCTGGTCTTCTGGCAACCCAAGAGAGACTGACCCTGATGAGTTTCGGCTCAGTGCTTGCTCTGTGCCTCCTGATTCTCTCCTCTGTCTTCTGGTTATGGATGATAAGGTGCTGGCAGCCCGCTCAGGTGCCTCCTCAATTTTAAGCTCCTCGTTATTTTCCTTTTTCTCCCCTTCCTTATCCTCCCCCTCTTTCTCTGTCTTGGCCTTTTCAAGTGCTGCAGGTGATCCACACCGACATTTGGATCTTCCGGATTTAGCAGAGGCTGTGGAGCGAACTGACAGGGAACTGGGCCCTCTGGTTTCTCCAACACATGGGTCAAGCAACATCTGTTGCACAGGGGATTGATGGCTGTTGAGGGGTGTAGCTGGAGCTTTGGGTGTGCGGGTCCGTGGGGAACATGTCCTCTTGGGTGAACTTCTTGGTGCATTGTCTTCCACAACCTTTTCGTTTGCTTCTTCTGTTTCAATAACAACAACATCAGTTGTTTTGTTTGCGTTGGATTTATGCGATGAAGCACGTGAAACATTAAGTTTTCCTGACTTAGCTGATTTAGTTGATTTAGCTGAAGCAGCGCTCGGTGCTCTTTCAGTTCTCTCATTATTTTCTGTATCAACCCCTTCTGGTGTTTGAATGGTGACAATATTTGGAGTTGGTGACACTGATTTGAGATTCTTGCCAGAATTTGACTTGCGAGAAGTACTGGAAGTTTTTGACTTCACAGACATGGCACTTGCCACCCGGTCTTGATTACCACTTTGCGTCTCCTCTATGTTAGTCTCAACAGAAGGACCTTCTACTCTATTTTGATTTGGAGATACTGCGTTGCAGTTTGACTTGTGGGATTTTGAGGACTTAGCGGAGGTGTGAGACTTACACGACAAGGCACTGGGTGTCCTTGTTGGAGACTTTGCAGAGGAAGCTGATTTACCAGATAAAGCACTTGCAGCCCGGTCCACAACTGTTTCACCATCTCCTATTTCAGAATTTGCTCCTGGGTTGTCATTACAGTGGGATTTGTGAGATTTGGAGGACCCTCTACTGGCTGCCCTCTCTTCACTTTCCAGTTTAGCAGAATTTACACTTTCTGGCCTCTCCTGTGTTTCTCCTTCTATTTCATTTTCTTTTTCTTCTGCCACCACTGAGCTTGGAGATTCCTCGATATCGTTGCCATTATTGTTGCATGACTTAACAGACCTGTTGGAGTTAACTGATCTGCCAGACATTTGACTCACTGCTCTTTCTTCTCCCTCTCCAGTTTCTGATCTGGGAGAACGTGACCTTTCGGAGGCTTTGGTGGACTTATGGGATTTGTTTGACTTGACGGAAACTTTGGACCTAGCTGACATGACACTTGCTGTTCTCTCCTCTACCTCCATTCCTTTATCCTGTCCTGTTTCTTCGATAACAGGATCATCAGCTACCATAGCACCTGGAGTTTCTGCTCTTGCACAGTGACTGCAAGTGGACCTGTGAGATGTTCTGGATTTTGCTGAGGCAGTTGATTTAGCAGATTTAGCAGACACAACGCTATCAGGTCTTTCTGCCTTGTCAGGGTTGTCAGAAGCATTGTTGTCAGAGTTAACAGAAAGGGCACTGGAAGCTCTTATGTCTGTTTCATTATCCTCTTCTTCTTCTGCAGGTGTATTGTCAGTTGGGGAGGCAACCTTAATACTTAACTTGGCTGAAGCACTGGTCTTTGCTGAAGCACCAGATTTGGCTGACAAAGAGCTAAGTGCTCTCTCTTCAGTATCCTCTTCCACTGCTTCCTCTTTCGCACTGACGTCAGGAACTTCAGCTGTGCAGCCGCAGTTGGACTTGTGAGATTTGTGGGACTTGGCAGAAAGGTTTGATTTAGCCGACAAAGCACTGGGGCTTCTTACCTCTTTTTCTGCTGTAGCATCAGTGCCGCCATTACAGCCAGACTTGCGTGATCCATTGGAGCTGTGGCTTTTGGCTGATGTAGCACTAGGAGACCTTTCTTCCTCATTTCCTGCTGCCTCAGGACTGGGTTCTTTTTCCTCTAGGATGTTTGCTATTGCAGAGCAGCGCCCATGGTTGGTGACGTTAGTTAAGTTGGACTGAGTTGACACATCTGAGCTGTCGTCATCTTCAGTGGGATTTTTGGAAATCTCTTGGTTGGAGAGAGATGTGGCCGGCTTTGGAGAAGGTCTGTTGGAATGATAGGACCTATGGGAAGCTCTACTTCTGGATTCAGAGTTGGACCCATGTTTGCAGCCACCACAATCATGACATACGCTGGGTGCCCTTGACGATTCTCCTGAAAGTCCTGTACAACCAGACAAGCCACTACCCAGCCTCTGTATCTCTTCATCCTCATCATCGGCAGCTCCCTCCTCCTCTGAGTTCTGGGTCTTGGCTCGGCTGGACCTGCATGAGGCTCTGCTGGGAGCTTGATCATACTCCTCTGCTTCTACTGTTGAATGTGGGCTGGCTGCTCCACAATGACAGGAAGAGGTGAACGATACGGCCCTGCTCCCTCTCTTGCTTGTTGGTTTGTCAATTAGGTCTGTCAATGGTTCAATGCTATGACAGCACTGCGAGGCGCTAGGTGGCAAATCATCGTCCTGGTCCTCTTTCAGCGATTGCAGGACATGCGAGGAGTTGCTCACCGCAGACAGCGGACGCGACGCCATGCATCGGCTCACACTGCACACCTCTACGTGGGTGTCTCCGTCATGTTCCACCTCTAGTCTGCGCTCAACCTGCTCTGTCACACACACCTCCTCCTGGACTATTTGGTTTTGCAACGGCTCTGAACCTGAGCTTCCACCACAGTTGGAGAGCTTTGCTCGACAGCGCACCACCCTCCTGGAATTACATGATGAGGATGAGCTAGAAGAGTGCAGGTGTCTTACCATGGTGTGTGTGTGGCTGGATGCATGCGGCGGAGGGACAGGAGGCGGCTTGTGGCTGTGCGCTGGGTTTTCCCACAAGTCGTACTGGTGTTCGGGTCTCTGGTAGCAGCAGGGGCATTGGTTCCCCACGGACACATGCTGCATTGGTTGGCTGGAATAATCCACACCCTCTGGGTCAAAGGATGCAGAATCAGGGTCTGAGCAGCTCTCTGATTGGCCCTGCTGCAGGTAATGGGGCTGGGCCTCACTCAGGGGGCAACCCTCATTGGTCAGAGATGGAGATTTTTTTATTTGTGTGGACCACTGGATGGTCTCCTCATTTTGCAGGCGAAAACGCACCCTCATCTCTACGGAGAGGCTGCCATCTTTATTGACTAGGACACGCTTTTCAATGTCCTCGTTCATAATTGATGGTTTAGTGCTCACGCCGTTACCAAAGGACTTCTCTGAAGACAAGGAGAAACGGGTGGAGCGGTTTGAAGAATCTGAACGAGGGTGGATGATGCTTCTTTTGGTTTCCAGACCAAAGTTAACTGTATGGAGAGATACATAGGATCAAATGTTAATGTAACCTGTATTCATCTATATCTAAATACATGTGCCTTTATAGAATTTTTGAGGACCGAACAACTTACCACTTTTCTTACTTCCATGGGTTTCACTGTTCTCGCTGGCTCTGGACTGTGCTCCGTGAGGTGAAGTTCTTGTTCCGTGAGGTGAAGATCTTGTTGCGTGAGTAGCAGGAGATCGGGCCCCGTTTCCAGGAGTCCTGGGGCCAAGACTAGGAGACCTTTTTCCAAGACCAGGCAGTTTTTCCTCTGAGCTCTTCCTGATATAGTTGACCAGCATTGGGCTGAAGGCTTCCCGACCGACACACACCAACACAGCAGGGCAGGTCATCAGGCTTTGCACACTGTCAATCTGGAGACAAATGCACAGTGTCAGGAATTTCCACTTACGCAAGATGTAATTTTCAGCACATAATAAACTAAAAATAAAAAAAACACTTCTTACCCTGCGCCCCTCTGCAGTGTAGAGCTTACGGACATGAAACTGCATCACCTCAGACACCTCATCAAGAAAGGCCCCGAGGCTCCTGGTCGATCTCCTGCTAAGCACCACGCTCCTCCTCAACCCCGGCTCACTGTTTTTCACTAGCAGGATCCGTCTCTGCCTGTATGACAAATGGCCCGGTGGGGTTGCCGAAGAGCTTTCAGGCCGATGGGGCCTCCTGGTGTCATGGTACCAGATGCCCGGGTGTTTTCTGACCAGCTCCATGTTAACTGGCTTAATCTGCCGCCGGTCAGAGCAGATGTAGCAGCCGCCATCCTGGAGCTGCTCCAGGTGTTTGATGGCGTGAGTGCCACGGGGGGTGGTCACAGTCCGAACCCCAAATGGCAAGGGAACCTGTATGTGGAAACATATATGGTAAATGGTAAATGGTAAATGGACTTGTATAGCGCTATATCTCCGTTTATCACAGACTCAAAGCGCTTTACATTGTTTTTTGTACACATTCACCCAGTCACACACACATTCATACACCGATAGCAGCAGCTACCACGCAGGGTAGGCTTAGCACTAGGGTGCTAAGCTAACTAAGCTTACTATCGGGAGCAATTCGGGGTTCAGTGTCTTGCCCAGGGACACTTCGACATGTGGCGGGGAGACGGGGGATCGAACCTCCGACCCTGCACACCAGAGGCGAACTTCCTACCCACTTCGCCACTGCCGCCCCATGCACACTATTTAGACAGTAGGCCTACATATCCGTTTGTCTTTCCATTGCTGGGTGTTATCAAATGTATTGATTGGTAAAATAACACTCTTAAATTTCTAAGCGGTGCTCCACTGCATATCCAAATATTAGTAATTTTGGTTCTGAGCAGCTCTCTGATTGGCCCTGTTGCGGGTAATGGGGGCAACCCTCATTGGTCAGAGATGGGGATTTTTTGATTTTTTTGTGTACCACTGGATGGTCTCCTCATTTTGTAATGGTAGTAGAGGTAGATCGAGTTCCACAAAAATCTTAGACTGAATGCTGAAATAGTTTTGAATGAGAATTTTAAGCAGGTGAAAGAAGAGCTAATGCTGTTGACAAGTTCAAAAGATTAACTTGCAGTGCCGCAGCATCTACGCAGTCAGCTTTGACACTAACCTTATGGGAAAGGTCGTCCAGCAGGGCATCAAAACATTTGAAGCTGCGCCTGTGAACCGCCATTCTGACGCCCCCGAACTGGCTGTCGCCGCTTTTGTAGAACGTGATCCGCTTGGCTGGGGCAGCTTTGGTCACATGTGCCAGGCGTACGTTGGGAGCTTGTGGATGGGTGAGAGGCGAGGCATGTTTAGACGGGGGCCGAGGGTCCCACATCGCTGTTTGGACCGAATTCATGCTGCGAACTCACACACACCTGAGGGATACACACAAATGTGCAACACAGAATCTTAAGAAGTTGTTGAATACCAAAATGGTTAAAAATGGCATATACATATATGTATGTTCACATTCAGGCCGCACATTTTATTACCTCCCTGCCCTGTCAATATCTTATACTGTACTCATGTATGCATGCATGCACAACTAAACAGAGGAATTGTATTGTAGTTCTCTTGCAGAGTTACCACAATTACACAATGCTTTTAAAATTATACTATGAACCACAGAATTATCAGTACAATAACGCAAGTTATTCAAATGCAAATAATTTCAAGATATATATTTTTCAGTTTCTTATCTCTATATCTTTGCAAACACACTTTCAAACCACACTCACAAAGTCACAACTCTTAATCAGGGTGTTTGACAAAGGATTCAGGCCAAGGACATCCACAAACAGGACTACCTGACATAAGTCATTCGGTTGCAACAGGGGAATCTTTTTGTCCAAAGTTATTTCCAAATCAAACCAGTAACCTCCCTTTAAATCGCCAGATTTACTCAAGAATCACCATGATTCTCACTCTTTCTAAATGTTCTGTGCAATCATTTTTCATCTCTACATGATAATGATCGAAATTCAACCATACTATACATTACATTTGAATATCAGAAGCTAAATTCAGTCAGTTACTGACATCATCTAGCAGCTTGTACATACAGTATGTAAATATGTTAAAGACAGCTTCCCACGGTCTGCTATATTTGACACATGTCTAGCAATCCTATTTGGAATGGCCTTAAAAAGTTTATGTCCTGCTTCTGAACTGCAAACATAAACCAGCTTGCGTAATATACAGTAGATTACGCAAATAATACTGTTCCAATTTAATCACTATAACCTCACAATTTACTTATTGAAAGAAAAATACAACATTAAGAATACTTTTATTTGTTTGTTTTGATTGGGTTTCAGAAGTGTGTGTCCATTGTATTATCACACACATGCCATCAGAGCTTGAAGCCTTGACAAAACTGATTTTAAACTTCACAACAAAAAAACTAAAATATTGCATCATTGATATAATCCGTGACAAATATGGCTGCGATATCCTGAATTAGCACAGATGGCACCTGGCTTCTTATATCCAACTGAGTGATATAATAAAGTTAATCATGACTGTTATCTGTGATGAATTCTAATAAGCTATACAAAAGAGGTGAATGTTATCAGCAGGCTTAGCAGGCTTTTAAGTCTCACGAGGCAAATCACTGCTTTTAGCTGCAGACACTCCCAACGTGACGCTTGGCTTCTTAATCCCTCCTCAGCTCTGTCTTACTTAACATGTAAAATATCATCCCATCCGTCTAATAGTGTAACCGAATGCTTGACTTTTTTTAATGAGCTTACGGCAACAACTCACTGGTTTCCAAGGTGACATAGCATAAACAAATAGTTCCCGGAGCTGGATACATTTGAACTGGTTAAGGAGTTTGCTGGAGGAGCTGGCTAAATATGATATTGCAGAAGACCAATGCAACATTGGTGAAGGATAATATAATTAGCTGCTGAACTAAAAATAGGCCTGTACTTTTTGCTTATAACATTTTCTAAAAACATACATGCATTGCAGAGACAATACCAGTAGTATTCCCCCAGTTCACATTCTGTTTACAAGCTGGGGAACTTTTCTAGATAAAAACAACATCAACATTATGAATATGTGGAGACAGCTAATGGCAGCGCACAATTGTAGGAAGGTGGAAAGTTGATATATATTGATAAAAGAGTAACTATGTATCAACTGTAGACCCATTTTTAGCACATCATTTTACCATATCTTATTTAACCATTAGGCAAATGTCATTATATTTTAACTACAGACCCATCTTTATAACTGCAATGTCAATTTAAGAACCAACTAATCACTAATCATTAATTGAAAACTTAATTAATCTTTAAGGATTACAGAGCAATCACTATCACAAATTCTATCAGAATGTGCATCACTATTAAAGCAGTTTACCTCCATCTAATAGTACTCACATATTCAGGAAACATTGTCCAAAGAGATGTGGAAAAAGCTGGACGGGAATCTGTTTTTGAGCGCTACTCGTCTGTGTGTGTACTGTATATGTGCGTGTGGCCCCTATCTCTGCAGCTTGAGTCACACACTAAGATGCACAGCAGAGCCCCTGGTGCCCTCAAAGGTAAAATGGCAGTCGGGTAAGCAGGCACACGAGGGGAGGGAGAGGGCGGGTTGAGAGAGGAGAAGACAGGGAATGGGGTGGGGAGGAGGGCTAAGGATAGAACCAAAAGCCTGCTTAAGAACCTGTGTGTGTGTGTGTGTGTGTGTGTGTGTGTGTGTGTGTGTGTGTGTGTGTGTGTGTGTGTGTGTGTGTGGGGGCGCGTGCGTGCGTGTGTGTGTTGAGGAAGGAGGGGGTTGCTATGGTGAGCCAGGTGATGTTCTTATGCATGCCACACTTGACCTGCAGTAGAACTAAGAACACGCTAATTTGCAATTGTGATGCCTTCTTTTGATCTATCTTACCACCGGCTGAAAGGGAGAGCAGGAAATGGTGTTATCGGACAATATAGAAGACTCCTACATTTTGGGTTATCGTAGTGAGTAAAGGGAGAAAAAAAGTTGATGATTATCGAAATCACTTCAATTTTGATGATGATCTAGTTGTCTGTATTTGCGTGTGTTTGTGTGTCAAGGTGAGGTAAGATCCACCTCGAATGTAAGACAACAAAAGGTTTTACTACATACATTTTACTATCACACACACACACACACACACACACACACACACACACACACACACACACACACACACACACACACACACACACACACAGTAGTCAGTCGAAGAGGATTGGATCTGTGTGGCAGCAGGGTGCCTCACAGACAATCTGTATGGCAGCAGGGTGCCTTTTCTTAAGAAATCCTTAAAAAATCCAACTGCTCCTATTACAGGCGGAGTGGTGGGAAATCTATGATGAGCAGAGCATGGTCCTCACAACACTATTGTTATGAGCAAAGGCACTACTGTTTTTGGTGGTTCAGGGATGGAACCATTCAGCCATCCAAAGATGCTAAAACTCTGCGTGAAACTGAGTGCGGAGGTGGGTGATTATTCTCTGTAAATTCATTAACAAGTGGCCCCATTTCACATACAAGTAGCCATGTGATCCACTGTTTATATCGCATTATTCACAAGCTTTAAGCTTAGTAGCTAAACTTTAACCCTTCAATAATAAACACATTTATTAAATAAACCTACAAAATAGGACCCAGTTTGGATAAAACTTTTTTTATTTCAAGCAAAAATGGAAGTACTATTATTCTGATAGTGAATTGAAATGCAATGTTTCCTGCTGCTCTTCACACTCAATTGTGCCAAACCAAGGGCAGTTTACACGACTAAACATTCTTCCCCTTTACCAGGATCTAAACGTCCTCGATTTAAGTCTTGTTTTTACTGAGCAAATTATTGCTCAATTCAGACTACGTAACCTAACTGAGCTGTCAGTCTCATCAATCTGTATCTGCTTCACGGCTATAAGGAGTGACCATAGGGAGTGACAGAGAGAAAGAGTAGGAGTACGCCTCAGAGAATTCTGGGGAGACAGGAAGCCAGGGATGAGTAGTTCCTGTGCATGACAGGAGCGAGGCATCAGGCAAACTGCTAGTGCTAATGGGGACTCCTTGTGGATAAATCATGGAAATTGTCACTTGTGCATTGTACTGTTGCTAATTTGTCACACAACAACATTCAGGCAGACACTATATTCACCCTGAAGTAAATATAAGAGCCCAAAATCTGATGGTTTGGACTAGAGATATTTAACGATGTATCTCACTTTCCACTCCTTTAAAAGAAAACAGAACCAACTTGAGTAGTGTCAGTGATGATGAAGCTATTCGGTTCAGTCAGTATGGCATAGGAAGAATACAGCAAAAGAGAGATTATATGATGTCATCATGCTCAATCCCTCTCATCCCATAACCAGGTATGTGAACCAGTAGTGAGCTCCGACGGAATAAACAAAATGTATGCATATGTGTGCTATATAAATAAGTTGTGTACACAATAGATGACACCATACATAAAGAAAGTGCATAGAAAAACATTGAACGCCACTACACAGGCCTCTGGGAGTTTAAAGGGAGTTATTTAAACAACAGGAGTTAAAAGGGGAAAGAAACAAGGTCAGTCTTACCGATGTGGACATATAGGCCTATAGCAAAGATGGAAGATCAATTGACGATTATAATTCCAGAGGAAAAACAATAAAAAAGACTTTCAGATGCGAAGATATTAGGGTCAACTTCAAGCTACTACCAGCAGGGAGCAGGTGTGGTGAGCCGCTCCGTCAGACACATCGGCATGAGCAGCACTGCGCGTTCAGTGTCCCACTGCCTTGGTATGAGGCGCATGTTCGGACTTCACATGTCAAAGCAGCCGCGTAAACACCGGAAGTACACTAAAGTAGACCTCCAGAGTAATGCGTGGCGCTGGTTACAGATTTATAAGCATAGTTATAATAGTAACAACAATAGGCTATTTAGAACCTGCGAACATTTCAGATCTTAGCACCTCTATTAGCTCATATAGAGCTGCTTTCATTATCTAAATAATTTGATATTAACATAGGCCTAGTCCCAATACATTTGAAACTCCAGTTTAATCTCATTTACCAAACATTTAGGGATTTTAAATACAGATTATATAGATTATTAAATAAAGTGTTTGAGTTGTTTTGCCACCATTAATTTATGAAAAGGTAGGCTATCTGTGCATAATTAGAATCAGGCCGACTAATCAAATAGCCTACATAACCTACTTAGGCTACTTCTATGAAAGATTGTCTAAAAAATATCAAATGTGGAATAGCCTAATGAAATAAATTAGCCATAGGCCTACGTTAAAGTTAACAAGCTGTGGAAAAGTTCCCAATGTCAAAACAGCGTTTCATTACATTATGTAGGCTAGGCACATCAATTGTTCTAGGGTTTCTGTCTCCAAGGTGCAGGGAGAGCACTGCCTAATATCTGGATCTATTCTGTAACTGAGTTTTGGAATGTCTCACAAGGAATCGATCTTAGAAAAAGTAATAAATTCTTGGCCCATAGGCTACTCTCTAAAAATGTAATCTAAACTTTTATTTTTAAATGCACAACCGGAAACAGTGTACTGGTGATATGGACAGCTTGACACAATCTTGATCCGTTATATTTAAACTAAAAATCACGCTCTCTCCTCATTCATTGAAAATAAAAAAAACACAATCGGAACACAAGAGAGGCAGAAAAGGGGAGAACAAGGGAATATAAAGTGGGGGTGAGACGGAGAAGAGCAGGAGGAGGAATGGCATTCATGTTAAAGAGGATTAGACCAGCTTGAGCCATCTGTAGCCCCGGGTTGATAAAGCCAGTTAAATGGCAGATAAAGTAACCAGCATCTGTGTTCTCTAACTAGGGCCCAATTATCTATCAACATACTAGGCTAAATAGTATACCCGTCTGACGGTCTGACCATACCATTGAATAGCCTACCATATTTTAATATAGGCCTAGGTTAAAATGTATTAACAGACAACAGGTGTCAGCTATTTCATAACAGCCTATTTCGCGTATTGTGAGTTAATTAAATGACCCCATACGTTTAATTTCTGTTTTTACAATCAGTAGAATGGCATAAACCAAAAGAGAAGGTTTTCTGCTACAAAGAATATAAAAATCTGTGCGCAGATATCACATCAGCTTTCTGCACGTCGTAGATGGCCTATTACATGATGCGACGTCATTCCACGTTAACAGAGCCGCATGCGCAGCACGCATCCACCTACGCACCCCGCGTCCGTCTCCTATGGCAACCAAGTACACTCGTGTAGTTTCCTCAAGAATGGCTTCCCTTACAGATAGTGAGATAGCACAGATAGCGAAAGAGCAGGTAGGCGGGCATTCAGTTATCACCCGGATACTTGTATTTAATCAAGAGAGAGAGAGAAATAAAGGCGTGTTATTTTGGTGCCTTCAAATGCTGCCAGGGATTTTACAACACCGAGCGAGCCACCTATATTTTACCCTAGCTGAGTATTTTCTTCTTAAAAGGAATACCAGGCTACCTTATGTTTAACAGTAGCCTACACTAAAGGCTTAGGCCTATACTGGGCATAAGGACAATTATTTTGTAGGCTAGAGTTTTCACATGTTATGCTACTATAGCCCTCTCCTAAACTTTAGAATAAAATATTGTAGGCCTACTTGCACAACACTATAGTCTACTAAACAACTAGGCCTATGTATAATTTAGGTTTCATGTAATTTGATGCAATGTTACAAACAACACAAATTTAAGATAGGCCTAATTTATTGAGCCCACATGTAAAGAAACTTCAATGATGCAACCGACCAGCAACACACCATGTGAGCAGCTGCAGCTTTAAACCTGCAGTGTGTAGAATTTTGGGTTTTATTCCCTAGCAGATTTTGCAGAAAATAATTATAATATCCATAAGTACGTTTAATTTAGTGAATAATAGCTGAATTTCTTTTATAGAATTATTATTTTTTTCCTTAGAAAGGGTCTCATATATGTAAATAATTCTCCATACTTTGGACCAAGGCCTTGACACCGCCATTTTGGAAGTGTCATAGTTGGAATGTCATCAGGTGCATTGTTTAAAATTTAGAATTGTTCTTGTCCTTGAAGGCCACTGTAGCTTCTGTTTTTATTCGAAAGGGTGGGGTTACCCAGGAGCGTTGCATTCTAGAACTTTCTAGAACTTACTTGATGATGTCATATTACACACTGCACCTTTAACATGCTGATAAATACAGTTGGCCTGCATTGGGGCCACACACTACATTCTGATTAAATTGTGTCTTTTGTTGATAATACTTCTGTACTAAAAGTATACTTAAATTAAATCTTGATGGAATTTTTGTACTTCAACATCTGCTTGTGGGACAAATCATGTGTGTTCCTGTGTGTGTGTGTGACAGAGGGAGCCTGGCGTGCAGAGGCTCAGCAGTCACTTCTCGTGGCTGGAATTCTTCGATGAGCGGCGGCGCTTCCATCAGGAGTTTGTCTACGGCGTGGCCATGTTCGCCGCGGCCCGGGGCTTCCCTTGGCCAGAGGTGATCCGGGCAGCTGTGATCGCCAAAGGCATCTTCCCACAACTGCATGGTCAGAGCAAACAGTAGGGTGTTCCTGTGTTTTTCTTAGAGCACAGAATGCAGCAAATGGCTTCATTCAGGCCTTTGATGTTTAAAACAGTCTGTTCCCCACACTTTAAAAGGTGGAGTCAGAGATTCTGGAGAACACTTGTTGTCAAAATCACTTTGTGTCAAAAATAGTGAACATTTCCCCACCATCCGCTACCTGCCTTTACTGTGTGTGCACAAAAGAATCCAGCGTTGCACAGCCTAGGCTCTGTAAACTGGTAGGTAAACAAAGAGTATGTACACAAAGTGGGCCCACTGTAGCTAGCAATGTACCTGTTTACAGAGTGCACACACTGTACGGACAGGTAGCGGATCGTGAGGAGATAATCTCTGATTTTGATAACAAGCGTTCTCCAGAATCGCCATTTTTAAGTGAGTCCTTCCCAGTGATTAATTCCTTGTGTCTTTTTCAAACTTTATTCATGCAATATCATTACCACAGGTCCACTACACTGTAAGGCTGGAAGTGATTCTGAGCTAAGCTTCTTTTCAAAGCCAGGGTTGGATGAATAAACCTTCTCAAAAGGCTTTTGAACTTATAATATCTTCTACCCATCAGGTCTCGACGAACACCAACTGCTGTCCTTGCTGGGCGATGCCCTGTGTGATTGTTTGCCAAACCTCACCACTGTCCACCAGCACGAGCTCACCCAGTTCCTCACAGAGACCTGTGTCACCCGGCGGAGGCTGCTCCATGCGGTGGTGGGTGGAGCTGCTAACATGTCCATCACTCGACTACACATAGAGTTGCAGCTACCCCCCACACCCTGTTCTCTAGCACAGGTAACAAAGGCCTTGTGATGGCTGACAGCCACAATTAAAGGTGCAATATGCAGTTTCAGAGGAGGCCGATTTGTTTTTTCAGAGATTGCAGTTAGTTTACAAACCATATTTTCTCTACATGTCACAGTATTGAATAATTCCATCATCATAAATCAAAACTAAATTCTATTGAGGAACCTGGAACCAAACGTAAGAGTAGAATATGTTTGTAAACCAAACTGTGGGCCATTCTGCTGTAAACAACTACAGTCAAGTTTTCAGGAAGCTTTTAACTTCAAACAGTGTTCCGGGATCACATTTTTCTGGGAGGAAAGTTTGTTTATTCAGTTATGAGAATATATCATAGAAAATGGTCACTTCTCTGACACACCCAAAGTTACACATTGCACCTTTAAAGAAAAATGTAATATTACATTTTGTGCTAACAACATGGCTACATCTATTGCAATCTCCTGAATTGTTATAACTTAACAAAGTGCCCCACGCTGACCAACACACTATACTTGTGCTGCAGGGCACGGATCTGGATGAATGGGAGCGTCGGGTCCGTCAACTGGAGCTCACCGCCATGCTACAACAGAAAGAGGAGCAGCTGGAGGTGCTCCGAGACCGCTCAAGGTTCACTGTGGGGGACGTCATTGTTTCAGAGGAAGAGCAACTAGATGAGGAGGTAAAAACTCTCAATCAGAAAAACCAGTGAAAGCATCTAGGAATGTCCTTTTATGACCTGACCAGCTTTGTGTCTGGTATTCTCTCTAGGTTGTTTTGTCGTCGATTCGTGCTGCATTGAGGGTCACAGAGAACCAGATGCTGGAGAGTCTGACCAAAGAGGCTTCCCTGCTGGCTGACATCATGCAGCTCAAACAGCAACTATCACAACTGACCACTGGGAGGCTTCAAAACCCAGCTACTTCACATCCAGAGCGACCAGTGATGCAAAGCCGCACGCAGCAAAAACTTTAACAGGACTGAAGGAGTCTGGGAAATGTAGTGTCAAAAAAGCTAAGTGGAAGAAAACACTCCACTCTTGTCTTGTTAGTGCTTGAGTCTGATCTATTTCATTGTCAGATGTGGAATAACATCTAATGATCCACTAGTGGACTACTGTCTTAAAACCAACACAATACCATGAGCACACACCATGTTTGTTAGTGTTCCAGAAAGACAAGTCATTAGAAACTGAGTTCATTAATTTATTTAAAAATAATCCATTTGATTGAACAGAAAAACCTGGGATGCATAATAAATAATATCAAATTGAATGCATTCTTTCACAGAGCTAAGTCAATAAAGCACAGCTCCAAAACCGAAGAGCTTTGTTTTCCTGATTTAACATTCATAAATATTTAGCACCAAGACCGCAGCTTCAGAATAGGAAGCAACCTTTAAAATCATTCAAATGTATATAAATAACACATATTAAAAACATCTAGTGCAAATCTGAAGCAGTTTGAAGAAGCTATTCTTCTTAAACTCAAAGATCCTACTTTAAGGCCTACAGCCCTTCTAGGCTTTTCACTTACTGAAAACAAAACTAGCACATGATAAAACTGAAGCAGGCAATTACGGTTCTATTCAAGTAAAACTAGCCCTACAGTTCTTAATATTAGCTTGGGTCCAGTAACAGAACCCGAGGTAAAGCCTTTCAGCATTTGTGGCTACAGTTCATATAGGAGACCAGTTGAAGTGCAGCTCTTAGTAGTCTAAGCCAACTGTTTTGAGGATGGCACAAGTGCCCCTTAAGGCGAGCGTTTAGCTGCTACCGATGACAGACGAACAGACTGGAAAAGTCATCTGCGTCCAAATACAACATGACATAAATACATACAGTACATTCAGAGAGAGACCTATTTAAAAGGTTAAGTGGCTCTTCCACACCATGGGCAAAATACTGGATTAGTGATAGAACAACAACAGTGAGCAAAACAGGACGGGTCAGGAGCGGGAGTAGCACGTAGAGAAAATGTGGAATGTTTTATGCCTACAATATTGAGTTTTCTCTAAGTTTCATTGTCAGATTATTTTGTTAATATGTTAATTGTGTCAATCCTGACCCCGTCTGAATTTTTTTTTTTATTATTCCTGATCTTAAGATGTAAGGTCATATTTCAAGGTGATATTGCTGTCTAAAGTGTAATACTATCAAAGGATGAATAAATGCTCTTCCATCCACAGTGTTGCGTTCTTTCAAGTACAGCTTTTAAATGGCGTTGCTGCTAGAGGAGCTCAGGAGGATTGTGCCACTTTGTTGCTCTTAGTGATGTGACTCAGCATGGTCTGCACCATCTCCGGGAGGTCGTAATCGTGCTTCCAGCCCCAGTCCTGCCTCGCCCAGCTGTCCTCGAATGCCTTTGGCCAGCCGTCCGCTGAAAAGACACAGACATGCATTAATGCGGTAATTGTATCCAGGCACAACTCGGGAGAGAATATTTTTGACCATTCATCATTATCACTCCTTGCATCTCACCGATAGCCTGCCGAACAGGATCCACATTATAGGTGACCTTGAGTTCGGGCAGCACTTTCTGGATCTCCTTGGTGAGGTCATGTGGTGTGAAGCTCATAGCGTTTATATTGTACGTGCGTCTGACCAGTGCGTCTGCCGGAGCCTCCAGCACCTCTAGTGTAGCTCTGAGACAGTCGTCTAGACAGGAGGAGAAGGAGGAGGAAGAGGGGAAGAGGAGAGGGACAAGAACGACAAGAGAAGAGAAAGATGGAGAATAAAGAGGAGGAATACAGTACAAGAATCACTCGGTGTTGACATGGAGAAAAACCCAACGCCTGGCATTACCGATGTACATCATGGGAAGCCGCGTGTCACTAGCAAGGTTGCACTCGAAGCGACCGGTCTTCACAGCTGCATGGAATATCTGGACGGCATAGTCTAGGAAATGTAAACACAAACTAAGATTTAAACCACACAGGAAAATATTTAAGTCTATAAGATAATAGATCTGGCTGCTGTTTCAGAAAGCAACGACATTTAAAAACTAATATAGCTTCGTATTAGGTTCCGCATTCCTTGGATACGCTTACCAGTGGTTCCTCCTCCGGGCTGGGAGTGTGCAGAGATGATGCCTGGATACCTGAGACAGCGGAAATCCAGCCCATACCTTTGGTGGTAGTACTGACAAAGACAAAGAAAGAATGGGCTTTGTGGCAAAACACTGCAGAATGTATTTTGGAACTCGTGTCGTCTTTTTGCAACTCACCTCCCCCATCAGCTCTGCGTGGACCTTGGAGACGCCGTAGATGGTGCGCGGTCTCTGCACACACAGCTCCGGGGTGGGGTCCCTGGGCGAGGACGGACCGAAGGCACCGATCGTGCTGGGGACAAACACACGCAGACCATGTTCGGTTGCTATGTCTAATATGTTATGGAAACCTACAAAGAGAGAGAGGCTGAGCATAAGTATCACTCTTTACTAGCTTCAACGTATTACATGAGTGTCTTGTGCATGTATCTACCCGTGATGTTGACCTCTTTGGCCAGCGCGACGTTGCTCTCTCCCACAGCGGACAGCACAGCGGAGTAGTGGACCAGCCAGTCGATGTTGTTGTTGACCACTATCTCCCTGAGGTTCTTATAGTCCAGGATGTCTGAGTAGATATATGGACCTGTGGAACACACGTACAATAAAATATACCGTGTTTGAACAGCGTCTTCCCACTCATCTGTGGACAGTTTTACCCCAGGAGCCTAATTTTAGACACATACTGTTTTGTACCTGCTTGGTCCAAATATGGATGAAAGATGTATCCATACATTGACAAATTCACTTGTATTTATTGTAAAGTCAAATGAAAAGTAAATGCCACTGCAGCGAGATAAACTGTACCTTCTGGCTGCATCAACTGAGTCTACAACCGGGTTTTCTAAGCAGGGATTCATACTAAAAATCCCACAGACATACAAGGTACAATTTACATTCATTCCAGAGTTTGTTGTAGAAACATACACACCTTTTTGGTAAACATGGCTTGGCGGTTTCCTGATGTCGGACAGGATCACATTGTTTCTCCCAAATTGTCTCCTGAGTGCGAGACATCAATAAGGTCAGTTCTATGCTACCTTTTAAAAAATACACAAACAATAGAATCCGGGGGTTATGTAGACTCCTTACCTCAGCAACCTGGCAAGCCCCACCCCTAGTTGTCCAAGTCCTCCTGTGACGATGAAAAGAGCAGGGCAAATGAGTTACCAAATAGACAGATCAAGTGTCACTGCGTGTTCAGTGTGTCTTGGTATTAAAAGAAAATCTGCTGTATAAAGAGTACAAAGTACAGACAAGCTATCTGTACTTTTAGAGTCAATAACACCAGAATTGCTAAGGTCATTACCAAATATAAAGGGCTGGATAGAAATCAGAGAATTTGTAACCTTTGTGAGGACAATAGTTTTGGCGATGAGTATCATGTCCTGTTTGAGTGTTAGAATATAAATGTGATGTATTTTAGGAAAAAGTACTTGCTGAAACATGTCAACTTTCCATCTATGTTCAAATTCATTTTGCTTTTGAAGTCGGAAAGGCCAAATGTTATTGGTAAAATAGGCGCATTTTCCAAAAGAAAGGTCCTTCCATTGTTTAAGTAGTGTTTGTTTTGTCCATGGCCTACACTATTGTTTTGTTCTGTTATAATTTGAATGTTTTGTGCTCCATACCATCGTACTATGGTCAAGGGTCACAAATAAATGAAAAAACATCAGAGAATCAGGAGGGAGAATAGCATAAGAATGACTTGCAAAGACCAACCGGTGATGAGGACTTTGGGATGGTTGGTCTCGGTGGATGCTGGAGGATGGGTTCTCCCAGGAGCAGATGAGCGTTGCGAGGACGAGGTGACACCGCGTACTGCTGAGATGAGGTGTTCAGTGCTGCATGGGGGCCTGCTCCATGCACGCGCCACTGCCCCCCTCAGCAGCTGCATCACCTGCATTATACACACCTCCTATAAACAACAAACGCATGCAGCGTCAGCAACAGTGACAGTGCCTCTTCTACCATGGCACACACAAAAGTCTAGGTAGATTGCTATAACACACTTGTGTTGTCACAAGTTTAACACAAGAGGGCATAATTCTAGTCACTCCCCTGATGTAGAGTATTATGTGTTATTTTCTAATTTGTGTACTACATTTCTTTGTCATGATATTTACTTAGACAGTACTGTATCATTTAAATCTGAACATGTGTGTGTAAATATAACATTTAGTCATGAGGCAAACATGCTGTGTATTTGTAAAGGTGGAACAGTCAAAAGAGACAAATACACCACACACCCATCCATGTCAGATTAGCTTCTAACAGCTTGCTCCAGACTTGGGTCTAAATATAGCCGACTTTGTCTTTACTCCAGTCCAGACCACCCTTTAATTTTACAGGGGCCCGTCAGATTAATGTGGCCAAATCCGACTAAACAAATAAACTTCAAAAAGACTAGGATGGAAATTATTCCAGGGCCACACTGCAATATATTGACAAGTATCTTTCCATGCCTGAAAACATTCCAGACCTTTACTTGAATGTCGTTCTTAATTATCTTACAACTATTTATTTTCATGCATTATAGATAGGCCTACAGTCCATTCATTATGATATTATTTTCAATTATTAAACAGGGATCCTGGATCCAGCACAGCAGGTGTACAGTGTGGAATGCAAATTCAAAACATCATCCAGACAGATGATTATTTAAAATGAGTTGTCTTGTTTAACCAGCAGCACACGTTTGCAACTGTGTTAAACCAAGAGCAACATGGCTAGCTAGCCCAGCGTTATAAGGGGCTAAGCTAACGTAAACGGCAATTCATCAGTAGTTGATGAAAGAAGGGACTGAGCGCATACCAGCGCTACAGCTTCATATCTCATCCAACGTTAGATAACGGTAACGCTACCCTTGCTATTATTTAACCGTCTAACATTGACATTGGGTAGAGGTTTTTTGGTTTTAACTGCGGTAGCTAAAACGTAGCCACGTCGGGTACAAACCAAACGGCTGCAGAAGTGGACACATGAAACGTTCAGTAAATGAATTGAATGTATTACTTACTTTAACCTGCGCCGAAGAAGTGAAGACGACCAGCCACTGTTTGTGATGGATGGAACGTGAAAGACGTCATGTGGCTCTGGGAAAGGTTCGACGCACTGTGATTGGCTCACAGCTCGAGAGGCTTGGCGACAAACTTCCTGTTATAACCTACAAAATAAATCTACATTTTTAATTTTCCATAACATTACCTTTTAACTGCAAACTTACTTCCCGTGTTACGGTTGCTATTATTGCTGCCACTTATTCTCAAAATAGAGGATGTATGCTATATGGAACAATGCAATGTAGGCAACTGTAAAAAATAAAATAGAAAAATGAAATAAAATAGAAAAATTAATAAATAAATAAAATAAATACATCGACCTGCGTAAGCCTATACTTATCGGTGCATGTTACAGACCGCCTGATCAAACCCATTTGTATGCATTTTTAGAAGAACTTTGCTCAAAGAGTATTGATTTTGTTAAATCTGAAAATATCATAATGGGAGATTTTAACACTGATATTCAGAAACGGGATGTTCCCGGGTACAAAGCACTGATGAACTTTTGTCGTTCTTTTTGTTTACATCAGCTGATTAATGAACCAACACGTGTTTGTTCCACTACCCAAACCACGATTGATCTCGTTCTAGTTTCAGATAAATCTAGGATAGCAGAGAGTGGGGTTATAAATTATGGGCTGAGCGACCATTCAATCATTTTCTGTACTAGAAAGATCAAGAAAACAGTTTTTAACGCGCATTTTTCTATTAAAACCCGGTCACTAAAAAGGTATACCAAAGAAGCACTAAATGACTGTTTAAAGCAAATGGACTGGTCTAATGTACTGCAATGCATGGATGTGGATAGAGCATGGTGCTCATTTAAAGGTAGGCTATGTTTTTAGAAGCTGTTGAGAAAAATGTAAAGAAATTAGAATAAAACAGAGGACAGAAGCCTGGGTAAATGATAACATTCTTGAGGCAATTAGAGCAATAAATAGCAAGTATGGTCAATTCAGGTTAAACAAGGATGAGCAGAGTTGGACTGATTATAAAAAAGCGAGAAATTAAGTTGACAGATTAGTGGGTCATACTAAAAAGCAATTTTTTAATGAGAAAATAGCTGAATATAGAAAACTATTTTATTGACTTAATTTACAGAAGCAAAACACTATGATGACAGTAATTAAATCCAGTACCACGACCAACTACAGTTTATTTTTCTGCATAATGCTGAATCACTAACTCTCTGTCAAATGTGCAAACATATTTGTATTTGTATTTCATTAAATGTTTTTCCATTAAGTCATTTTTTGAGCAAGGGAGCCAAGACAAGCCAGGCCATATTCAGTTTCAGTCAATTATTTTATCTATCTATCTATCTATCTATCTATCTATCTATCTATCTATCTATCTATCTATCTATCTATCTATCTATCTATCTATCTATCTATCTATCTATCTATCTATCTATCTATCTATCTATCTATCTATCTATCACAGTTGTTTTACCAAAACTATGGAAACAGCGCCCCCCTGATTTTAACTGGCTGTTAAATCACATTGCACCCTAAGGGAAGACAGGTGTTTCTCTTCTAGATATAGAGCTGTTAAGCGGAAGTTTCTTACTTCCGGGGCATGGGACCTATCGGCTCGAAAAATTACAACGGTAGTCAATGGAAAGAAATTTATTATTTTCTGGTCCCAGTCATGAAATGCCTTCGATTACACATATGTTTTGTATGGATTTAGATGGTATTTTTTCGTGCAAAGAATGGAACAATTTAGCGAGTAGAAGCTGGATACGGTCAGGTTTTGTGCAGAGCGCTTTTGTGGACTACAGCTCTTCGCTGCTCTTGACACTTATGATATACGTCACCACCACTGGCACCTGATTAGCTCAGAAACATGGCTGTGTCTTTAATGCACTTTACCGCCTTCTTTCAATGACAAGACAAAAGTCTTTAGCGTGGCGAAAATCACTACACAAGTGGACATGTGGAGTTTCAATTTCTCGAGTGGGGAGATTGTTGGCGTTGTCCACGCCAGCCATTAGCATTAGCATTAGCACTGTCAGTCGAGAAGTGGAGGGAATGTGTTGAGGTGACGTCACAGAGGCGACAAGACTTGTAGTTAACATTTTTTCAAAAGCCGTTAGACGAATAATCATACAACATACCGTCAAACTCTTCACATGAAAAATGATCATTTAGACCCATACAAAACATATATGTAATCCAGGGCATTTAATGACTGGGACCAGAAAATAGTAGATTACTTTCCATAGACTCCCATTCATTTTTTTTCAGCCGATAAGTCCCATGCCCCGTAATTCCGCCACTTCCGCTTAACAGCTCTATATCAAAGGTGGGGCCCTGTCAAGGGTCACTTGACGGCGAAACTGCGAATTCGCTTCTTTGGAAAAGGGAACTCTGAGGTGAAATGTGATGGAAGCCTTACTACCAATCTTACTTAAAAACATTCTGCCTACAACAAACAATTAAATTGAACATTTAAATTACATTTTTTTCTTCCTGTTGTTGCTAACGATATTAGCTTCACACATTTAAGCTAGCAGCGATGGAGAGATGAGATAAGGAGGACGTCATCAATCAACAAACCAGAGGGCCGTGACAGCAGCAAGTGCAGAGGGACGTTAGCCTACATGACATGGACACTTTGAAAAAGTTTGTCTAAATGAAAGCAGGTAAGTCGACTTCAAAACTGTGAGTAAGAAACTTTTTGTTAGTTTCTGTGTGTCTCTTTGATAGCTCATTTAAGGTGTCAGAATCACCTGTTTGTGTTATTGTTGATATTAGGCCTACATGAAGTATACATTATGTTGCTACTACATTGATCAATCCCCCTCCAGTAAGCAGTGTGCCATGTGAATGTGACAGAGGTTTAATCAAGATTGCTAGAATATATTTTCTCCAACTTTATTTAAAATCACTGTTAAGGGAACACCTTAAATGTAGTTAATTCCCTGTTTATTCCCGTTTATTACCAACATTCCCAAAGTTTCTGACGTTAAAAATTCCCGGAATTTTGCAACCCTGCACCTCAATATAGGAGACAATTGCAATGCCATGGTTAACATTGTCTATGTTATATTTTTGTGCTTTCTTGTGGGCTACTGGTTACGAAATTACCGATTAAACATAAGCAAAATGTTATATCAAACACACGCATGGGCGTAAAATTGCATATGGACGGTGTACGTGTCCATACCAATATTCTAATGTGCTGAAATTGTCCACACCAATATGAGAACGATATGACAACGACGAGAAAGGTTTAATCAAGCCCCAACCTCAGCGATTTTTACCAGCATCCAATAAGGAAGTGACCACAACTGTAGTAACCAGGAAGTGCCACTGGGGGCTGGAAGCAGAAGACAGCCGTCTCTCATTGACTCCAATGTTAAACATGCCGTTTTCACAGCATTATTAAACCTATTTACAGCCTGGGCCACGAAACCATTTTAGTCTGTATGTTTAGGTCATATCTCCATGACAACACTGAGGGGGGTGAATTTTTTTGGACCACGCTAGTTTTTATTCTTTTGGGGGTTAAAATGTATTGGCGCGATCTCTTGAGTGACAGCTCTCCGCCCGTTGTCCCTCACTTTGCCTCGGAGATATACGTCCGCTATTTCCCTCCCCCTCACAAAATGGCGACGCGCACAAACCAGGATTATTGGATGCCGTGTGAATAACTGAGGTCAGCCCGGATGCTACATCCATATTATTTACTCTCTATGGGTTTAATGCGTTGGCTCTTTATAGTCCCGCCTTATGTATTTTGGGTAACACTTTACAATAAGGTACACAAAATTGTAGTAGCTACTACATACCTACTACATAGTTTTTTTTTTTTTGCGCTACCTATGTGTTAGGTAGCACAAAAAAAAACCCTATGTGTTAGGTAGCACATAGGGTTTTTTTTTTTGTGCTACCTATGTGTTAGGTAGCACAAAAAAAAAACCCTATGTGTTACCTACTACATAGTTTTTTTTTTCGCTACCTATGTGTTAGTTAGCACAAAAAAAAAACCCCTATGTGTTACCTACTACATAGTTTTTTTTTTTGCGCTACCTATGTGTTAGGTAGCACAACAAAAAAAAACCTATGTGTTACCTACTACATAGTTTTTTTTTGCGCTACCTATGTGTTAGGTAGCACAAAAAAAAAAACCCTATGTGTTAGGTAGCACATAGGTTTTTTTTGTGCTACCTATGTGTTAGGTAGCACAAAAAAAAAAACCCTATGTGTTACCTACTACATAGTTTTTTTTTTTTGCGCTACCTATGTGTTAGTTAGCACAAAAAAAAAAACCCCTATGTGTTACCTACTACATAGTTTTTTTTTTTTTTACCTATGTGTTAGGTAGCACAAAAAAAAACCTATGTGTTACCTACTACATAGTTTTTTTTTTGCGCTACCTATGTGTTAGTTAGCACAAAAAAAAAACCCTATGTGTTACCTACTACATAGTTTTTTTTTTTTTGCGCTACCTATGTGTTAGGTAGCACAAAAAAAAAACCTATGTGTTACCTACTACATAGTTTTTTTTTTGCGCTACCTATGTGTTAGGTAGCACAAAAAAAAACCCAATTGTTACCTACTACATAGTTTTTTTTTTTGCGCTACCTATGTGTTAGGTAGCACAAAAAAAAACCCTATGTGTTACCTACTACATAGTTTTTTTTTTTGCGCTACCTATGTGTTAGGTAGCACAAAAAAAAACCCCTATGTGTTAGGTAGCACATAGGGTTTTTTTTTTTTGTGCTACCTATGTGTTAGGTAGCACAAAAAAAAACCCTATGTGTTACCTACTACATAGTTTTTTTTTTTTGCTACCTATGTGTTAGTTAGCACAAAAAAAAAACCCTATTTTACCTACTACATAGTTTTTTTTTTTGCGCTACCTATGTGTTAGGTAGCACAAAAAAAAACCTATGTGTTACCTACTACATAGTTTTTTTTTTTTGCCTACCTATGTGTTAGTTAGCACAAAAAAAAAACCCCATGTTTACCTACTACATATTTTTTTTTTTTTGCGCTACCTATGTGTTAGGTAGCACAAAAAAAAAACCCTATGTGTTACCTACTACATATTTTTTTTTTGCCTACCTATGTGTTAGGTGCACAAAAAAAAAAACCCTATTGTTGTGCACATAGGTTTTTTTTTTCTACCTATGTGTTAGGTAGCACAAAAAAAAACCTATGTGTTACCTACTAATATTTTTTTTTTTTGCGTACCTATGTGTTGGTAGCACAAAAAAAACCCTATGTGTTACCTACCATAGTTTTTTTTTTTTCTACCTATGTGTTAGGTAGCACAAAAAAAAAACTATGTAGTAGGTATGTAGTAGCTACTACAATTTTGTGTACCTTATTGTAAAGTGTTACCGTATTTTGTGATTGGCTTTGCCTCCTGTTGGTTGTCGTGGGTTGTGTTTCGGTTAGCGGTGATTGGTTGCTTAATTTGAGAGCGGTAAAACAGCTTCTGCTGTCATTTCGGAATCAATCAACTCAGCTGCTGCGCTATGAATGCGGCTGAAGTTTGACGTCAACTGAGGAAGAATGTCTGGGGAAAAAAGGAGAGGAGAAGACATTCGGAACTATTTTCACCAAACAACGGTAAGTTAAGTTAGTAATCAAACATCTCATTGTAACACTGACAATGACATACTGTATGTAGGCCTAGTCTAATCAAGCGTCGTTGGAAAATAAGATCTGACAGGACATGTCTGTCTGGACCACCGGCCATGCAAAGCGAAGTCTTAGCTTTCTATTTGTCCTGCAGGTTATCCGATGCCGACAGCCAGACATTAACAGCCTATAGGCCTAGGCCTACATCTTATAAGGCAATCTTTGCCAAAATATGCACTTAACTGTCATAGCCTAGACCTATGAACTGTTTGAAACTAGAAATCTTATTTGTTGCAATTTTTCCATGAGATGAACAGCCGCAACCCATATCAGAGAGCACGTGGTTCAATGTGCATGAAGAATCAATAGGTCATCGTGATTCAAATAGCCCTGTTACAGTTAGGCTAGTTATAGTAGCTTATTATGTGTGTAAATATATATTGCACAAAGGCTTTAAAATTGTCTAAAACATTGCATTGATTCTGTCACTGCCCATTATTTTCTAGGCTAATCAGAAGGAGACAGAAGATCCCCAGCCAAGTAGGTCAACCGGTAAACCGGTAAATTTGACAGAATTGAATGTTATGAATGTAGGCTATTAGGGATGGGTCATAATTAATCGATGCTCGATAATTGCCCGTTAAGAAATGAGTCGATCAATTTATATTGTTATCGATCAAAAGGACGTTGTGTTGCATACTGTGAGTCTTGAAGCATTTCATTGAATATCACTATGTGGAAGAAATAACAAATCTAACCACCAGGGTGCGATGTTTTATTATTTCTAATGACAAAAACGGAACAGCCAAATGAGCGGCAGTTGACTTGTGACGCAGCTCATTTGGAAACTTGCCAGCAAATCAAGATTAGCCTAAACATGAAGCGGTCCAAGCGAAGTGTTGAGGGGGACCACATCGATTTAAAAAACGGAGACATGCACTGTACACACTGTGATGCCGTGTACAAGTATAATTCCATGACGACTAATATGATGTATCACTTGAACAACGCACATCCGACCTTGTTGGCCGGCAGTTCATCCTCCTCTCAACTTACCATCACCTCGGTTCTAGGAAGGAGGAGCTGCGACTCACAGCGGGCAGATAAAATTACTAAACGTATCTGTAAGTTCATTCAGACAGACATGCTGCCTATAAGTATACTGTAGTTGAAGGCAAAGGTTTTGGGAATCTGATGGATATAATGGAACTAGCATATCGCATTCCATCACGGCGCACAGTCACCAGACTCATTGAAACACAGTATGAAGAAAGAAAGGAGGAGTTGGTTAAAAAGTTGGCCACAGCTGAGAGTGTTGCTCTCACGACAGACTGCTGGATGGCTTTAACAGCTGAGAGCTATGTTACCATCACCTGCCACTACATCGGCGATGACTGGGAAATTAACTCAGCTGTCCTGTTAACAGAAAGTCTGAAGGCCGTCACACAGCTGACTGTCTCGCGGAGAAATTCAATGGGGCTGTGGAGCAGTGGGGAATTGAAGGCAGAGTAATCGCCTGCGTACATGATAAAGCGGCCAATATAGTCAATGCTAACCGTCCAACCAGAGTCAGCTGGGTTTCCGTTGCCTGCTTTGGCCACACCCTCCAGCTGGCCATAAATGACGGCTTTGCACTAGGGCTGGGTATCGTCAAGGACTTCGCGATACAATACGTATCACAATATATCACGATATATTGCGTATCACAATATATCACGATATATTGCGATATTCTATAAACAAGTTGCCTTGTCAAACATAACAGCACAATATAGTGATAATTGTACAGACAAATGAAGTCAAAACTATTTCATTCACAACTTCCTTTACTATTTTTCTTCCTTTTTTTTGGTTTTGGCAAATTATCAAACACTGCTGCACCTGCCATAACATCAAAATAACAAATCCAATTCACTCTTGTACTAACTGTACAGGACACAATGAAAATGAAAACACATCAGTGTGCTTTTGTGACACAGTGAATTGATGACATGGTGATGACATGGTGCCTCAAATCATCACTGACTGTTGAAACTTGACAGTTCCACTCTTCCTCTAGACTGTGGGACCTTAATTTCCAAATGAAATGCAACATTTCATTAGGATCAGTGATCCTAATGAAATGTTGCTGCTGTTAGTCCACTGTGTTAAAATTGTAATATTATAATACAAAACCAAACTAACATTCAAACATATAAACATCATCTTCCAATACAAAATTTAAACTTTTAATGAATATTAATTATTTTTAATCATGTATTTTATTTATATTTTAATATTTATATATGTATAAACTTACAATTACATTATTATTTATAATTAATATAAATATTTATATATATATATATGATTGTTTATTATATATAATATTGGTTGTATGTATGTATGTGTATGTATATATATATACATATCACAAAATGATTCGTACTCATGTATATATCATTATTATACTTTTTATTATACTGAATCTAATAACATAATCTATCCAAAAATTGATTGTTAAGGTAACTAGATAGTTTTTTCCTCCTACCCCTTTCAATGTCTTTTTTCTTTTGTTTTTTTTTTTTTTAATTCTATTTCTTTGTTTTGTTTTGTTTGTTTGTTATTTATTCATCTTTTTTATTCATGTTCAAATAAAACAATCAATCAATCAATCAATCAAGTCCAAAGTCACCACAGCCATCTACCAGAAGATTTTAGAGCACTTCATGCTTCTGTATGTTGACAAGCTTTATGGTGATGACAATTTCCATTTCCAGCTAGACTTGGCACCTGCCCACATTATCATAAACCACTGGTAACTGGTTGACTGACCATGGTATTAGTGTGCATGAATGGCCAGACAACTCTCCTGACCTGAATTCCATAGAGAAACTATGGACTATTGTCAAGAGGAAGATGATACACACCAGACCCAACAATACAGATGAGCTGAAGGCCACTATCAAAGGAACCTGGTCTTCCATAACAATTCAGCAGTGCCACAGACAGCATCATGCCACACCACATTGAGGCAAGAATTCATGTAAAAGGGGCCCAAACCAAGTACTTAGTAAATATGCATGATTATACTTTCTAGAGGGCCGATATTTCTGTATTTAAAAACCTTTTTTTTATTGATTTTATGTAATATTCTAATTTTCTGAGATTTTGAATTTGGGTTTTTTATAAACTGTAAGCCATAATAATCACAATTATAACAAATAAAGGCTTCACATATCTCACTTTGCATGTAATGAGTCTGTATAAGATATTATTTTCACCTTTAAAGTTGAATTACTGAAATAAATTAACTTTTGCACGATATTCAAATGTTTCGAGTTTCACCTGTAGATACATGATAAAATTGGTTTGGTTAATAAACTAGTGAGATGTTGGATGCTGGGTCTGGGGCGAGGGCGTTTCGCCAAATTGTGTGACGTTTCGCCAAAATGTGTCCCCACCAATATGAACATCAAAGTTACGCCCTTGAACACACGTTTATTCAAAACAAACAAACCTTCTGCGCCTATATTATCCTCCGCAATGTTTTTCAAGAAGACTGCATATCCATCTTTGCTGTTGGGAGTAACACGCTTTAGCCCAATTACTACCTGGAAAACTGTGGTTTTTGGACAAGCATATAGATAGGACTGTGTAAGTCATGTTTTATACATTCAATGGTAGATTTACACGTGAACACAAACTTTCAGTCTGTGAATAATTTTGGTTGAAAAAAAAATTATCTGTTCATGTAGCCTATCACAGTATAAACTATGTAGTCCTATACAATATATATGTAATGTATGTTAAGAAGATGCATAAAAACTCTACTGCAAAAATGAGTGTGTACAAAGAAATCATAAATGAAGTGACCTTCCTGTTTTTGTGAACATATGCTGGAACAATGACAGGTGTGATTGCCCTAAAGTGAGATGTGTCTGTGCAAAACCATACAAAAACGGAACAATTTCCCTCATGTAATTAAGATGTAATATGGTGTCAGATATGTCATTGCACCTGCTAATTATGCACAAGTGATTTATTCTCTGTTGCACTGCAGGAGGATTAATCTGTGTTTTGATTTGCTATAACTGATTAGTGGACAAGTGTGTATACACATGCACGCACCCTGACAATTACAAACTTCTATAATGCATGCTTACCCATCCATGCACTGATCAGTGATCAGACACTACAGTGGTTGACATTTGTATGTTTTGTCAACTGGAAATAAAATGGCCTTTATGTCTTGATTCTTATGCGATAACACATAATTCATAGTAAACACTCAAATAAAAAATTAAATGCAGAGAAGCATTCATATACAATAAAACCTTTTTTTTAGTAAGCTGCAGGTGTTTTCTCTTGTGTAGATATGTGTGTGGGTGCAGTGTTTGCTGCAAGCCACCAGGTGGCACAACCTACCAAGAATTACAATCAATCACTAGGCTTGCTTGGCATCTCTGCTATCCAGGACTTATGGCACAGCAAACACAAAACATTATTTATCAGTTTAGCCCTTTCATTCCTTAGTCGCTGTACACTACTTTCATATCCTTAAATGTGCTATAATTTCGAACAGCTGTTATGTTAACCACAAAACCCTTATTATCAAGTTTGGTTGAAGTTCGCAGCAAATTAAGTTATTTGCGTGTTTGCATTGAAAAACAAACATTAAAATGATTGTTTTGAGTTGCTAGATCTTTGTCCCAAAAGGAACTGCTGGGGTGATAATTTATTTAGGAATAAACTGGACAGGATTTATCCATCGTGTCTACCCCCACATTGAGGTGCTGGACATGAATCAAGTTTTCTTGTGGTTACAGTTCCAACCATGCAGAATGGGCCACAATAGATGATGCATGTCTTATTGTTCGTGTGTTCAAATAGCCTCCGGTGTTGTTGCCATTTTGGTCGTCTGCCAAATATCTGAATATGTTATGTAGTGAAAACACATTCAAGGCTTGTGTGGCTCATTGTTGTCCTGTGTGCGAGCTTAAAATAATGGGATGCTTTTCTTGCTGTGACTTGATTCTCCACATGAAAAAGAAGATATTCTTTGTTTAATGCAGAAATGCAGCGTGGAAATAATTATTCTACACACACACACACACACACACACACACACACACACACACACACACACACACACACACACACACACACACACACACACACACACACACACACACACACACACACACAATGTAATTACTTGAAACAATGCCCTATAGTATCATTGCATATCCTGCCAAAAAAATACAATTTACAGTAAATGATTAGCATCCCTACAATGCATCATTGTCAGGCCCGGATTAAGAGGAAAGATTACACTAGGCATACCGCATTTTTTCGGGCCCCCTCCAAACGGATACTTCACGATTTGGTGAAAAACTACGTACATTTGAACTGCCACAAGAGTATTATGCTCATTCATTTGTTTAAGAGTTGCGCGTTTGTAAACGGGAGTAAAGAGAAACGTAACCGAGTGTGCGAGTTCAGGTCTGTCAGTGAGCTCACTGCAGGAGCATTTCTGTAAGGTGTGTGCAGAGTCCAGTGTGGGAGCAATTTTTCAAACTGGACGAAAAACAGTGCAGTGCAATGCTTTATTCAGCATAAAGTTAAAACGCTCGTGCAAGCCTGATCTAACACAAAAGCTTGCGTGAGCGAAGCAGCAATTCACCTGGTGAAACCTGGCGTGGAACTCTGTGGTGGGTAACGGCGAAATTCACAGTGAGATATCGCCGGTGTGAGCCGCCGCACAGAAACACTCTGGTTTGACGACTAAAATTATAACCGGGGAGCAGAGCCGGCCCAAGCCTTCATGGGGCCCTAAACCGAATTTGATTAGCCCCCCCCCTCCAATGTTATCGTGGCCAAATGATTGACTATTGTTAAATGTCATTCACACACCCATTTCATCCCTAGTGCCTCCAATGTCCAGCTTAGTGAAAATACTAGCCAGCCGAGATCCTGACTCTCCTAGGGGGGTCCGGGGGTATGCCCCCCCCCCCCGGGAGATTTTTTTTACCTTTTTAAAGTGAAATGCATGAATTTGGTAGCCTGGTGCTACCAGACCATCGTACTTCATTTCATTTGTACAGAAGGTCTGGCAGTGCTTTAATTGGCAAACGTTAACTCATGGAGGCGGGTGTCTGTTAAAGTTTAAAACTATTGGATCTGCCCAGTGCCACTCTGGATTAGCCAACCAATCGCATAACGTTTGGTCGTCACGTGTGTCATGAGCCGGCTTCTGGCAACTGAAACTGGAGCGCGACTTCGACGTCATCGTTCTCAGCCACTCGCTCTGTTCGCTGATTGCACCGGCTGTCGAATCTCCAGCAAAACTGAGAAATGGGCTGTACACCCAGACTGACTACTGAAGGGAAAATAAAATTTGGCCGGAAGTAGGCGGGCGGGCGGAGCCAGGCTATGAATTTGGTGCACTTTGAGAGGGAAATTAAGAGGCTAAATCTGAGGAATTTTGTGTGAACAAATATTTCGGAGATACTGGCTCGAATGAAGTAGAATTAAAAGCTATTGAAGAAAGACATGGATTTTCCATAAAAATATTAATATAGAAAAAATATAATATATAAATAAAATAAAAAAATATAATTCAGTGTCCTCTGGGATGGTGCTTTTTTTTACGGAAAATATTTCTCTTTAATATTATGAATGCATTTAAATGCAGTGAGAGGAACGAAGCAGAAGAACTCTGCTGTCCAGCTATCTTTTTTTTTCAACAGATGAGGCTGAACTAGGCTATAGACTACAGTATACACAGAGCATGGGCAACTGAGGGCGGCCCAATTTCCAATTTTTTTAAATAAACTCAATACTGAGTGATAAGTTAACCTCGGATGAACTGATTAAATTAATAGGCTATTAACTATCCAGACCAAAAAAATGTATTCCTTTTTTTGTATGATAACTTACATTTGCATAATATGATGTTAATATCAAACACATACCATACTAAAAAAAAAACTAAAAAATTTTTTTTCCTTCTCACTGGGCCCCCTTGTGGAAATGGGCCCTAGGCACGTGCCTAGAATGCCTATGCCTAGATCCGGCCCTGATCATTGTGTTGTTGTTTTGTAACCTCTCACACAACAGAGAGGTCCTGCTGATCACACATAAGCTGCAAAATTCAACTACAATTTTCCACAGTAGCTATCTGGGCACTTTGCTTCAGTGCAAACTTTTCACCAAATAGTTATTATTATGTCCTTGTTTTGTTACATACAAAGAAACTCTACTCAAGGCTAATGATTTAATTCATATAGGAAGAAGGATTGAGATCGCTTGGTTAAATTGCAATACCACCACTGTGTAAAAATGCTCCATTACAACTAAGAATCCTCTACTCAAATATTTGCAAAATATATAAAAGTAAGTACAAATGTATTTTGCAGCATCATTTACTTGCATATTGGCCCCACATATAAGTAGAATGTTAGTAGCAGTTTAATGTTGTTAATATCGGTATTTTTGGCTGTATTATAACAGTGCATATTTTCTTAACTCAAATCTGAATCTGAAAACTAACTATAGTTGTGAAATAAATGTAGTTAGGATTTCCCTTAAACTGTTATTTCCCATAATGGTATATTACATGTGGCTTAAATATAAGATGCTGCCTCTCTGATAGAACACATCTCTATTAATTAAGAGCTGTCTTTTCATTTAGCCTCCCACAGTTAATTTCAACCCAACATAAACAACATGTGTTATTTTGTGTTTGTGACAAGTAGTCACAAATATGTTTTTGAATAATTAAATTCAAGATGGGCAAATATAATAATATAAAATAATATGCCTTTTTGGAATACAATACATGTACAGCATGCGGTGCTCAGTCTTACTGCCATCCCCTTGTTTAGTCAATGTTCTCCTAATTCGCCATCATGACTCCAACCACTAATGGGATTATAGTCAGGCCTATTTATTGCCATCAGGGAATACGGTGGGTGAGGGGTTAATTAGAAACAACTGATGGGGTCAGAGGTGTGTGTATATGTGTCTGTGAGTGTTGAGCACATGTGGTTACGAGAGGCTAATAGGGGGGTGGATTTAAACAAGGATCCTCGGGAGAAGATTTATCCGCAGGGCTGTGACACAGGGACAAATAGTGCTGATAGGTGAAGGCCTCTCGCTGTATAGTCCAGCCTGGATGACAAATTGCTTGTGTGTGTGTGCGTGTGTGTGTGTGTGTGTGTGTGTGTGTGTGTGTGTGTGTGTGTGTGTGTGTGTGTGTGTGGGAAAATAGGACGGCAGAGCGTATTCACTTATCACTGAGTCAGCCCCTTCCTCGACATCCAGCGGGAACCCATTGGCTTCTCTTGTTTGGTCCCTGCCTCTTGCTCTCCTCCTATCTCTCTCTCTCTTCTCTTTAATACTCCCCCCTCCCTACCCTCACCTCCTCTCAGCAGTATCTCCCCAGCCTCTCAGCTTCCCATATTACATTGCCAGATAAGAGAGGAGAAGGCCCCGCCTGACAGGAACCCCAAATTAATTTACAAGCAATGATGCCGTTCCCGGGCTGATAGAACAGTCTTTATACAATATGAATGGATAGGGAGTGAGGCCTCGGAGGCTCTGCTGGCTGGGGAGGGAGTGCGACCATGCTATCTTTGTAATTATAGGGAGAGACCTTGATCTTTCTCCGTCTCTTTCTGTCTCCCTTGGTCTTTTTTTTTCCTTCTTCTTCCTTAATAAATGTTGTGGAAAAGGGCCCCAGAGACGAATCTACACATATTGCTATGCGGGTAATGAAGAAATCACTTTTTCTTATTTAGGGGTCTTTCTTTATGTGGTTTATATGATGGCTCATTGCATTCTGTCTCATATACAATACGTTGACTTCATCAGACAATTGTGCGCCAGTTGTTCTGTCCTCCTCAGTCTCCCCACCACTGTTACTTTCAACACGTATTGCAGGATTCGCCACAGCTCTATGGCCTAATAGGCTTACTGCACCATAGAACCCAAAGAAATGTAAGTGGATTAAGGAAATCAGTTTTCCAGTTTATATAGTATTCATTAGCCACTGCCAACAGTTGGTGTTGGACCAAAGCTGTTACTATGGGAGCTATTACACCATGGGTTTTCTGCATACATGCTTCAAGGTCCCTGACAATCACTCCAAAACCAGTAAAATAATAAAGGACTCTGAATCTAAGTTGGCAGTCATGGTTCACTCTCACACGGTCGAGGGGTTGGTCCTTGATGGCTTGGTTACATTTTTCTATAGATACACAGGAGCTGTTTAATACCCTGTGATATACAGTTAACATAACAATTGTTTTCTTAAGTTTTTGGGCCTTTCTGACAAAATAAATGTCTACAGTCAGAAACTGAAGTCGGGCACTAAATTAATAACCAAAAGTCCTTTAGCATTTTCATCATTGTGTTGATGTATTTTACTGTTGTGTCAGAATGTGATGTTTGAATCAGTGTTGGAAAGGAGAAGCACAAGCTGTCTTAAGATGTCTCATACAGCTAATGATACTTTAAGTAGATGGAAGTTTAGAACTTGGACTTGATTTGAGACATCATAGCCAAGACTGGAGTATTACTTGAGAAGTCAGCTCTCGCAGTTCATGCTGTATGATGAGGTTTTCCGCTCCCATCTGCTTTTAGCCTCAGCGTGAGTACATTTGTCTGGTATTTTCTTTTGCGTAGCCTAACTTTAGTGACAGGACAATAGAACAAGGTAGTTGTGTTTTGCAAGGTCAGCAGCAGATGGACAGTGTCAAAACTGGGAATTTTAAATAAAACAATTACACATTGAATATTCTTCAAATGTTGGTCTGAATTTTCAATTAAAAAGTGACATCCCTTATCCCTAGACTGGCCATACAGACAGACAGACAGACAGACATCATAATGATGCAATAATTAAAGATGTTGAATGGCAGTTAACAAAGGAAAGAAAGTCAGTTAAAGAACTTGGCCCATGGCATTCACTGATAGAAATATTATATTCACATGTGAGTGGGTGTCCTTGGAGTAGCACAGGAATGGATTCGTTCACATAGTTTGGAGGCTAAATGCTTTGTGAGCTGTGAAATGGGTAATTTGTTGAAGCCAGTGTTTTGGGGCAGCTGCACACAGTTACACAGTCCTGCCCTGATGGCAGTCCAACAATCCGACACAGACAAAACCCATTTAAGTCCAGTTTACACATTAATGTTGGATTTCCCAGCATTATCGGCTCCGGCTCTTCAGGTCCCAATGTAATGATGGTTCATTCATAGGGGGATGGCTTCCTTGTTGGACGAGAAACAAGTATGAAACCTTGATGTCTTTTTGTGGCTTCTGTGATGCATTTTGCTTTTCTTGACAATAATCCAGCAATTGGTTTATCAACAACACAATGATTTGCAACAATTTTGATAATAGATGAATCACTAATAATAAAATAAAAATATTTGGCGGTTTTCTTATTTTTTAGTCAACTGATTAACTTTAGCATTTTGGGTTATCATGGTTTGAATGAGCACAGTAAGTGCCGTAGTATTTTGGATTGACAATTATATTGTTTTTAAAACTGATTTTCACGTGTGTGTTAATTGATACAGTACAGTAGATATACTAAAATCACAAATTAAATCTGGCTTTAATTGGTTTTAGATGAGGAGGAAATAGTGTTTGGAATGCTATAGCTACATAATTACAGAAAAAAAGTTGATGAGAAGAAACAAGTGTGGCTAAGGCTTCTATTATTGCAACGGGAGGAAAGGTAAATGAAGTAAACATGACTTTTAAAGTTGCAGGACGAGATGGCGGCGCTAACATAGCTGCCACAGATTGTGCTTATGTGCCGCTCGGCTTTTCGCAGAGAGGGAGTAGTGTAAATCCAAAGCTGAAAACTCCATTAGGCCGAGTCAGTCATGCATCCGTGTGCTCCAGTGCCAGACAGCTCTGTAAATCAGCTTTCCCTTTTTCTAGCTCCACTGAAGAAAACAATATGGCTAGTGTCTGGGTACTGTGCATCGGGCCCTTGGGTTACACACACACAGACACACACATTCACACACACCCCTAGGGGCCTGGCTGCTACAGAGTGAGACCAAATGCTCTGATCCAGGTTGAACTAACCACTGACATGTGCACCTGTCAGATATGGGCTGCTGAAGGTGTTAGCATTTCTGTACATGTAGTGTGTATGTGTGTGTGTGTGTTTTCATATCTACACTTTGGATTTTACGCCCCAAAAATGTATTGAGCTCCACCAGCCAGTGTGTTCAGATACTTAAGTCTTATTTTTAAATATTATTTGGTGAGGCATTTGGTTGTGTTATATTGGGATTTTATGTCAATGTCTACTCTTAAGCCTTGAGCCCTACTTGACACACACACACACACACACACACACACACACACACACACACACACACACACACGCACACACACACACACACACACTGACAATAATTTGATTACTGATTGATTGACTGTGTGACCAAATATTTCTTTTACAGTTTATTGCAGAATAACTTCTTTATGAAAATGGATTTGGATTCTCTTCCCCCCTCACTCTCAGCTTCTCTCTCTCGCACACACACGCAAATCCATAGACTGTAAAGTAAACGGATTTGGAGCGTGTCCGCTCGTCCTAATCTGTTGGCCGGTAAAGGCTGACTGAGGCCTAGCAGGTGCTAGACACTTGTCTGTGGAATGTGGAGGGCCAGACCTCAGACCTCCCACCAGGACTGAGCTTCTTCTGTGCTGCAAGTGTGTGTATTTGTGTGTTACATGTGGAGGGTGCGTGGGTGGTGGACACCACCTGCTCTCCTCCTAATTTCAGTTTTTTCTCAGGACCAAAACATTGCATGACACTCCTAAGGGTTTTAATCTAAATTGTGATGGATTAAACTGAATATCCTCAAGATAAGGCAAATGATGTTTTGCTTGATTTAGATACAGTATAATACAGCATATATTTTTCCAGATTCTACCTCTCATGAAAATAAAAACTTCAGGATATTACACACCGTAACAAAACTATTAGATAACTAGTCAACATCTAATATTTTGTTCTATAGGCCTACACATGAAATAAAAACTGTCGGAAAATAATACAATGAATGTATTCTACTGTACAGTAAACACATGTACATTTATTATATTATATATAATTGAAGAATAATTACACAGGTTGCGTCAGTGTACATGTGCATAAGTAATTTATAGTATTTTTTATTTTCTTGAAGAAGAAAGAAAGTTTATGATATAGCTCAGTTTATTTTACAGACCAGGGTCAGATTAACCTGCGATTGACCCTTCTCAGCTCAGCTGGAATACTAGCTGCTGCTGTTTTCATTCTCTCAGTTAATTAGTGGGATGTTGCGTCATTACACATTTCCTTCAGAATATTCAATATAATGCTAGTTTAATGTCAATTGAAAAAGTAAAAAAAATACAAATAAAAAAGACATAAAGGGTGAAAACAAATAGGCAACCTTCACTTTTTTCAGCTTGCCTTTATTCAGTGTATATTCTGTTAAAAAAATGAAATATAATAATACGTATATCCAAACCGTTAACATGGCGTGTTCAGGCCCTGACTGGCTGACCATTATGCAGACAACTGCTGTTTTTCTGTCATCAGCAAATTAAATGCATAGTTGTCTCATGTAAGCCCAGCAGCAGATTAATGTCCTGTATCTATTTCTAATGGAACTTTGCATGCATGGAGTTCTATATTCAATCTTTTTTGAGCTTGGTTTTGGTCTCTACCCGTGGATGTCTGCTGTTTGGGGCAGGTAATCCACAATAGGTCCTTAGAGCTTTTTTACCTGCTGCATCTGGAAGCAATTCTTGAGAGCAAAGAGATTGAACTAGAACAGTTACATTTTGGGCTGTAAAAGCAAAAAGACACCCAAGTTTGCAATACACTTAAAGGGGATTGCAGAGTTAGGTAATACATTTATTTGGGTTGAGCGACCCTTTGTCCCAATTATTGAGCGACCCCTTGTCCCAATTATTACACTTCATTTGATCCATTGTGATATAGAGCTATTGATTATTGCAGCTTTGGTTTAGTATTAGTTGTGTGTGTGTGTGTGTGTATATATATATATATATATATATATATATATATATATATATATATATATATAAGAGAGAGAGATGCAGTTGACTTTTTGAGGTGTGTATTTAAACTATATATGTTGTTATAATATTGGCTCTTTGCGTGTATGGTGCTAGTGCTTTGTGATTATTCTAAATATTTATAAGGGTGGTTGTATCCCTTTGAGAACTCAGAAAAGGAACAGTTTATTGTATCCGCTAATGATGCAATATTTGTAATTGTTTTGACCAAATGTGTTTTGATTAGTAACATTTTGATTTTGTGCTGAGAAAGTCTGCTTCTGTTTCCTCATCCAGATGTGTGTATTTTCATGCAGTGTAATCATAATATCTATGAGCGCAATGAGTTAATTGCAAACTTCCCTCTTGTAGCTGCACATTAAAAGATACAATTAATTCAGGCTTATCAGCGTAACAACATGCAGCCTTAAATTAGTGTGAATCAGCAGAAAAGCCTTGTGCGCCTTGTCTCCAATGGCTTTAATGTTGATTAATGTTACCTGCCTGTGTTTTTTTCTGCCTCTGCAGACAGCAATTAAGAGCAATAATCACCTTTTTATGCTCTGCTCTCTTAGTAGGTCATTACCCTCCACCTCACACACACACCCACAGTCCCAGTACTTTCACCAAATACATACCAAATAATGAGGAAAGTTTGGAGGGTGTTGATGTTATTGTGCGCTGTATTTTTGCGGGCGTTTTTGTTTCTCTAACCAATGTAAAAGCATGAGTCAGTACTTTAAACCATATGCATAATATTCATAAGTCTGATAATTCAGCTTGTGGATGTTTGAGTCATTTCACTACAATTTCACCAAGATTCAATAAAGCTAAATGGTTTAACCGCTGATTTATTTAGCTTCCTCTTTCCCTACCCCTCTTTTTTCCCCTTTTCTTCCTTCCTCTCTCATTTTTCCCCGTGTCAGAATGACGGATGGTGGCCAGCAGCACCGAGTGTCCGACATTATAGCTTCGACAAATGGCTGCGGCCCGCTTGGCCAGGCCTTGGACTGGACAGAAATCAATATTTCACCATTTTAAAATCTATCAAAATAGGATTTTCTGAGAGCACCACAGCCGCCTGCTTTCTCTTCCTCCCACTACCAACCACTTTCCCCAAACCCCCCCTCTCTTCCACCCTGCCATGCCACAAACACTGAATCAGACACTTTGTAGTTACAACTAGCAATCAATAAGCCAGCACCTTCACAGATCTTAACCGCGGTCGCCTCGGAGCGGTGATGGATGGCGAGGAAGGCCGCGATTCATTTTGTCAGGCCATTACGCCGGCGAATCCTGTCCACTTCATCCTGCAGACGATCATTTTTCACACTTCATAAGAAGCAGAAATGGGTTGCCATGGAGGAGACGAGAGAGGCGGACGAGGAAAAAGGAGGGGAGAGGCAGACAAAGAGAGTTAACCAAATAAGGAAGAAATTAAGAATATGGGGAAAAAATTGAGAGGGGAGGAGAAAACATGAGAGTGATGACAGATGATACTAGAAGCAAGAAAAAGAAAGAGAAAGCAGAAATGTAAACCAAACTGAGAGGCTCCTGTAGCCATTTTCTGTGTAAACATTACATCTTAAACCCTCAGTTTTTGTGTAAACTTCTAATGAAATATTACATTAACTTCCAATGGCTGTGAAGACAACCTCTTGATTTATTTAATCTTTCTAAGCTGTATCGTGTAAGCCACAAGAACAACAAAAAAGTGTGATTGTTAGCTAAAAACAAGACAACAGCGAGCTAGACTGTGTTTACGCTGTGTGTAACCAAATCACTCAGGGGGGAAATTGATTTTTTTTTTCCTCACTGAAAGCATTTTATCGCTATAAAGCACACAAGGGCAAAGTAACCATGAACAAGTCCCACTAGTCAAACGTATTATGTTTACAAAACAGCAAAGTGCTAAATTAGTCGAGCTATAACCTCTACACAGTAAAATATTGTGCTATTACTTCGCTTCATGTTCAATTATAATAGCCATGGAGTACTTTGTGTAAAATATCAGCCCGTATTAGAAAATGTAATAGTGGCAGAAAGCAAATGGCAATATATTGGAAGGGGAAAATCCTTACCTATTTCCTTCCTTCCTTCCTTCCTTCCTTCCTTCCTTCCTTCCTTCCTTCCTTCCTTCCTTCCTTCCTTCCTTCCTTCCTTCCTTCCTTCCTTCCTTCCTTCCTTCCTTCCTTCCTTCCTTCCTTCCTTCTCTCCCTGCCCTCCTCTCTCTTCCACCTTTCCCTCCCTTCCTGTCTTGGCGCGGCTCCCCAAGACCCACAGTGTTCTTGTTGGATCGGCCTTGCCTTGGAAAACAAGTGACAGCTGCTGTGTGTGTGTGTTTGTGTGTGTGTGTGTGTGTGGGGTGGTGTGTTTGTGTTGGTGCTGCCCCTTCATTGTGGTCTCGCTCCATATGTTGGCCCTCACCTGCTGGCGGCTGAGGATTAGGAGCTAGAAGCTCTTATTAAAACTGGATTTGTTTACCCTCCTGCTTGTACACGGCGACAACAAAAACAGTATGACCGGTCCGTGGCTGGGCCGCCGCCCAGCCTTGGGAAAGGTGACGGCAAACCCAGCCGGGCCAGGTAGAAAGTCAGTCAGAATACATAAAAGGTCGGAGCTCATTTGTAAGCAGAGAGCTCCGGTTCACTGTTCTCAGAAATAAATGGGTTCCAAAGATAATTGGAAAAGGAAACGATTAATTGAAAATAATCAAAAACCTTACAGAAAAAGTCAGTCTCTGAGGTTCTGCCTTTTTTTAAATACATTTTGCATGATGGCAAAAATATTTTCTCAGTATAGTGGAATGACAGGTTGACAGGTGACAGGTATATTGTCAAATGATTTCAGCAGTTTACTGGGATATCCCAGTTTAGTCAAGTTAAGTCTCTATATATGCCAAAAATGACCTCCAGGAACAATAGTACTGTACATGATAAATACATAGGTTTGAAACAAAAAAACTTTATTGGTAAATACGGTAGTGTCAAGGTTAAGCCTTCACTGATTAATCAATATAGATCTGAGCACTATAGTTGTCATTACAGGAGAGGCATGTGGATAAAATGTTCTATCACTTCGTATAAGAATTTTATATCTCAATATCTATATAAATGTGATAGAATCAAGCTACTCTATATTGTGTCTGAGAATAAGGTTTTGTATAGCAACAGTAAAATAAACCTGTAATCTTTCTTATTATGAGTTTACTATCTTCTCTCCCTCTCCTCCGCACTTTCTTCTTCTCCTAATCGTATTGAAGCCTTGTTGGATCAGAACAGGTTCAGATATGATCCAGTGTGTTACCTTTGTATTTCTTTTTTCCTGTTCCTTCATCTGTTTGTATTTGGGCTCTGACAGACAACCTATGTCTAGCTCATTTTCTTTCTGTTCTTTAGTCTCAGTCTAAATCTCTCCATCTCATTTCCCTGTTTTCTCCTTTGCTCTTCGTCTTGCACTCTCTCATATTCTCCACCTGCCACCGCCATCTCTCTGTTCTTCATCTCCAGCCCTGGTCCGTACTTCTTTTCTTCATCATCTCTTATTTCCTTTCTTTATTTTGTCATTATCCTGCTCTCTTTCTCCTTTATATGCTCTGGCTTTATCATTCGATTCATCTTTCTCTTTCTCTTTTCTGTTGGCCTGCATTACCTCTTTCTTTTCCTCCTTGTCTTTTTCAGTCCGTCTTCCTCCATCATTATAATTGTGCTCTTTTTAGTAGGAAGCCATCAGTCACAATAAAAGTTAGGCCTCTTTGCCACAGAGTCAAATCCACGTTAATAGTGACAATTCTTATGGCCTCTCTTTTCGCTCCCTCTCTCTCTCTCTCTCTCTCTCTCACACATGCACACAGAGTACACGCCGCTTCAACCCACCATCAGCACCAACGGTGGAGGATCGCAAAGTCAGCATCTTTTTTTTTTGTTAATGGAAATTAATGGGGAGTGTGATGAGATATGGGGGTTGCCGATGGGGAGGGGGAAATACAGGGAAAGAAATGACAAAAGAATAAAAATAGAGATGGAGAGAGAGAGGTAAATGGTTTGAGTGAAAGAAAGACTGAGAGATGAGGTGAGAGGAGGAGGAGTAAGAAGAACTCAGGTGAAAGTGGAAAAAGAAAATGTCCAAAGAGGAAAAATATGAATATGGAGAGGAGAAGGTACAAAAGGTAGAGAGGCAAAGTCAGCATTTGTAATGGAAATTAATGGGGAATGTGAGAAGTTCTAGAGTCCAGAGAGGGACAGAGGTGTAGTCTTGCTGCCTTGTTTGAGTACACATAAGTGACGGCGGGGAAATTGCTGATGGGGTTCTGATTATGTTGCTACTGCTACGACCTATGTTCTTTTGTTCTTTTTCTTTTGGCAATACTGTGTGTGTGTGTGTGTGTGTGTGTGGGTGCGTGCGTGTCTGTCAATTTAACAGATTGGTATGAAAAATAAGAATATATTTTGGAGTTTCATTGTCCATGTATATTTTATAGCACTGTATATATTTTCAGTGTTTTTTTACAGAAATCCCTTTTCTTGAAGCTGCTTTTGAAACTTATCATGACCAGTGTCAGATTATGAATCCATATGCCCTTGTTGAAAACTAATAATATATGTGCACTGGTGGTTGTTGGCCTTGTGCGGCAGGATAAAATATATAACCACTATATTACAAACCTGTCTCATTTGCGTCTATCATAGCTGAATCAGCTGGTCAGTTTTTGCCAGAGTTGCCAGAAGGGGGCACAAAACTCCTGGCTTAGACTCAATGCAGGCCAAACGGAGAGGAGCTGCGGGCCTCCACCTTTGGCCTGCTGGCTCACTCCATATTATTTGTAATTCTTATTTTTAGAATGTTTATTTACATGGAAGATTTTTCTCTGTATGACCTGTATTTTTCACCTTTAAAAAAAATATCTGGGAAACCAATTTAACAATAAAAAGAGCCAGTTAAGTCAAGGCTAAATATAAAAGAATAATAAAACATAATAAAAAGACACAAATGCAATGGGATTTAAAGATGGTTAAATTAAAGAGTGAAGTTAACAGAAAATTAATAGAATAAAAGATGCTTATAAACTGATGAAAAAAATGTATTATAAATTAAATTATTATAAAATTTAAAATGCTGATGTTTTTAATTTGTATCGAAAAATGTATGAAAGCCGTACAATTATTGATGCAAATGATTGAATTATATTCAAATTTATAGCAACTCCAAAATATTGTGGAAAAAAAATAAAACCTTACCATGAAACCTAACCCAGGCAATTAACCATCTTGCAACTAATTTATTCAAAGTATTCATGTTTATGTCAGTCACACGCATTGTGTTTCAGTTTTAATAAATGAGAAATCAGGCCCAGGTTAAGTAGCTCAGAGGCAGGGACAAAAGCCAATTTCCTTTCTGCTTGTCATCTTTTATGCCAAAGCACATTGGAGGATTGAACCTGTCAATCAAGATTCAAACCAGCATGTTGCCCCTGCAGCAATACAATGACAAAGCCGCCCCTTTTTTTGGCTTAAAGCTTTGAAGGGGCTTTTAGTGGCATATTAGTGAAAGAAAAACTGACACTGCCCATGTGAGTAGCAACATGCCATGTCATACAGTGTATAAGTGCAACAGATCACACAGTGTTACCAAGCAATTATCGATTGTTTCTAACTGTTAAAAGAGGCCTTTACCTCTAAAATGCCTTTGCTATTTTAGTTCTATTTTTTTATGCTTTAACAATACTAGAATCTGGAAAATCCCTGAAAATTTGTAGATGTGGAAAAAAAGGCTGTGACAAGCTCTTGCTATGGAATCGAAATGCTTCAAACCTCTTTTGATTTATTTCTAAAAAAAATCGCCAAAATTCCTCTGCTCCTCATACTTTATTGCAAACAAAATCTGTTTTTATGCTTAAAAATGATGTATTTGCTAATTTCAATTTGCCTCAAACGTTTCACTTGAACTTTGCAAATATGAACCTGGAGCTGCATCTGTGTATGCAATGTTGTAGCTCCATAATTGTAGATTTTAAATTCATTTAGTATAATATTAAAGACAACATTTTGTACATGTGGGGGAAAAAAAAGTAATTTGATATTATTATTTTAGTTTATGGGTTTCTCAGCTGGGAAAAGTGGGGGGAGAGAAGAGGGAATTGGGTGCTAAAGCACAGATTGAAAAAACTACCCTCGGCCGGCCAAGCATCACAGACATCAAAGTGAAGACATTGTTTGGGAGGAACAATGGCTGCCGTCACAGTCCAGGAGTTCGAGTGTTGTTGGGTGTTTGCGCTCCCAGAATCCCCCTCTGACGGCAAAATCACTGGATTATCAAACCAGCAGATGCAAACCGCAGAGAACAATATCATCGGCAGCCTCAGAGGGGAATCCTCTGAGGCCCGTCTGTATAAGAGACGCACAGATAACATCAAACAAAGAAAGTAGGTACTGCTGCTCAAACCCAGGAAAATGCCAGGCTTCTAAAGGCATTTCTTTTTGATAAAACAAAATTAAATAAGCCTCAATAACATTGCAAATATGTGACTGTACATTTGTATTATATTACTGGCAATACGTTTAACTACTTTACACTTTCCCTTAAAATAACCGTCATTTAGCAGTGTGTTAAGAAATAAAGCAGTGAAATCTGACTTTTTAACTAAGTCCAACCATTAAATAACGTACACTTAAATCACAGATAGTTCACTAAGTAAATACACGATTTTAAACTGGTTACACTTTCAAACCTTGGCACATAAGCATGCATTCCTGTTAAATACATTTCTGTTTGAAAAAAGGATTACAAACTACATATTTTGGGTGGCTTGTGTAAACCTCAAAAATGTAATGCCCGCATGCAGAAAATTCCTTTATATAGTAAGTGAATGATACAATAAAAACATTTAAATAGTGTAAATTCCTATTGTGAGTTGATGCAGAATGCAAAATACTTTGGGATGTAGATATCAGGAAAAGCTTCATTCAATTATTTAAAAAAACATAGTTTCCTATGCCAAACTCTAACCATCTGGCCGTCTTTAAAAAAAAGTTAAAATTAATAGTAAGAATTATTAGGAAACTGCATCGGGCCAAGCTTGTGTGTACTCTGTAATGGACCGGTCAGCTGGGAGCATATGGGAATGCCATCAAACTGTGATTTGCTGTATCGACATCCTTTATAACCTCCGGGATGCTTCAGCCATTGAGGTCCAGACTACCATGCCCTGACACTTCAAAACCACAGGCAGACTAGTGGGGATAATGCAACACACAGAGACGGAGAGACAGACAAAAAAGGGAGAGAGAGTAATGGAGATTAAAGGGGACGAGACACAAATAGCTTTTGGACATTTTATGTTTCTCTGTGTAAAAAAAAAAGGTATTTTGAGTTCCCATGTGATCAGTTATTTCCATAGTTGCTACTGAGACAGCCGTAATTCTGAAATAGTCTGCTTGAGAGAGAGAAATCTGTGGAGAATAGGCCACCTGGGCATCTGCTGGCCAAGCATAAAATCAATACCGATCAGAGTACTGGCAGGACGCACACATACACACATACACAGAGGTTCAGTGAAAAAAAACTAACAGTAATCTTACCTTATTAGCAGAGGTTTCAAGTGAACGCCAACAGGATCGATCCCCAGGTCCGTTAATGGGAGTCATTAGCTTTTTAATGAAGCCAAGTTTGGCAGGAAAGGGAAGGGGAGAAAAGGAAGAAGGAAATGAGGAGTGCTTAGAAGAAAGATGGGTTTAGATGAAGGGAAGGAGAAATGTGGCTCATGACCAGTAATTTTAAACAGCGAGAAACTTCTTATTTCAACATAATGTTAAACATTTTGCATAAAAACAACATCCCATTCATTCCGCTCAAATATATTTTTAAGTTAAGCAGGTCTGCCTTTGTGCACAATGAAATACCGTCAGCTTGTTTCCTATTATTAGCATGTAGCTTGTTAGCTCAGACAAACCTGTTGCTGACAGAGGTAGCAAGTTGTTGAATGCAACAGGAGGTAGCAGAGTGTTGAGCCACACTTGGCAATAGACAACCAATGTGTTATTCCTGCATAGGAAAATAAATTTAATCTGTATCCTTCAATCTGTTATTTAATGTATGTAGGATGACAACATTTCTGACTTGTTTAGTGTCTAGAAAACCGTTGACCTTATACATGTTTAGGAACTATGAGATACAGGATTGCTACCCATTTTGAGAGCAACTTGGAAAGTAGTTGCACACATTCTCTTCTTCGATTTCTAAGAAAGAGTTTTTTTCTCATGTTAACTGTACTTAAATCGCTTCCTATGATTGAGTTTGTCTTCTTACATAAAGGAGCACTCCTTTTATGGAATTTATATTTGTGTTCAAAATTGAAGCAGCAGTGGCCGCAGTAAGAGTGATCTCCAGACAGGTTCCCCTTCCAAAAACGCTTGCTCCTACAATTCCCATAGTGCGTCATCTTTCATTTGACCAAAATCTCTGTACTACAGTATATTTTAACCTACAAAGTATTTATGCCCTGCTAGTGCTGTTTATACAAGTAAAAGTCCAATCTCCAGAGAAAGCAATGAAACAGACCTGGGGACCTGACTTGGAGAAATGCTGACGTATACAAATGCAGTTTATGTGTATTGCTGACACTCTTATCCAGAGCAATGCAGAAGTACAGCAGTCCAAAAATAAGATATGAAAAAAATAATTCCTACACAACCAAAATCCCCAGCAGCTGTTTTGGTCCCAGACAATAGATGCGACATACATTCGTCTCTCCCCGATGACGGCAAATAAAGAAGAGCTGCGTAGAGAAAGAAATACGAGCTGAGGAGATGTTGCCGCGGCATTTATTTAGTCAGGAGCTTTTCCTCAGTGCTTTAACAGGAGGAAGAAGATACAGGAGTGAGAGCTAGGGAGGTGGGCTGTGTGATTACTGCAGTGTGCCAGCACTAAAGAAAAATTATGTGCATGTAATAGTTTCCCCCTCTCTTGC
>CM049418.1:13670000-13972500 GCA_026929865.2 Hyperoplus lanceolatus | reverse complement strand
AACTGACTATATATACAGTATATATGAATATATATTTTGCCTCGTCATTGATTATTATATGAATTAAAATAGCAATTTTTTGAAGAACTGACATTCCCATGAACATAAATCTGTTGAAGAGAAACGTTTATAAAACACACAACTGGAGGTTGTAAAAAGTTCATATGCAGGTCTGTAACCTCGCTCTTATTTTAGTTCTGCATTGCTTTGACATGTAGTTTTACTTATTTTTGACTTTATACTCCGTCAAGGGCCACATCTCTTTTGAGACGAGGGGTTCAATGTCACTGAAGTAAAGCAAAGTACCAGAATAATTCGCTAACCAGTGGTGTAGGGAATAAGGGGAGGAAAATGGAGGCTAGTGGGGATTTTATTAAACATGATGACTTGTCTGTCGGGTAAACAAAGCTTCCTCGCCTGGTGGCCTAATACTCTGAAAAAGTGCCAAATCAGCCGGCTAGGATTCCGTGTGTGTGGGGATTAAAGCTCAAACCCGCGAGGCCATGGCACCCCTGTATGCAAACACAGTCCGCTACGTTAACCCAGTTTGATATCACAATGCATAATCTCTGCTTTAAAAAAATACACACACACACACACACACACACACACACACACACACACACACACACACACACACACACACACACACACACATGCACACACACAGGCATAATCTGTTCCCGAAACTGTTGGGGTGTGACCACCACGGCCTGATGCCCCTGCTGAGTGACGGGCCGCTCATCTCTGCACAGTGTTAGGATCATGAAGAACCAACACACGCGTTTGTACCAGATCTGCTTACTCTGCGTGTATTTTTTCTATACATAACATTCGGTACATCACTGCCCTGAATGTTAGATCACAGATTTTCTGATGGTTTTCAGACGTGTGGACCTTGAGTGACCATATCAAGCTAAAGCCTCTTCTTTTCAACCTACATGCATATCCTTCTGACCTCATGGGATTGTACATATTATTGTTACAGCATGTTGCCGTGGGAGTCTTTTTGTGTGCCTCCCTGTCCATTCAGGGGGATGGGTCTAATTGCTGGTAATAGAGCATGCACTCTGCTTGCTTTATTGATGCTTCAAATAATCCAGAATTGTTTCTTGATTTCGGAAATAAGTTTTAAATCTGAAAATTATTGCCACACCAATGTCTGTTTTTTGTTTTGTTTATCCACGCGTGCTTAGTGTCTGTTCTGCTTGTGTTGCGTTCTTTTACCTTTATCTCTGTGTTTATTTGTATTTTGAAGCCGTTTTAACATCTAGGCCACGGGACTACAGATGTAAAGTAGCCTTTTTTCTAATTCTGGAATTTTAAACCCATGTAAAACCATGTTTTATTATTGCACTTTTCCCGGGCCCTTTTTAAATAAACTGAATTTAATTTAGATTTTTTATATGTCTCCATACATTTTCCAGACTTTGATTAGTTTATTTCCTATTCATCAATGCACACATTTCAACTCTCAATCTTTTAAAGCCCATCATTGAGAGTTTGTTAGAAGAATACATTTTCAACATTAGGCGTAGTTAAACAGAACCTCAGACTGACTTTGCAGAGTCTGTTCCATAGGATGTGCTGCTATTTATTGTGACTTTGTCTCCACTGTGTGTGCTTTCTTAGATTATGGCTACCTCCTCAGTCTTCTCTCCAGTGGTCTGTTTAAATGACAATAAAAAGGTGACACTGAGTAGACATAAAGTTGGACGCGTGCACTCCTTTCTATTTCCAGCAGTTGACCGTCAGTCCAACCTGCCACCTTGACGTTCACGGCACATTCAAATGGTTCACCAACTTCTCCTTTCATATCGGCACCTGGCACGCATCAGACCTGTGGACTGACAGCAAATACCCCTTAGTTAATATTTACACAGCACTTACAAAGCCACTTTTCCAGTCCGTTATAGGTGCTCTGCAGATGTATATCATTGTGGGCATTGATCCATGTCTTTCCATGCAAAAGGTTGGGTCCCGGAAAGGTTAATTGGAAAACAAGATAGCAGAACCGTTGAAATACTTTCAGTCATGCTAAACTAAAAGTTTGTAGATTTTTTTTCGTCTGGTGCTCTAAAGTACAGTGGCAGGGAATGTGCAAATGTACTAGATTAAATATTTATTTTTAGGCCCTTCTAAACTGCAATATAAACAATCCTTCAGTTTGAAATATAATATAATTATTGTCACTGTCTTAATCAAACTATACAATATCAATTTTCAGGCATGTGCAACTGTGCATTGCATGCCAGATCATTAAAAGCACTACACACAACCACTGCTGCAAGTTGTCACCTTTAAAATCAAATGCCTGTTCATAGTTGCAAGCGGACTTCTCTTTTGTTTTCTTTTTTAAAGCTGTATCAACATTTATTTCACGAGGTAGCCTAATTTAACCAAAATTAAACTCTTGGCGGTTGGCTTGTTGTCAACACAGATTGCAAACTCTTGTCTATCATTTGCCAATTAGGGCTTGTTAGTTTGAAATGCCACTCTTTACTGCTTTAATAGTCAAGGTCAGCAAAGGATTTCATGATTTTGCTGTTCATTATACCAACAATGTGATTGACTTAGACTAGCGTTAGCCCTGAAAGTTGTAGCTTAATTGCAGAAGAGCTCTGGCCAACAGCTTACACTAGGACCGGCAGTTTGGATTGGTGAACAAAGATTTATGATGTCTCCTTCATGACGGTTTATAGAGCCTTTGTATGATTATTCTAAATAACTCAAGGAAGAGCATCATTGAAAATGACCTGAAGTTATATATAAAACCAATATGTGCAATTGAACAACTAAAGCCCGGATGTTGTCCATTGAGAAGCATCTATTCAAACCCAAATGTTTGTGGGTCTTTGGAAATCAGACAATAATATAACCAATAATGACAGGCAGGGAAACTTTTCTGTGACTGACTGCTTACCTGACACCATGTGAATGCTCCGATCAGCTGTCAGTGAGCCCAGAATGCTTTGCAAACACCATTTTGCTCTCCAGGTTTGTGCTTTATATCACTTTTGTGGGATACTGAAACTGGAGCCAAAAAGGGAGCTGAGAGGCCCTCGAGCTGAAGAGGAGCCACTTTACAAGCAATTCATCACCTTGCTGGTGCCTGTCTCTCCTCCTTCCTCATATCTCTCTCTCTCTCGCTCCCTCTCTTTCCAATGCTCTAGTTGTTCGCCTCTCTGTCCCTACACCCCCCCCCCCCTCCCTCTGCTGTCGTCTCTCGGCCTCTGTCTAATCCTGGAGGAGAAAGCTCCAGTTCTGTTATGGCGTATGGATATCTGACCCCAGCATCGCCTCTAATCCGGCTTAGTTCACTTAATGATGCCACTTGTGGTGCCGCCAACGCCACCGAGAAGTCTATAAAAGCCCTTCCATTAAAATGCAAATCCGACCTGGCGGGGAGAAGCTAAGCGACACAAAAGTGAGAGAATTTGACCGCAGAGCCATTTCTTGTTCGTCTCTCAGCTATGCAGCGAACGCTTCCTTCAATAATAACTGATTGTGTGATTAGGACCTCTGCTGCATGTTGCCGATGGAATAGTCTCCCGTCCATTGCAGAACAAAACTCAACCTCTTCCATTTCAGAGGAACTGGTGCATTTTTTTCCTTCTGTTGTTGTCAGGAAATGAACAAATGGTTATCAATGTTCGGAGGGTAAATCTCCCATCTCTCAGCCAGGTTTTCCCAGCTGATACTATTTTCTCCGAACAAGGCAGGAAATGAAATTTCTCTGTGTGCCGTATCACCTCGCTTCTACCGCCCCCACCAACGTCTCCACCTTTTTCTTTATCAGGATATCCTTTAGTGAGAGAGGAGCCTCCTCTCGATCTCCAAACAGAGAAGTTGTCTCGAGCAATAACATGCCATACACATCAGGGCTCAGGGCTGATACACACGGCAATAGAGTAGTTTTAATTCACAGAATTATTTGGTGGAGGACGGATTTATTTCTTTTTTTTCAAAGGAGGGATAATACCATATCATGTCCTTGACTCTGCTGTGTATGTGCACATCTGTGTGTGATAGTGAATTAGTAAAACCTTATCAGTGTGCTTTCAAACAGGCTGCACTGCATTTAATAAAAAACGTGTCGCATTGTGCCTTTGTTTCACTTTAGCTTCCTCTATCTGGATTTCCAAGCAAAATATATTTTAGTTTAGCTTCAGTCCAATATATGTGTTGCTATTTATACAAGATTGTCTGAAAGTAAAATATTCCATGGAGGAAATAGTTTTTGACTTGAAGGCTTGCTTTGTTTTTTTTCCATATTGTAATTGTAAATTTAAACATGGATCCTATTCAACCAATCGTTACTTAGTGAGAAGTTTATTATTCATTGAGCATCAGTTGTAGCTCTAATTAATATTTAGCAGCTGAGCTGTAGCTAACACTTATTATAATAATCAATTCATCTTCTCTAATTGTTTTTCTTGCAATTTTAACTCATAAACGATTAGTGTTTTCGTCATAAAGGTTGTTAAATGTTAAATTTTCATAATCATCCGACCATTTTCCCAGTCATTAGGTCTTTACTGTTGTACAGTCTGTGATGTTTCCTATTCTGACACAGAGGCAGTGTGAGTAAAAAGAGATGGCAAAACAGTAATAGAAGGGTGCTTTATATTTTCCTCACACAGCATTTTATTGTCTGGTGATGTATCACATACCAAACTGAATCATAAAAACATAAAAATAACGGAATGGATACAGGCATGCCTACTAAGATAATACCAAGTGGATACATGCTCTAGTTTCAGACATTTAACACAAATGTTTTGCTTAAAAAAAGATATTGTATAATTTGAGTCCTTGCTTGCCAAAACACTAACATTTTTATCAGCTCGGGCAGTGCTTCTCATTCCAAACAGCGTCTTGGAATAGACATTCTTCAGACAAACACACAAACATTGTTTTTGGCAAAGCAGCGGTGATGAGGCAGTGTTTTTGGCTCTGCACTGAAAACCTATTGAGAGTCAGGAGTGTGAATTTTGGGTCGCTTCACTGCCCCGCTGCTTGCCAGTGATTGGCCTGATTCCTGCTTTCAGAAATGTGGTCATGGTCAACACACACACACACACACACACACACACACACACACACACACACACACACACACACACACACACACACACACACACACACACACACACACACACACACACACACACACACACACTGAATGGAACTTCTTTTTAGGGAATCTTGTACTACTGACATTATATTTGCCAAATATGCAATAGACTGTTGGTCAGTGCTGAAAAATTGCATGTTGGGCATAACATGAAGACATTTGTTATATTTTGTCCAAAAATTACATTATAAAAAAACACCAGAAAAAGCTTTTCAAATATGTTAACAACAATTAAAGCTAAATGTGTTTGTGGTATTTAAATCATGCCAAAATAGGCCAAGTAGTGGATAACCCTATGAAGTAAAGGGTCTACATTCATTATTTTATTTTATAATACTGTTTAAATCAAAAATGTTGAGCCTGAAATAAGTGAAACCACCCCTTATTACATTACATTAATTGCTGTAATGTACCGAAGGTTTTTCCAAAAAGAGATAAGAGATTTTTAAATATAATTAAAATTATATTTCCAAATACTCAACTTTTCAGGAAGGAAGGATTACAGCATTGATATTTTAAAAAGTTTTGAAAAACTTTCAGATGCATTCCAATCAAAATGTTTTTAGTTACTTTCAGCACACACACTTCTTAGAGTAGACAAAGTGTGTGATATGTAGAGTGTGAAACAATACTTTTGACTCCAAATCAGTTAAATTAACTGTTCCAAAGGCCTGAAAATGTCCCATCTGTGCTCATTTGGCTTTTAAGTGCCCAGAGGGAATTGGGAGAAATTAACAAAAACGGCATTTACTCAAAATTGCACTGTAACAAAAACTTGTACCACAGTATACAGTCCATTCAAAATTGGGCTGAATAAAAGCTATAGGGTTGAAATATAGAGTAGGCTAAAATATATTATATGTCCATGTTTCATCTGTGCACCACACTGAATTGAATTAGTTAAAAATTGAGCACTAATAATAATAATAATAATAATAATAATAATAATAATATCAGCTAGAATGACTACAACAGTAAATGCCCCGTGTGCCTCCTTGGAACAGCAGTGTTAAGTTAGTTGTGGGAAATGGAGGGTGTAAAGTGGGAAGGGTATGATGAGAGAGAGAGATGTGGGGAGCATCTGCCTGTGGTCATGGTTCATTCACTTTCGCTATGGCCTCTCAGCCCTTTGAAAATGCAAGATGGTGAAAGAAAGAGAGAAGGAAAAGAGAGTGGGGGGTTAGCAAAGAGTTGGCATGGCACAAAATATCCCCTCATTTTCATCTGCTACATTCATCATATATTCAAGTCAGTCACTCCTCTAAGTCTCCAGTGAAAGTAAATAGAAGACAATATCGAAATTGCGCATTGTATCTCACAGACCCACCCTTTTGATCCCTTATAGCTTGTTCATATTATGGTGTAAAAGATGGTGTGGTATGGTGTTTTTCACTTAAGACAATATGCACAGTTCGATTTATCTGCTAATCCTCCTTTGTTATTAATGTTTCCCTTTTGAGATGTTACAAACTTACATTCATTTATCATATGTTGTTAAGGCTTCTATGAGCCAGACCTGTTTTGAGGGAGAACGAAATTCAGTTGCAATCAAAAGAGGCTCCATCATGAGTTGTCTGAGGCTCCCCTCTGCTTCTTGGATAGGCCCGGTGGTTTTGGGCGCTAGAGGGGGCGGGGAATTGATTTGTGTGTACGCCGTGACAAAGGCAGCGTGTTTGCATGTTAAAGAAAACTTTTTCCTGGAAAAGAGATAGATTGGGAGGTCACTGTCTCACTGTTTCGGAGGGCCTTTTGGCGCCGTGCTGATAAGGCAACACAAGCCAGCGCATTAGACAGGGGAAGATGTATCTGCTTGTGATATAGCGCCACACCCGCCCCTGCCCCGCCTTTACCCACTCTTACCCGCCCTCCGTTGGCCTCACATCTATAGCATCAGGAAGCAAACCGTCACTCTTCCAACTCCTTACCGGTCACATGTTGACCTCAAGGGCGTCAACGTTCAAATCTGATCTGAGGAGAAATCAGTTCACAATGCAGTCGTCTGGTTCAACAACAAAATTTTATATTCCAAATTGCTAATTTCCTTTCAAAACCAAAGGGGTTTGGTCAACACTGTTCTACCAACACCAAGCACATTCAAAAGGTAATCCTTTTATACTGCTCAATAAAGCCTTCCACATTCGAACGTGAGGTCTTTGTCAACACTTGTCGTTTCCTCACGGCACTAGTTGGTTGTTGGTTGTAATGGTAATGGCTGGCAATGCAATGACAAGATAACTGATTAGGTCAAATGAGCGATCATGTTCAAGGGGTAAGGTGCTGAATACAGAAAGAAGCAAGAAAGAAAAATTCAAAATAAGTCCTGCCATCATTTCTAAATTAACAGTTTTTGCACCCAAGACCATTTCTGTTGTTATGTTAAAGATAATTCATTGTTGTCTGATTAGAATTAGTTGAGCTCTTTCAATATTTAGTTTGATGGTTAGTTACCGATGAGGGTCATTCTGCGCATGCATTAATTGCGTTAAAAAAAGGAACACATTAATTCCAGAAATTAATCCCCCTGCGTTAAATTGTTAATTTTGACAGCCCTACTATAAATATATAAATCATCTCATGTTTGCAGTACAAAATAACATTATCCAGGCTAATATTCCACAACTTTGTTAAAAAACAAACAAAGGCAAAAATAGTGTTAATCTTACTTTGGACTGTTGAACCAAGATCTCTTGGAACTCATCTTTTATTAAAGTTTTCTTCAGTCACTTTGAAGTACAACATACATATCTTCACTTCCACCATTTCCTCTCTTCTTCTTTCTCTGTGTCGCCTTTGCTGTATCTCTCTGTTGGCTACACTCTTTCATTAGTGAGTCCTTTGTGCTCTTGCGCGCCTCCGTTTTGTCCCATTAACTCAAACGTGTCAAGGCATGCCCGTTGCTAGCTGTGCCCAAGCCCGAGCATGGCAGAGCAGGACAGATGGTTGCTAGGGAGGTTGCCAGGGCGGATCAGTGGGCCTGTGTGTGTGTGTGTTTGTGTGTGTGTTTGTGTGTGTGTTTGTGTGTGTGTTCAGTATCTCAAAGCCACGCTTCACCGTTGGACAATGGCATCGCCGGCACACACCAGGGTTGGGTTGTGGCACCAAGCCGCGACCCAATAATGCCGGTGCCGCTGAGGGTTGCGACCTGGAAACAGGGGCCGACTGTGATAACAGCTTGGCCGAGCGGCGGGAGGACACCTTGTCAGTGTCGCCACGTCGTAACGCGTGAATGTCACTGTCTTGTTCGCCCGCCTGCCCTCCACCTCTCTCACCAACCCCACCTCCTTCCAAACCCTCTACACACTACTCCCTCTCTCCTTCTTTCTTGTGCCTCCATCTTGAGAAAAAAACAAAATGCCCCAGTAAAGACATGAACAACCAGAACCAGGAGGTAAATAAAAAGATTCCCGCTGATTTACTGCGGCGTTCTATTCTGGGCTCGGTTTTGAATCCACGCCTTGGCAAAAAGGGCTCGCTTCGCTTTGATGACCCTTTTTTCTGGAGAATGTAATCCTTGTCTTTTGGTTTTATGGCACGTTGTCAGTTTCGTGTGTGTCTTCATTGAGAATGCTGTTTTGTGTGTAGCCATAATACAGACACCAGCGAATTATAAGATTAGAGACCTGTGTTTAGGGGCCTGTGGTGTCTTTCCCATCTCTGAACTGATTTTCGAATACCAACACTGACTGTCGTATAAGAATACCAGTGCTCTCTAACAAGTGGACCAGCCGTCAAAACGGATACACATTGGAGAGTGATGCATAATTCCTTTTAAACAACAGGGTCGTATGTTACAAGCATACAATCCTCACTGCTTAATGCTTTTGTCCGAATACCTCTCAATAGTGTGCTGTTTGAAAAGCTGCAAAGACTCCAAAGTATGTGTAAATTTAAACTTGGCTTAATCTTAACGGGACAGATTACACTCAGCAGGTGAGTCTGTGGGTAACAGGGACAGGCTGCAAGCGTTGGCACACCGCCCCGCCCGCAATAACTCTAATGGAGCACTTTGAGAGCTCCTGGGAGGGGAAATCAAATGATGTCAACCATGTCATAATCCAGGCCTGGCTCCACCAAATGAAGTCTGACTTTTACACCAATTACAAATCAAAAAAGAAATTGAGTAAAAGTTTCAAATAAACGATTGCTGAGTGTTTAGCTTGAACATATACTGTCAGTCCTTGTTGCTAACTCCAAGGAAATAATTTCCACACTGAAAAGATCTCTTCAATCAAATGAAAAACTGTGTAAACAAAACCAGCCGCGGGCGACAGTGTTTCAACAAGAGGCTCCGTTCTTCAATTACGGACCTGGAGCCTTTTAAAACAAAGATATTGTTATCTGTGTCCTCCTGTTACAATCCATGTCTGATGTCTTGCTTTCACCAGCAGCTCCCTCAGGTTTTTCTCTGATGGCTCGTAAAGCCACAATATAATACACAATATTTCTGAATTTGGAGCACTGTAACCACGACACCGTGCTCGGCTTTGACACAAAATCGGATCAATTGCTTTGTGATTATGAGGTCTTGCTTGTTAAAGATGTGGGCGTCAGTCACATCTTATTCTCTTATTATGATACGACTAAAGGCCAGGTTGATAATGGTGATATTTACTAAGTTACTGGAGTAAAGGAGAATATTTTTAGTTGTACGGAAAAAGTTAATTTTTTTACTTTAATGCTTTCGAGTGCTAAGTTTTGAGTGGGAATCTGATTAATTCTGGTTCTACCCGGCTAGAAAGTGACGGCCAAGAATCAATTGATGAACCGTCATCCACATGACATTATCACCCTCTCGTACGAGGAGAAGGAGCAGGGAGAGCTGGCTTTTGAAGCACCACGGGGTGCCGTCAGATTTCTCGCTCTGATAGGGACACAAACCTCCAACCTGTGTGTGTGTGCGTGTGTGTGTGTGTGTGTGTGTGTGTATGTGTATGTGTGTGATTTCCCCTCTCACTCGGACCATTCAGCCGGTGACTGATGACGTTCCCCCTCCAGCACCAGGCAACATCCCGGCACAAAGGCCCACTCCGGGTGAAACAAAGACCCTCTAATTGTGCCTTTGAGCAAGCCGCTTGGTCAGTCAGCTGGTGGCGGCCGGGTCCCTCGGGTCCAGTGCTACCACAGATTGGCTGAGGCCTATGGCTGCTGCACCCGGAGGAAATTAGGGGAGAAGAGGCTTTGTGTCTCCCAGGGTAGCTGTCTACGCCCAAACAATAATAATAGTGTTATGGTTGTTTATCCGGATTTTATTTGATGAGATCTCATTTTCTTAATAAAATAATGCACATTTTAAAAACTACATTATTCTTTTCCAGGGATTCTATGTAGTGAAATGAAGTGGTTAAAATACAAACAAAGTAAATTCAAATACACAATAATAGGCAGTTGATGTATACAGTATCATTTATAGTGGAGCAGATAAGTGCTACAATCTTTCAATTGGTAATACAAGCGTGAAAATTGGCATGCGCGGTCTCCATGGGTCACTTGACAAGAAAATTGTCAGAGAAAATGAAAAAAAAAAGTTATTCTGAAAAAAAACATGTATTTCTTTGAGGAAATTTCAAATTCACAATTTCAAATGTTTTGGACAATTTTCTTGCCAAGTGACCCATGGAGACTGCTCCTGCCAGTTTTCACACTTGTATCATCAACTGAAAGATTCTGACGAAAATAAGCTCTTAGCCACTCCACTAATATAATAAATCTGTCTATTACAATTAAGGCAAATAAGCATTTGCTGAAGGTTTAAGCTTCAGCCCACGTGCAGTATTTAACCATCTACCATGTACTAAAAAGACAGCCGGGAGAAAAAAAGCTCCCTGTAAGTGAGCATTTTCATTGACTGTTGGGGCCATTAACCTATAAAGATAGTAGATATGTTAAATTAGATACAATTTAAAAAAAAAAAAAATTGTAAACATGACATAGGGGAGAACGGGGGAATCTGAGGCATCGTGTAATGTGAGCCACCCCCTGTATCTAGGCAACGGAAAACATTTGTGGTCATGTGAGATATATGTTTTTAAGCTCCTCTCATTTCCCCATGGCCCTGAAAGAGAGGACCTCATGGTGCTGTGGTAAGCATGTTTTTTCACCAAAATAGGTATTTTGCATGTAAAAGTAAATTTTCTTGCTGTCAACTTAATCAACTGTTGTGCCAAAGCAAATGTATTCACGTAGAAAAACTTCTATCATACGTGTTGATGAACTACCAACATATATAAACCATGTGATGATATTAGCTAAAGCTTAGCCTGAAATGCTAAGAGAGGTAGTTTTTTCTCAAATTGTGTTGGTGGGGGAAAGTGAGCCAAATGCTGTGGGGGAAAGTGAGCCACTGTCTCACTTTCCCCCACCATGAGGTACAAGTTAAGTAGTCTTAAACATATTTTAATGTAATATTACATGATATATGTTTTATTTTAATGTCATACATATTGTAGAAAAGCCATCATGCCAAGGAAATACACCAGGAAGACGACCTGGGGCAACCACACGGAAAGAGCACCATCTCATCTTTCCCTGTAACCTTCAGGGCTGGAATGTAGAGTAGGCCTAGTTGTAGAGTATGACAGGCTGATGTTATAATCCAGTTGGGTCTTCTCCTGTGTTCTGAGTCCCAGGCTGTTCTCGCTGGTTCTGATTTTCCTATGCTTTGACCCCCAGACACAAGCTGGCTCTAAGGGTCCTGTGTTCTGACCCCCAGACTGTGATCTAATCTAACTGGTTCTATCTTTCATTTGAATCTTATTAAAACCTTTTGAATTATAATATGTTGTATTTGATTTTGTTCAGAGTTACTTTCAAGTGTTTAGAAAATTTGCTTTGCTTAATTGACCAAACCCCATAATTCTTTCACTAGTCCGACATTAGTTCTGGAATGTGTGGCTAGCTTTCAGGATTCTTACTGTTACAATATGTGTTGTTATGGTAGTTTCAGAGTGGAAAAAGTAAGTGGATCAGTTTACCCTGGGGTAAAGTTGAGCCACATGACAACTTTTCTTAAAACAATCATATTTTCACTGCCCTTTGTCTTGAAAAAATTCTGCTAATGCCCATTTCTAGGAAACATCCTGAATAAATGGGAAATGTGTAAATTTGAGTGATAAATCATTTTAGCTCGCTAAGAGGGGAGCAAATGTAAAAAGTGGCTCAGATTACCCCGTTCTCCCCTATAAAAATGGTGTAAAAACAATCAGAAAAACTGTAATATTAGTATATTGTGCTCATTTTAGAAACTTGAAAATATTGAATATAAAATATATTGTTTTAGTCATGTTTGCTGAATACATTATATTTACGTGCTATTTAAAAAAAGGAAACAAATGTGTGTGCGGCGGAACAAAACCGACAGTAATTGGATACGGACATATCTATCTACCTCTAATTGCCATACAAATGTAATAAATCCACTTAAACTCACTCGACAAACTATTTAAGTTAATTTTTTAAATTTAGATTTATTTACCAGGACACATAGGCAGTAATAGTAAAGTATTTTGAAGTAGACACATACATATGTTAAAAAGACACATACATATATTAAAAAAGACAAAGGAGACTGAAATAGTAATGCTCTCTAACAAAACAATACAAAGATGAAACAAAGCAGTGCAGTGACAACAATACTATGCCAGTGGCAAAATATGCAGCTCAAAATAGTGAGTCATGTCTTCCAAATTGTGCAGGACACTGTGAGCTTTCTGACTGTGATGGCTGTTGGGTGCTGGTGGTCTGTTGTTGTGGATGCAAACAGGCCGGCCATTTGGTCCTATTGTTAGCCATTGTTAAGAGGGGCCATTGAAGGCTAACACTGTCTCTCTGGCTGAGGTCAATGAGGTTTAAATACGTAGTAATGGATACTAAACAAGTCTTTAAAGAGGTGGAATGAGAGCACCTTGCAATGTTAAAAACTGCATTTTAAGAGAGAGCATCTCTTACAAATCAAAGAAATTGACATATAATAACAAAACTGACCATTTTGATTCCTCAAAGTGAGAACCAAAACAAAAGAAGATGGTTTATAACCGGAGTGGGCTTTGGCTATTCTTATAGCAAACCCTCACAGAATCCACACCACTGTCGTGACAACTTCCCCATATCAAAACATGTTTTCTTCAAAACCAGGCGGCTATTTGTGGCGTCTCCCATGTAGCGGCATGTCACAAGGAGAGTGTTTGTTGTTGCTGTGAAAAGACAGGCGGCTCTCGGAGACATATTTGTGTGTGTGAGTGAGAGAGAGAAAAGACCGGCTGCTCGGGCGAAGCAGCGACAGACAGCAGACTGAGATGCAGTCTGCTCCCGCTGAGCCTACACTGCTGTGCTCTGAACACGCCACTAGAACGTGCTCTTCTGCAGATTATATATAACTCACTTGCTCATAGTCCATACTTCTGTTTCTCTCACATGCACATTCCCATGCCTTACACAGAGTCATCTCCCTTTCTTTTAAGTATTTTGCTTTTGGAAAAAGGCAAAAGGAATTTGATGAGTAATACAGAACACTTCTGTTGGTCAATTGCAAAAAAACAGCTACATATAAACCTTTGCATTGCTTTACAGAGGCATAGACACAATCATAAATACATGACTTCTTCAGTTCTGGAATATTTATAGAAATATCTTCAAACAATATGATTAGGCTAAATACAGAAGCGCATGCTTTGTCATTGGTGCATTGATTTCATTTGTCGCCGTCAGACAGAGTGCTTTGACATGGGAGATAAGAGGTGGGGCTAAACTGTGCGACTGAAAGGAGAAAGAGGCAAGTCAAGTCTCTTCAGAGTAAGATGGATGGAGAGAGGGCTTTCGTCAACTCCATTATCATCAAATCTGTCTGCTTTTTGTCCTCTTGCGTTCACATATCACTACTAACCTGACATTCAGTTTCATTCGTCCTTTCTGCATTATAGTATTTTTAGGAAACTCTCTGTATTTTCACATGCTTTAGGCTTGTGTTGCAGAACTATGTACTTGTGTATGTTTTATGTGTTTTTGTGCCTCCATAGTGGGGTTATAAATGTAAATAACAGTCTTCTGAGAGATTAGGGTCTCCATGCTAGGCTGCACTGCCAATTGAAATGTGCTGATGAGGACGGTCAGAGCACCAACTGTTCATCAGAGCCACCAATCCATGGCCATTTGTTATCACCACTCGTACACACAACCCAGCCTGCCGGCATTATGCTCCCAGTCCCCCAGGACTGCAGTGTGTCTGTGCTTGTCTGCTAGAAATATATAAACTGTAAGTTAAAGTTTGTACATCGGGAATTCATGTATTAGCCGTGGTGTGTGTGTGCTTGGGATTTTAAAAACTAAGGTCAAATCTGTAACAAAGTAATAAATAAATGTGTTGCGATACCCATTGGGTGCAGACTGGATGACAATAGAGGAATTCCCAGTTGGCCCATTGACTCCCACTGAGGCCGTCCCCGTTGAGTCTCATATTTCCCAGAGTCCCCAGTGTCTCCTCCATCACTCTTAAGACAGTAATTATTTCTTCGTTTTCAATTAGCAGCCGTCACCCGGAGTGGACAGAGAGCCCACAGAGAACGTGGCTATTTCCTGCAAGCTTCACAACCAGAGATGATGATCATTTTCAATTTAAATGCCATATACCATAAAACATACTAAACCAAAAGTTCTTAAATGTTTTTTTGCTGATGTACCCAATCCATGAAAGCTCATAGGATGTTGCATATTTGACACATTTGATGAAAAGATCGATAACACATCTCATTTATCGGTCTAATATGTTTATCATGAATATATATGTTGGTTACCTGGCAACCTCACTGTGTTCCAAAAAAATCTATTACTTATATTGCCATCCAATAAAACCACACACTTCCATTTTAACATCTAGGTTTTTGAGCTACTGCATTGTTAGGCAAGACGTGCTGTTTTATCTTGTTTTCATCTTCATGCTCACCTAATCTAATCGGCTGGTGGCTGTAGCTCCACACTTTGTGTTATTTCGGGTATTTCCCAAATGTACATAAAAGTATTTCTAATTGTACTATTATAGCTATTTGTTTTAAAAATCTGCTGTTCTGAAACTCACCATCTGCACTGACCTTCCTCTGTTACAGCGCAGTTACACAATAATTTGAAAGAGAAACTGTGCAGTTAGTAAGTGAATCAATAACAGTAATACAAATATAAAATCAAACCAGGATGATTTCAGAGATTAACCCACAGTCCATATTTGATGTTTTCGTCATTCCGTTTCCTAATTATTAAAGATAAAGAGGCACTTCACAGCCAGTCTCAAACATATTAACAGAAAAAAACATGACAAGTTAAAGCTTTAGTCAGCAATTGGTGTCCAGCTGCAGAGCATGCGGAAAAAAACACATGGTTCACATTTGAATACAGGCTCTAAACACTCTACGACATGGACCACTGTGGGAATCTGGTCCATGTACACTCTGATGGTTGGGTAGAATCCTTTTTGTTTAAAAAGACAGCTTTAAGTTTTGAATCTTTACATGAGCAACTCCAATGTATGCACACATTTAGGATCTAGATGGGGTGAGGTTGGGGATTCATTTTTTCACTCAAGAAAAAACATCAAACTCTTCTGACCATTTTGGAACTAAGGAAACAATATCCACATTTGCACATTAAAGTCATTTCCAAGCAAATGTTCAGCATGCAGAAGTAGCCGTTTAGAAAGTGGGACACATATACACAATACTAACGGGGGTGGCAGTGTCCCAGAGGTTTGAGAGCTTCTCCATGGACCATATCTGGATTGAATCCCCCGGTTTGGAAACTCTCCTTTTCTCTGTTAACATTTTTTGTCAAGGTTGAACCAACAATGCACTTAACCCCACAGTGGCTCCATTGGAGCTGCAACAGTAGAAGACTGCGGTTGTACTTTCCCGCTGAGAATGTGTGTAACTATGGATGTGAAGAGGGAGGCTGTTGAGATTGAGCATGAGTCAGCATTCCCTGGATAACTAAAATGGAAAAAGCTAATTTTCTAATCTAAGGATAAAGAATCTCAATAACAGCAATTGACTTTACACTTACATTTTATGGAGATAATGTAGTACAAAATACACATTATAAATAACTCTCAGTATTATATATAAGATGAGTTTGTTCAGGTCTTATAACCTGACTTGTATGAAACTTTGATGCATGGTGAAGCATAACTCTGAGATACTATCCCTCTGTGGATAAACCAGTGTCTCCGCGCTCTTACGGGAAATGTCGCCGGCATTATATTTAATTAGCTTTCCTTAGTGCGTCTATAACGGAAACAATTAGTCTTAATTAAATTCGCTGCATGCCGTCGTGTGGTTTCAAAGTAATAAACCACCAGCGCTGGTGCACACACACACCAAGCATAAATAAATAATTTCCAGTCATTTCATTGAGCAGTCACTTTACATTTACAATAGGGAAAACCTTACACACTCGTTCTCCATATTTATCCCAATTGGCGTTGCTTATCTTAGCATGGATAATTGATGGCCTCTAATCAAATAGAATATAGCTAAATAATATCATTTGGTATGACAGTATATGAGTACATTATTGCAGCGGCTGAATTAATTAATGTATTAATTGTAATTTTGGCTCAGCCGAGGGAAAAGGCTGAGTCAATATTTTTTTTTTTTTAGAGAGTTTTTATTTTACATTTTAACAGTGTGCGAGACTCGGGCCACAGAGCACCAAACACAATAACAGCCGGTCGACGAATGAGGAAGGTAAATATTGTGTATGTCTGAGAGCTGCTGAGGCGAGGCAGTAGCCTAAAGACGTGCTGAGGAGGAGAAGGACACACACACACATATTTGGTTTAATATGTAGCTTTCTCCACATGGTAAGCGAAGCAGAACCCCTCGCTGTTCTCCCACCAGAAGGCTAGGAGAATGCTGTGTGTATTTGTGTGTGTGTGTGTGTGTGCCTAGCTTTTACTCTATTATTCAGTCTCTTCATATTCTTAAAATTGCTCCGGGAGGGGAAATACGCAAAGGGGACCCAGGAGGTCTATGAGAGCTGCTTCTCGGATTATTATTATTGTTGTTGTTATTGAACATTAGAAGAAGGGTGGAAGCAACATGGACAATAAATTAGAAACTATAACTGTATTTTCCTGAGAGATTCATTCCTGTAGGTCTCTTGAACACATTTATAACAATATTCAGCTAATATTAGAGGTGGTTCCAGTCAGATGCTGATATAAGTAAGATTTACTTTGTAGTTATCAATGAAGGGCAAAATCAATAACAATTGACATTGGTAAAAGCATACATGTAAAAGCTTAAAACTGCCTCTAAATGATACAGATTGTGTCACTCATAGGCATTCAACTTATTTTAGGTAAATGATCGTTATGAGAAAAGTTGTCAGCAGTTTCAAGCACGATGTATTCATAACCATGAATGGGCTATTACAGCTCAGCCCCCTTTACTCCACTAACTTCTTTGCTATTGTCAAGTTCAAGTTTAGTTTAAACTTTTACAACTTCAACATGTGGGTGTTTTCAAAGAGCTTCATTAAACTAATTATCCAACCAGAGCTGTGAGATAGGCAAAGTGATTACAGTTTTAGCCCTTCTAATAGTGTATTATAAAATCCCCATAATTTTCTCTGTGATTTAGAATTAATTGGAAATAATATGTACGGTGTCCTCGGCACATAGTATGGCCCTCTAATCTATGGCCTTTGTAAGTGGATGAGATAAAGCTAACCTTTTCCCCCTTCACACAGGTTCAAGTTAATTAAATCTCCTAGTAATTGTATTTGAATACAAAACGCACATTACCTCCGTTAATACGTCTCCACGAGCCTGAGCAAAAAAAGGGAGAAGCTAATAGAGGGATTGAATCAAGAAAAAAGAAAAAAAGTAGTCATTTTCCCCCGTCTTCGCTTACAGAGAGAAGTGAAGTGTCAGCGAATTCGGGGTGGCGAGGGCAAAATTAATTATTTCAGCTTGATAAAGCTTTTCATCTCCCTGACTCCTTGCACTGAAAAAGCCAATTAATGATGTCAAACATGCTCTCCCTCTCCAGGGACAACCTCCGCTCTGACGAGTGTGTTTACCCCAGTGGGAGTGACTGGGTGAGCTATGTGTGTGTGTGTGTGTGTGCTACCTCCATGCCCACCACAGGACCTTCCTTCCTAATCAGGGCCCACCTGTCAGGCCCTGCCTCATTATCTGTGTACAGAGAGGCCATTTTGTCAGGGCAGTTTCTCCTACAGCCAGCCGCCTTCTGCCCGCCAGCGGGAATGTATGGCACTGTCCTGCGTTAGATAATTCACTTAATTATGGGGTAGAAGTGGGCCGGAGTAAGAATAGGTCAACACAAACTGACATGTAGCTCACTGCATAGCTCATACAGCTTCAATTCTGCACAGGCTCCAAGACAGGAGCATACAAATATCCGAGGAAAGGTTAACTTACTAATGAACTGACTGGGAAAAATTATCTTATCCGGCAGTCCGCCTGATCTGCTAGGTTAGAGGTCGGACTCGGCTACAGCAACAGACCGGAATGAGGCATTTAGTATCTTGCTAATGCATACTAAACATTAACATACTTAGATGCATGATTAAACACCCCGCTTGAACATGGGTTTGCTTGGGTATCTTAAACCGTTGGAATTAGGATGATTATCCAAATATATAGCTTGCATACTTAACTCTCAAAAATAAATTTTTAGTAAACTATATAATTGTTGTTGATCACATTAACTTGTCAAATAAACTGCTTCCAGTTAATTTAAATTGTTTTGCTAAACGCTTGTTTGAATAATTTCTCTTTAGCAAAGTTTAAATTGTTGTTGCTGATGGCTAGCAATCAAATTCCCAGATGGCTGATTAAGGTGTCCCACAAAGATCCATATTAGGTCCCCATGTGTTTTACTTTATAAATAGATAATACTTATTTTTTAAACTAAAAATTGCAAAGTACATTTTTATGTTAATGATAAAAAAAATGTGGCCTGGCTTCCGGCCAAATTTAATTTTCCCTTCAGTAGTCAGTCTGGGTGTACAGTGCATTTCCCAGTTTTACCGGAGAATCTTCAATCGTCCAATCAGCGAACAGAGTGAGTGGCTGAGAACGATGACGTCGAAGTCGCGCCCAGTTTCAGTTGAATGCTGCGTTCCTTTATACTCGGAAGAAGGAGATTTCCGACTTGGTATAGTTCCGAGTTTCAACCTGTCTGTGTTCCAGTGCATCTGCTCGCGAAAGTATGGACGCCTAAAACCGTTCTCGTCCAAATAACTAAACGTTAGGCTCTAACAAGTTACTGTTGCCAGGTACCGGTAGATTCATAGACTACAATATGTAGTGAAGTTGGAAATTTCTGAGTTCCCTGTCTAACTGGAACGCACCGCCAGAAGCCGGCTCATGACACACGTGACGACCAAACGTGATGCGATTGGTTGGCTAATCCATAGTGGCACTGGGCAGATCCAATAGTTTTAAACTTCGACAGACACCCGCCTCCAAGTGAATGAACATTTGCCAATTACAGCACTTTCAGACCTTCTGTACAAATGAAATTAAGTACGATGGTCTGGTTGGACCAGGCTAAAAAAAATGTATGACGACCGTCGACCACAAACCAAGCCAGGTTATAATCTGCCTTTGACGATTTCCAGACCTATTTCATGCTGTACAGTATTATTATTACTAAGAATTTTTTTTAGACGCCAGATTTCTCTTTTACAACTAGTGTTAAGCCTGCAGCTAATACATGATAGAAAAACAGAGAGCCACATCAGCACCTCTCAAAGGAGGTTCTCATCTTGGAAAGTTCACTCTGGTTTTGGCCCTTCTGTAGTTCTGAATGTTTTCCTTCCTATGAGAGTAACTTATTTTATTTCCTTGCATTTTCTGCTAATGAGTTTTTCTTCTGTAGGTGAAGGTGTTTAGGTAAAAAAGGTAATCTACAGATCTTTTTTATTTATTTTTATTATTAATTGGACACTTACCTAAAAAATAGAACAAGGGGGCATTAGAATGTGTTGGCCATGTCCAGCATCACCACACTAAGCTGTACTGCTCTGCTTCCTGTTTATCTACTTATTAATGAAGTGTGTGCTTTTAATATTATCCACCATGTGTTCAGACAGTTCATCAGCAGGATAGATCACTGTAACATGTGACCCACACTGAAGTGGGGTTTGTGTGGAGCATGTTTGTGGATACATTTGTGTGTTGTGTGTGGTGTGTGTGTGTGTGTGTGTGTGTGTGTGTGTGTGTGTGTGTGTGTGTTTGTGCTGCGTTTGCTGTTGGACAGGGTGAGATTGAAATATGGACTTGGATGAGGAGATGTGTGCTGGCGCTGATCTCTGACAGCGCGATCAAGATGTACTTGACGTGTGTGTGTGTGTGTGTGTGTGTGTGTGCTCGTGTGTGTAGGGAGGTTTGGATTTGTGTGTTGGCGTCTAAATATCTACTTCGCCGGCAGCCGACAAACAAACGTTAACATGTATGACAAGATATAGAGATACACACACACACTTATGGGAAACATGTGGGACAGACTGTCCCTGACATTACAACCATCATCTCACTCACTCTCCTACCCATGTCTCTCTCGTTAAACCTTCATTTGGAGAGGTTGTGTTTGTGTGTGCGTGCGTGTGTGTGTGTGTGTGTGTGTGTGTGTGTGTGTGTAGCCATCTTTTGTAAAAGCCCTGCATGCCAGGCTTCTCAGAGCATATTGATAGAATTAATTCCCGCTCGTTTATGGGAATTAAGTTCTCTCTTTCAACATCCCTCCCTCTTTTGAAACGGATTGAGTCATCAGTCAACTGTATGGAGTTTACACTACACATGTGTGGGCATGTGTCTGTTTGCATTTGAAACATGTAAGTTATGTTTCTGTCCGGGATGTTATATTAAAATAAACTGCTTTAAAAGATTTCCTTTTCCCCTTTTCCTAAAGAAAGCGCAATCTGAAAAAGTATGTTTTGGACATTACTAAGATTTGACTTCATTGAGTTATGGTTGACTTGTTTTGTCAGGGATCTACTTACCTTCTTGTTTATCACCTTCCACTCTAGTAAAAATATTAATAACTTTTAAACTGCATGAGTCATTTACGTATAGTTGGAAGTGTCGTACAAAGCATGGTAGAATTCTGCATACTTGTTTTATCATCCTCATCAATTAAAATTGTATTCTGTATTTTAAAGCTCCCATATTATACACTTTTCGGTTCTATTATACACCATATTATATGGTCTTAGTGGTCCCTAATACGTTTTTCTTTAATTGTTTGCTGAAATATTGTACTAATCTCACAATGGCCTATTTTTTAAAAAGAGCTGCAGCTCCCCTCGTAAATATACAATCTTTGAGCTCCCCCCGCCCTATGTCCGGAAGCGAAGCCAGATACGCCTCGCCCTCTGTCTGTCAGGGCCGTGGACCAATAAGAAATAGGGTGTGGGCTGCACAGTGGAAGCTTCTGGCTTTCCAGTTTGTGAGGTCAGAAAAGGGGAGAATTCTGACTGGAGTATATTGGGGGGGAGGGGTGTGGGCAGGAGCGCCGTAATGGGGTGAAAAGTTAGAACGATTCTAAGGGCCCGATTTCCTTCGTTCAGTAGTTAAGACCGTTTCACATGGGCCGAGGCGTTTGTTGCACCAACTAATTCTCAATGGAGAGGCGAGCGGGGCCGGACAGAGAGAAGGCACGTTCCGTTGTCAGGTGGCTTGACAAGCGGGAAGGGCGGTCTCAACGATCTCGGGGCCGGTTTCAAGTTCAAGACCCAGTGTGGGGGGCCCCCACTTTTTTTTTTTTTTTTTTTTAATAAATAATGCTTGCTCCCCGCGAAAATAAAAAAAATATTGTGGAAACCATTTGGTTCATAAACGGATTATGAGATAATGGGCCCAGAGAGTGGATAGCTACTTTTTTATGAACAGTAAAGAATTCACACATAGAAAGCTTATTACTGCATGTGTGAGGGGGCCTTCAAGGCCCCTCATGAAGCCCCTAAGACAGAGCTAATACGTAATGCTTTTGTTTTGCACTTGCTTTTCTATTTTTCACCTACTAGTTAAGGGGCCATGATGATTCATTTCCTTATTTTAGGCGATTCCTTTTTTTAGACCCGGTTATTGACATGAATGACTGAGCTCTTTGACAATGCGACATTTAAAGTTATTATCAGTATTTCTGGCATAGGGCCCCCCTGAGCCCCTGGGACTGGTTGCATGCAATTTTCTTCTCAAAGTGCACCAGATTGATGAATTTTACTTTAAAAGGTTGCATTTTTTCCTTCCGGGGGAATGCTCCCCCGGACCCCCCTACAAGGTCCAGGGTTCCCACCTCAGTCTCCTTATATATCCTACTGTAAAAAGCACTGTAGGTGTTTATGGTTATTATAGGTCATTACACTGAACTGGTAGCCTAATAATGGCCGAGCCCTCTGCCCCAAACATCAAGTGTCCCTGTTTTTCCTAAATCCAAGGTGGCAACCCTATCCGCATCCCGTGCCACTATCGAGAGTGATTAACGGGGGATGATTGAATCATGTCTCAACGACAAAAGTCAGTATATCAAAAGCGAAAAGAGGAAAGAAAGAAAGATAGATGAATTAAAGTGCGACAGTATGTCTTTTTGATATTCATGTAGATGACGCAATTTGTTAATTTAAAGAGTTATACCACAATTGATTTTTTTCATTTGAGAATTGAAAAAATAAAATGTGATTTTCACCATAAGAGATGGCCTGTTGCAGATTTGTTTTCCTGAATATTAGCCTTGCATCGTATAGAGAATTGTCTGCAGAATGTTGAACATTTGCACAGTGTTGTATTTTAACAGCTCAGTGTCAGTGTATTGTAGGCCTTTAGTATTGGACTTCAACATAGGTGCAAGCCTGTATGAATAGAGTTATAGGTAGTTTAGGTATCTCGCCTGTATGAATAAAGTTATAGGTAGTTTAGGTATCTTAAGCTTCAATGGGTCTGTTGGGTTCTGGACGTTCCGTTACAGAACATTGCATTTGCTTGGCGTGGCCTGGTTGGGGGCCCAGAGTGATATCTTTTCATGGGGCCCAAAATCTCTGGCGGCGTCCCTGGGTGGGGGTTTCAGAAAGGGGGAGAGTGAGAAAAGGAGAGATTGTTATTTTTTTAAATATTTTGGCAGTCTCTAGGCACACCTTGGACCCATAGATATGTTAGAACACATTTAAAAAGTGCATTTAGCATAATATGTGACCTTTAAAGTACTCATCCTAAAAATCGTCATTTATTCAAAGCTCACTTTCTATTCAAACTATTACTTTTACAGCAATAACTATTCAATATTTGCTTTCAATTATGTCTCTTTTTGATTGGAGTCCTCCATTCCCACGTTGGATTCTCATTTACCAGTGTACAGGTTATCAACCATTAACAAGGATGCAATCTATTTCTAATTTTACAGCCGGCTGCAATCGAGTCGTTTTATTTTATTATCCAGACATGTCTGAATGTCGCGGTGTAGAGTGGCTAGTGACATTTGACAGCTTACAGTAAACCTTCCCTGTAACGTGTGTGTGTGTGTGTGTGTGTGTGTGTGTGTGTGTGTGTGTGTGTGTGTGTGTGTGTGTGTGTGTGTGTGTGTGTGTGTGTGTGCGTGTGTGCATGCATCTTGGCGCCTGCATATGCCATCAGTCAACATCATGTATGATCATACAACGCGTCTGCCTCCATACCAAAATATCCACCTTAACAAGTCATTTATTTAAGCTAATTCCAGTGCTATTTGAAACTTGATGAGTTTTGCGACCCTCCCACAGTCCCTCTGTGGCAATATTTCACACGAGCTGTCTCAAAGATTTTCTGTAGCAGTTCCACTAAGCACTTAAAAAATTAATTTGAGAATAATGTGGTTAAACATTTACAGTACACACAGGACTTTATACAGGAAGTATTACTGTTGAAATAGTGAAAAAGTTGATTTGAATGTCTTTCACACACAATGTTTGATTAACTTATAAAATATGAAGCATTGTAACATGTTAAATAATAAATAATAATCCGGTACTTTAAAAAATAAGTACCGGATTACTATGTTGCTCATAATACTTAAGGTATTTTAAATTTTTACTCATAAAGTTCCAACCACCTGTTTGATTCCTTTAGTCCATTAAATCAAAACTATCAATGAGTGCATCTAGATTGACGCTTTTTAAATGTTTTGGTAACACTTTATAATAACTATCCGTTGTAACTCGTTAATAGATCATTAGTAAACTCTTAATTAATGATTATTAATGATTTGTTAAGTGTTTGTTAGCAGTTTGTTAAGGATTTATAACAATGGTAGATAGTTAATAGCTTAATAATTGAATCAGTTCATCTGGGAGGTAATCCGAGATTAACTGATCACGTCACGTTCAAGTCCATGGCATGCACAGTGTGTATTGAGTTTATTTAAAAATATTTGAAAATGGGGCTGCCCTCAGTTGCCCATGCACTGTGTATAGTCTATAGCCTATTTCAGCCTCGTCAGTATCTCGGATTACCTCCCAGATGAACTGATTCAATTATTAAGCTATTAACTATCTACCATTGTTATAAATCCTTAACAAACTGCTAACAAACACTTAACAAATCATCAATAATCATTAATTAAGAGTTTACTAATGATCTATTAACGAGTTACAACGGATAGTTATTATAAAGTGTTACCAATGTTTTTACCAAGAAATGTACCTCAGGCGTATTTGTTCAGCCTGCGATAGATTGTCAGGTTTCCAGGGAAAGACAGACAAGAACCCAATAGCAAGACACAACACAGTTCGGGTGCAGCAACAAAGGTTTAATAAATAATTAAAACCAGGTAGTCGTGTGGCAAACACGTCCAATAGGGGCAGGCAAAAAGGGGGAATCCAAAATCCAAAGGGTGGGTAGAAAACACGAACAGGCAGGCAGGAATACAGACAGGTTTGCAGGGACGTAACGGACGCTGGAGAGCTACGTGAACACCCAAGGACATCTAACAATCTGGCAGAGAACTGAGGGAATGAACCGGTAATATACTGTGGGGCTTATTGGCTGATGGGGAGCAGGTGAGTATGGGTAGACCGGGTGAATGTAATTAACAGGGAGTGCAGAGCAGGAGGCAGTGGCCGGGTCTGAAATGACAAGAGAGTTAGAATGGGAACAGACAAGTGAAAAAACTAAATTGTGGTTGAAGTGTGACAAAGACAGAGGAAAAAGTTAGACAATCAAATGCACAAGTCGACACAACACAAGGACGAGCAGCACCGAAATACCAAGTAGATGGTTATCTGTGGTTTCGATATGGTTCGACTGCTGGGCACGGCCTCTCATTTCTCCTGCACCAATGCAGTCTCATCCCTCGGCTCTCCGCACTCTGACACCCCATAAAGTACTCGAATACCACTGTCACTCTTCGCTTTGTAGAAAAGACGTTTGTTTGATACACTTCAAATGACAAATCCCGCCAAATAAATATCTGAGCCTTGTCTTTCCCCCCTGACTTACCCACTGTTGATAGACATTTCTCTCTTTCTTCCTGCTTTCAATTTGAGTGTTTGATCTTGTGGCCTGGCAGGGTAATGCCACATATTGCCAGTCAGAAGGTGACAAAGTGAATTGTGTTCGCCAAGAGAAAATATTATGCAAACAATTAGAATTCAATTAGTCATACTATTCGTCCTAATTTCGATACAAAAATAGAAGAAAAAGTCTCTTTTTCTGGATTATGGCTTTTCCATCTCTGTCCCTTTCTTAATCTTTTCATCACTTCTTTTTTTTCTCCACTCCCTCACAAAAGCCACGGATCATCAAAGTCCTCAGTGCTACGCTGAACGGCGGCGTGTTTGACATAATGTGTCAAAACAGGCCACACTTATTTCAGCCTGTTTTCTTTCTCTTTTTTAAAACTCCCCCCTAGTCCCCTCTTTTCCTCCCACTCCTCTAAAGCATATTTTTTACCCATGCAATTCCGCTGTGCCAAATTCCTTCACGAATGTCCAGAGGCACTTTCTTATTACGAATGACAGATGCTAACAGCCCTTGTGAGATGGGTGGCGGTGGCCCATCTCCTATGACAAACTTTCCCAGTTGTGTCCGACCTCATTTGAACTTCAGTCGCCTGTGCTCTGAAATCAGAATTTTATATTTTTAACTGAAGCTACACCAGACAGCCCACAGCCACGACTCTGCAGAAACGATGTCTACACAAAACTGTAATTTTAGAAAAAAGATTATCAGTCAAAATATAGTTGGATTGCTGGATGTGCAATGCTGATATTGACTCAGACAACATAGTAATTGTCTCTTCATTGTTAATTTGTCACTGTGGACAAAGTGAGGGAGGGGTCCCGCGAGGAGATGAAGAGGAGGAGAATGGGAGGAGAGAAGAGGGTGGTGGCTATTGAAACCTCACTAGTGTCACAACTGCCAATTTGAGGCTAGTTTGAGATGTTGACATCTGCATTCTTTCACGCTCACTATAAGTCTAAGCGCTGAGCCCAGAGACCAGCATTGGATTGCTTTATTTATCCCGACGCTCCTGCGGTTAAAAGGATACTCTGTCCTAGACGCGTGTGAATATATATAAATGTGTGTGTGACAAGAAAAAATTTAAATCATCTAATCCAAATCTTTATTCAGGATTTTACGAAAATAATAGGAGTGTTGACTTTTAAACTTAGAGACGTTGAATTGTGTACCTTTTTTTGATGCTCAAAATTCGTAGTGTAGTTCAGATTAGGAGACGTGTTGCTGGTCATATGGACGCCTTAAAAGCAGGGATACTAGTAGTGGCAGAGAGTTTACATATCGCTGATTCAATTGATTAAATTAATTTTTAGTAATCCTTTGAAAATTAATTGAGTTTTGTGTATTTCCATCAACTGCTTTGATTAAAAAATACCGACTTCCCATAAGCTAAAGTAAAAGTTAAACTCATCATCAACGGTAACCAGGAATCTGGGCTCTAGGCTGAAACTACTGAACTCATGACTCCATGTCCATCTGGCGAACCCCGCCCCCTTTCTATTTTTTTATGATTTGGGTTATCATATTTAATTCTTTCAGCTATATGTTGACTTATTTTGTTTGTGAATGTTATTTCCCAAGGTTAAAAATGCGTTTCAGGTTCTCTCGAATGCCGGTAGACAGATGCTGACTCCTCCATTGGGCATGAAACTCAATACATTCCGAGTACATACTAACTTTAAATACTTGATGCTATCCAAATGCTTCTGCACTTGTTCTCTTATCTTTTTTTTATTAGATGTTTAATTATGTAAGTCTTTAAAGTCGGCCAACTAAATGTCCAATGTAGTAATACCTAGTCTAAACATACTGGAGTCAGGCTGTAAAAATCGCTTTTGAATTGGCTCTAATTTACTGTAGCGGCAGGTCAACATTACTTATACACACGTTTTTATTGGGATATGAAAAAATCCAACATACACATGTATGATATGACTGAACCTTTATTTACTAGGCCATTTACCATTGAGATGTATTACTAGGTGGACCTTTCTGTAAAATACACCCGCCCAGCAATTCTCTGTAAATATCTCCTGTTGTGCCTGTACTCTCAGTTAGAGAGAGTGATCATGTATCAACATTATGCTTTTCCAACTGGATCAATTTCCATAACTTTATAGGGATTATCCCATTTGATTTGTTTCTGTCATGGACATTCACCTCTACTTGAGTTTAAAAACTGCATTGCAGCACAACCTCTTTACCGTTTAAATTTTTATGATCTCTAAAGGCCATAAATGCTGACGTCCGCATTGCTCAAATGTTCATTGACTGCTCTCAGATTTCTTTTACGGATTCTTGTCCCTCTCCATGGGGCATTGTTGTCCTCTCACAGCTCCTGTCAGGTTCCCATGAGCTGTGAAACACGATCATGGCCAGACTATAGATTTAACAATGCCGTTATGATATATGACGTTTCCTGTTCTGACGCTTGATAGGTCCATTTTGGGGGAAAATTATTACCCAAAGACCAACATTCAGCGTCATTGGGAGCATTGTTCTAGCCATCAACCTTTTAATTTAGAAGGTCTAAATGTTTTGAGTACAAGAGAAACATGTGTATCTTCTGTGAGATTCCTCCACGCAGTTACTTGGCAATCTGATTTGGTAGAGTTTTAACTGCCCTGTATTATTTCAATGTTGTGTTCACATTGAGTGGAAAATATCCCAAGTTTAAATATACCTGAATTGTCCTTAAACTGTGCTGCTTATCTGTCTTTCATTGGACATAATCCAGGGTTTTGAATATCAACGCCTGGTCCGCCATCATGCTTTGTTTTCATTGTGTTGCTCAAGGATACCTCAGCAGGGTTCACGCTCTCAGACAATAAATGGGGCTTGAACCCACACTCTATGGTTGAATGACCGTTTCTTTAACCGCAGAGCCATCCTGCCATCTTTCTTTCCACTATTTTGGGTCGGTCTTCCTGTAACCCGTGGCAGTGATTGCAGGTTGCTACATTCGATGACCCAAGGAATGTAAAACGATATGCATCTTCATATCACAACCAGATTTAAGAAGAGATTTAAAGAGTACTCTTGCGTTCAATACACATCTTGTCCTATGTTATTTGTATGCGTGTCAGTCATTCAGTCGGTTGCTCTCTGTCTCTGTGTCTCTTTCTAAAGTATGAGAGTGATTACAAGGAGCTGACAATCAGGTCCAGACCTGGATCTTCCTTCCTTTATCTTCTTAGAAAAGTCTGTGCGTGCGTCAACTCCCATTACTGTGATTTCCTTTCATTTGGGCTTCCACTGAGTCCACAACACACACACAGAGACACACACAGAAAGATACTAACTACATGTACAGAGAAACAGCGCTGTACACTCACCCACCCACACCATTCCAGGCGCTTTCAAATGACAGGGACAGTAGGGCTGCCACAGGCCGCAGCCCACCCAGTACTGCAAATGAGTACTCTGCAGTACATCGCACTTCATCTGCCTGTTCTCTCTAAGACCAACAAGCTTCTAGTGTGTGGCTGTGTGTAGGGTGTGTATGCACTGGAAATATAGTTTTATCAGTGATTGCTGACATAGTGTTCATAGATTATTTTAGTTTGAAGCACCAAATGTTTTACTGCACTGGGACAGTATGTGCGGTATAATCTCGTTCTGGCATTTCTGTACTTTGCACTTGCACTCAAATACAACTTTTGGTTGTATTACCTTAATTGTTTTTTGCGAATGTTATTTACTCCAAATGCATGGTTATGTTGCTCTGTGTTGTTATTTAACTTCAAAACTGTAAAATCAACAAAAGTCACTAAATGTAATTTCAAGTTAATAATTAAAGTATATAGAGTGTAGAAACAATTAAGCTAAAGTCACCACATGACACAGCTAATACAATGTAGTGAATTTTTGTGGTATTTTTTGCCACCATAGCAACTTTCCCAGTTTGCAGCCCTGCTTTTATCTCGTACCAGTACTGCAGTTAGTGGTGGTGTTTCTGAAAATGAAGACCACATTTCACACAATCCCCTTTCTCCTACTGTTACCAAGAGGATGTCACTAATTATTCTCGCTCCCTTCGGTTGCTACACATGTTTGTTTGCTGTTTAGCTTTGCTGAAGAAGACAAACATGTTAGAAGTCATTTGTTTCCTCTGGCCTTCTCCCTTTTCAAATAACTGCACTGTTATGTTTGCATCTTTGGCTCCAGTTTGCATTTAAAAACAAGACCAGGTACCAGATATTACTTTAAGTGAACTTTTCCTGGTATCGTTGTCCTGGAAACCTGTTGTCCATTTTCATGAACTCTCTCTAGCTTTCATTCTTTAAACTTCCTTTGTGTTTTTCTTCTCTTAAACATCAACAGTAATTTAGCTCAGACTAGCTACAGGCTGGATGTCAGGGCACAAAAGTGGAAAAAAGAGCAGCAGAAACAACCCAGGAATGTCAGCCAGTCAGTGAGGCCAGGCCAGGCGAAGTGCAGAAGTTGTGGACCCTGGACGCTCCCTGGCATAGCGCAGCAAAACCTGATCACGTTTCATTATTTTGATGGGAAAATCAGACAAACGGTTTGCTTGAGGTTTATTTTAGTGCTGCTAACCTCTTGTCAAAGCAAGGGGAACTTCACAATAGTGCACTGACTCACGCATGCGCACACATACAGACACATACGCACACACACACTCACACACATGCACAATAGCATGTAGGGTTTACTTTAAATTAAGCAACAAAGAACACATTCATCTTTTTAGAGCCAGCCAGTAGTTTGATGTGTTCCGGTCTGTTTTGTATTTTGTTCTACTGTGCTCTTTCCCATATAGTGTGTGCACACATGCACACACACACACACACATATGCACACACATGCCCTCTTAACATCTGTTGTGCTTGATTACATTAGTTTTGTGTTTGATTTAAATCAGAAACTTGTGCACTTAAAGGTTGGCATGTTTTACGGACATGCCCTTTACTCGCTAAATTAATTATCTTGGTCTCTATCTGCAGTTTATAATTCCATAAAATATAATTGAAAACTGTACTTCATGTCTCTCACAGAGCTCTTGAAAACCCTTATTGATATCTCGTGTGTGTTCGGTGAACAAATGAAGTCACTAAATAACTGTTATACTGTCAGTGAGTTTTGGGGTAATTTCATTTGAAGTCAACATAGTAATATGATATGTAGTTTATTGCTCATTGCTCAGCCTAAAGGCCAGGACACACCAGTCCGACTACCCGAAAATGGTGACTGCCGATTCAGGGAGCTCCAGTCTTCCCGTCGCGGCCGAAAAAGTGCAAAGAACACACCAAACCGACTGTTGCCTTTCCGTATGCTCTGCGCTTGCGTGGGACGTAATGTCTCCATAACAGCAGGCGGCGCTAATCTGTATTGTGGCCCGAAAAAATACGGAAGCCGGAAATGATGGCACGGCTCTCTAGTCCATAAACATAGATAGAAATACGTATTTATATTTATGGACCATAAAGAGCACCATTTTTAGCAGAGAGTGTCGAGCATGGTGTCGAGCAGTCAACAAGGGTTGATGCATGTGAGTACTCGCTAAACGAAACAAACAAACACATTAAAACAATGGCTAACTGTTGTTAGCTGTTTGTGCTACCCGCCTCACTTCCGGGCTTCACTGATTCGCTAGCCCTCCACAAATCAAATTGCTCAAACTGAAAGACTGTCCGCCGCCGATTGAACAATCGGCTCAAAAGAAGCCCGACGACATCAACTACGACCGATTTCACGGCACACACCAAACAGATTTGTGTCCCCGTCCCCTCGAAACTCTACGACGGCGATTATCGGGCCGGTGTGTCCTGGCCTTAATAGGAAATTAAAGCAAGACATGTAACTGCCTTGAGGACTTAACTGAGTTAATATTAGATATGCCAACTGGAAATCCAGTTGTTAAATCCAGTAGTTGGCTGATATTTTGGGTGTCGCTCTTAGGGCTGTCCAGAATAAATAAATTGGGCTGAGAAACTTTGAGGCGAATTACCTGTGATCATTCGATGCTTCGTTACCTCACAAACTGCCCAGTAAACCCTGTTACAACTCACAAACTGTAAACACTGTTAAACCAGACCAGTCCCAACACAACTGAAAGGGACTGTAAATGACTTGTTTCTGATGGTATAATGTCCATTACTCTACTACTACTGGGTTATTTGGGATGATTCATGCCAAAAAGCAGAAAACAAAAACCCAACTCCATCTAAATACCGATTTTGGTGTGGATTGCCATGCCAATATCTGAATCTTGGAAGCATTCGGTTCAGCCCTAGTCACTCATAGTTCCACCAACTGGTTTAGCAAGGAGACTAAGGAGATTGAGCCTAATTTGAATTATATCATAATTATTAAAGCAATTTAGACATTATTCAACCTAATATCTAAATTTAAACATGTATATGTATAAGCCTGGTTTATTCAGTGTGCTTCAGTGTGACAGTGCATGAGGAGCAGGCAGTAAAGCTGAAAAGACAGACTCTGTTCCACTGACTGACAGGATACAAGGCCCTATTAGATGTTAAATTTAAAATGCCTTGTCCAATCAAAGTGTCACTCACAGTATGAGGGGAGGGTCAAAGAGGGATACAATGCAATTTTTTCTGCTGATTGACAGGTAACAAGCTCGTATTAGCTTTTCCGTCACTCACACTGCTGCTATTTGTTGCCCTCTGGTTGTATTTTGCGGTCGGCCTGTGTCCTTTACAAATATCACCATAGAAGGAAAACGTTTTTATTTTGTCTCTGCTGTAGTACAGAAAACAAGGATTTGTGTGACTGTTCCTTTTATTCCATGAAAGGGAAATTGTTCAAAACAGCTGTTAAAGCCCACTTGAATGGCTTCCTTTAGGATGTAATGAGATGCTAAGAGTGCAGCTAATCTCTATTCTTCTGCCTAAGTCCGCTGTTTAACCAGGGACATGAATATATGGTGGGCAAATGGCTTTTGCCTCTGCCCTGGAAGCAATCTGTTCACTTCAAAGGTGAAGGGGGGAGAGAGAGAAAAATGCAGCGTTTAACTTACCCTCCCTCTCAGCTAAATCCCTGTCTTCATTTTTATTTTCTCCTATCTCTTTCTGTCTATTTGCTCTTCTCATTTGAAAAGGAAGAGGCCCACATTTACAAACTTCCTCAAACACATGTTGATTAAAGAATCGGAATCAGAAGTGTTCACTCATTGAGACAAAGCGACAAATGTCCAAATTGACAAGCTATACATTTGTTTTTCTGTCCATCTTCTTAATTTCTCTGTCTTTTTCTCTCTACGTCTCTTTCTGCCCACTACACTGTATCCTCTCTCCTCCCCCCTCCACACACCCCTGCATTTGTATGACTTAAAAAAACAGTGGTATTGGTTACAAAACCCTGGGAATCCAGGTAAAGCATGGAGAGGCTTTACCAGCGAAAACAAGAGAAGAAAAGGAGGGAGGAGGGTGTCTTTTTAAGGCAAAGTAGTGGATTAGAAAAGGCAAGGCTCGGACAAAAAAGGGCTAATCCGTGAAATCTGTCCGGGTCAAGGGTCAACTTCCAGCCAGCCATGTGCGTCTAGGCCTGTTTGTTTGTGTGTGTGTGTGTGTGTGTGTGTGTGTGTGTGTGTGTGGATTAAGTTAAGGAGGCCGTGGAGGAAATGAGGGGAGAGTTAAAGGGGCTGTTTATCCTCTTTAAACTCACTTCACTGCCAGCACACCGGGGAGCCCCAAGTGAGAAGGAGGAGGAAGGGGGGGGGGTCGCTCTGTGTCTAACACACATACACATACACACCCACACAATGCATATGCTAATCATTGTGAATTTTAATTAAGTTTCACCCGTTTTTTGCAATCAAACGGAAAACACATACAGTAATTGTCCCCTCTTTACATACAGAGAGCAGCTGCTTGATATAGACGTTTTCATTAAAATGTGGCGCTGTGTGTTGTTTATTGCCTGGCTGTATTCACTGTACACATGTAAACGTCTGATCAGTTGATAAAGACCTTGGATGGTCTGTACCGTGCATAAACACATCAGCGGTCGCATGTAATAGAAAATGAGCATGTTTGTGCCGTCAGACCTCCAATTGAGAAATTAGAGGGTGAAGTGATTCTCCCTGTATTGAAGTCATGCTTAATCCGAAAATCTAGATTATTTTATAAACATTTAAAAAAAAATCTAGAATGACAATTGCTGCATTATTAAATTAATCTAGACAATATAGAAATCATGTTATTAATACGTAGTGGTAGATGTATTGTGATAGATATTGTGAAAAACATTATCACACACTCAAGATTTATCTCATATTCGGTCTTAATATCCTGATCTCTCAGGAAAAAACAGTTTAAGAACAACCCGGGAACTTTCTGAATGAGTCGGCTGAAAGTCGGCGGCGCACAAACCGTTCCCTTACTGTGAGTATTTCTCTGTGTGGTCACGGTAACTAACCAAGACGACAGGCTCCACCTGGCCCTGTAAGAGTCCCCCTGACCACTGCAGGTGCCGCAGGCTTGAAGGAGTAGAGAAGGTCAAGGGTCAAAAGTCAAGGGTTTAGGGGCTGTAAATGCTCCCACTGGGCCCAACACCTGTCACACATGTGGGAGGTAGGATAAGCTGTCAGCCTGTGTGTGTGTGTGTGTGTGTGTGTGTGTGTGTGTGTGTGTGTGTTATGGAGATGGACACTAGCAGCATTTCAGTGGGAAAGGGGAAAAAAAGAAGGAAGGCATGTGTAGAATGTAAAGGGTTCAAAATCACTTTAGACCGTGTCATGTGTGTGTGCTTGCTTGTGTGTGTGTGTGTGTGTGTGTGTCTATGTGTGTGTGTGTGTTTCCAGAGAGGGAGACTAAACACCTTGCAGGCTGCACCTGTATGCAGGGCTCAAGTTACCCTGTGTGTTTTCCCGTCAAGCCGTACACACACACACACACACACACACACACACACACACACACACACACACACACACACACACACACACACACACACACACACAATGTCGTAGAAAGAGGGTTTAGGTTTGAATTAGAATGATAAAGATGACCTTTGTATCTTTGCCATGCGTTTTAAAGAGACACACCACTGATTTCACAACAAACGTTCAGTTTATTGGTCACAGGGAGAACCACTCAGCCTGGTCCTGACCTTGAGACTTGACATTTAAGAGAAAGCCTGAATTATAAAGTATGGGTGGAGGGCTTAAAGTCATTGGGCATTTATCTGACAGTGAGGGTCTTACAGAACACGCTATTTCGTTGCATTATGGGAAATGTAGGATCAAGTGTTTTCAGAGTTAAACTCATATATTGGACTAAAAGTCAGGATATCTTTCCGTCTGCTCCAGGTGATTTGACCTAAGATATTGTTTCTATCTATAAAGGATCAAATACTTGTTTTTTACATTCTTGGTTTCACAATGTAGTCTGATAATGGCTCTGTTTCTGTGCTTAAGTGTGTATTTTCATCCACTTGCTAAGTGCTGATGCATCTCTCACTTAAAACGCCCAAAGCCTTGTAATACAATGTTGCTGGTAATTAATAAGTCAGTAAAAAATGGAAGAAAACACCTCTCTACACATCAGGCAGGCTTTGGAATAATGCCATTATTTTCTCTGTATGTGTGTCTACAATGTGTGTGTGTGTGTGTGTGTGTGTGTGTACAAGCCACTCACTAAGTGGGATAATAATACAGTGACCCCGGGAGGCAAAGTGATTAAATTATAATCAGCGCGGATTAATTAATCTATAATATTTATTCCTATTATGGCGAGGGGAGAGTAGGCGCGGAGCTTAGAAAAGGTTACGTGCGCACGTTCCTCGCTCTTTGTCTCAGTGAAAAGACGACGCTCGGGGGGCGGGAGAGGCGACAAGGCCCCCTTGACAACACAGGCAGAAGGTTATTGCTGATATCAAACACCCTGCATGCAATTATCTGTAACAACAAATAATTAAGAGGGCTGATAATGAGGAAATTAACATTTCCATTGTGGAGATGCTTTATTGTCTGCCTGGGTCATTGCAGAGGAGGCTTCCAGAGCCACTGAATAAATGATCTGTGCTGTGTGCATGTGTGTGCCAGGGTGTGTGTTGCAGTCTTCAGAGAATGATAAGCACATGAGCAGGGACGTATCGGAGAGTGTGTGTGTCTTTGTGTGTAGGTATTTTTGTGAAGAACACCATTGAGCAGCATGGATTGGAAATCCCGAGTTAGATCAAAGCAATCAATGTGTTGCCACATTCAAGTGACACCGCGCAGCCCAATCAGAGCCCTGAACCTGGTCATGTGTCAATATATTAATATTGTCTATTGAGTATGTGTAAAATAATTTTTTTGATTGTTGTCGTAACTGGCATAACATATTATTTTGTCGAAATTACTGATTCAGATTTATCGTAATTACGGCTGCGTCTAGAAAACACAACCCTTTACCTCATTAAAAGTGTAATTTACTTGTTGGTTAGTAAGTCAATCGTGAGAGAGATCTGGCTCCATCTGTGGACGAGTTGGGGTGGTTGGGTGGGGGGGGGCATGTTGGGGACCCCTGGGTGGCATCAGTGTTTTCACAGAAACTTGACCCTCAGACACAAAAACACACACAAACAGACACACCCTATAAGGCCCCTGGTTGCCATGTGTTTTGACTGACACATCTTCAACGAACTGTGTGCGGCCAAGTGTAGTGTGTGTGTGTGTGTGTGTGTGTGTGTGTGTGTGTGTCTAGAGGAATATTTCCTGGCTTTTGAACTCCTCCTGATTGACACAAATGGGTTCCTGACAGCCCCCCTATAGGTCAAAGTGTGTGTATATGTATGTTTATATATATGTGTGTGTGTGTGTGTGTGTGTATGTGTTGGCATGACAGCTCTGGCCCTGGCCCCCCTCCCCACCCCTGCAGCTCATATTGAGGGTGATTTTAATACCACAACATGTTTAGGAAGAGGCAGTGACACCATATTGTTCCCCCACAATGGAGGGCAGACAGAGGGAGCTGTGGGTCGGGAGGGGGGGGGGGTGGGGGGTGCTTCGGACAAAAGGAAGAGCGAGCGCTCTCGGCTAGTCTCTTTTCACTCGCCGCGTCTAGACGGGCCATGTTCCACGCAGGGTCCCGGAAGAAAAGAAAAAGACGGAAAGGAAAGGAAGAAAGAAAAGGATGTGGTGGTGGAGGGGTGGGGAGGTTTTGGGCCGGTCTTGACAAAGGTCAAAAAGGTCCCAACCTGCCTTATCTGTGGTGTGAGGGTAAGAGGATGATTAAGCGGAGATGCGAAACCTACAACGATGCTGCCTTTAAGGACTGTGGAACAAATTGTATTCCTTCCTGGGACAATCAAAAAAAATTATGTTATCGGGAATAATAGTTTTTCCATGATATACAGAGGAGATACATTAGTTTTAACCCATTATTTATTCTTATGATGGAGTCTAATTAATGAGCTTCAGAGGTGCTGGAGGGCAGAATTTTTGACAAAGAGAAAGAGCCAGGCTAGTCGTTTCCCTCTGTCTTTATGCTATGCTAAGCTAAGCGATTCTTCTCATGGCTCTAGCTTCATATTTAGCCTTCAGTCACTATGGAGCTTATCATCTGACCCTCTGCAAGAAAGCAAATAAGCGTATTGTCCAACATTTTGAATTGTTCCTTTTAAATCTCGGTGTTAATATATACCTTCACACAAAAACTATAGTAACTAAAGATTCAATTCAGTTCAATATCAGTCTCTTGAATCAAAGACAAATTATATTTAAAGCCATTAAAGTGAAAATTACATGAATCAGTTGAAGGCAACAAAACCTTTTTATCACCTTTAATATCTCGATACACCTGTTCATGTCTACAGTGCTCTGCCACCATGAATAGGTTCACGTTTTAAGCACTAAAAATGCAGCTTGAATTCAAAATTTGTGATGCATTAAATTACATTTTGTTGATCACAAACAACTTACACACTTAAGCTTAAACCGAGTGAAGAAGAGACAGTGAGGAAAGGACAACAAGGGAGACGCTACAGACACCGACATGTGCCTATGAATGTACATACCATTGTTAACGAGGGTGTGTACATGTACAGTATGTGTGCATGTTTTTGGTGGATGATCGGGGCAGGTGGCAGCAGTTTCCGAGGAAGGGGGGAGGGTGCACACTGCGGACCCCCCAGGCCTTTTACCAAATCCTTATTTTAGTCCTCTACTAACTAGTCCGGTCTAATAAACCTTTCACCTTGCAGGCAGTAAATCTCTAGACAACTGGTGTGGTTGGCCCTGCCACCCACTGTGACACCCCAGCAGACGGGCGTAAAAACGTGCATGTCAAATGCCATCAGAGAGGAAACTCTAGAGGGCCGCCGGCTGTGTGTTCCCCCTCACAACAATCAGCAGGGCCCACAGAGGCCTCCAGGGAGAGCAGATAGCACAGTTAGCTCTTTTAACTGTCTGTAATGTTAGGGATATCAAAATATTACAAGGATAATTATTATAAGCTTTTTTTGTTGTTCAATAAAACATTGCTAATTGACTGCGACAGATAATGATCATTAAAAATGTACAGGCAATTAATTTAACAACTCTCCAATGAGATTGATATAGTGTTCAAACTCTGCTTCCAACACTACGACTGAAGAAAAGTAGAACATATTTTATTCAAATGTGAAAGTGAAGGTGGCCTGGCCCTTTTCTGCTTAATAGCTCCAGAAGAACTTTTAAATTAGGATTTAAAAAAAATGCATTTATTTAAAATCACAGTTCCTATAGTGTCTGTAGTGTATTTAATTTCCATAATTCTTAATTATTATTATATTATAATTATAATTCCATTAATCCTCAAAAAAATCAAATTTTCCTGGTTTAATTTGTTTTATTCTTTTATACTGATCCCCTAATTAAAGCACTTTAGGATCATACAATTTGAGCCATTTAGTTTATTTGGTCACAGGAAGGTCAGAGGTCACAATTCTGAATCTTGTTTGACCAAGTTAAAAAGTGTTTTTAAATAGAAAATAAAACTTAAATCAGCACATCAAAGTGTAGGGAATAAAATAAAGTCGGGTAGGATAAAACAGTGAAATAAAACATTTGAACTGCAAAAATAATTTTATAATAAATAATTAATGAAATAAATCAATTAACCTCACAACATGGCAATTCATTGTGCTAAACACAACAGGGAAGGATGTAGGACTAGACATATAAAAATCAAACGAAAATTAAAAACATGAATTAATAGGATTAAAAATAATTAAATACTATTTAAAAAAAAAAAAGCTTAAACAGATTTAGAGATGTCATGTTACTGTTAATGTAAGCGTCAGATTTCCAAAGCCTGGTCACCTTTAGTCCTGAGCCAGCGGGGCCCTGGCCTGCATTTAGGCTCACGCAGCAACAATTCAGCAATAAAGGGGGCAGCCCAGGAAGCGCTGTAAAACCTTTAAATAAACTGAGTAGACACTTCATCATGTCAGCGATCTCTCTCTCTCTCTCTGCTAACAATGTTCACCGCACTCCCCCTAAAAAAAAAACAGCAGAATACTCTACGCTTTGGTAGGCAGCGTGAAGGAAAGGTGATCCTTGAACAGCTTGGAACTGAATGCCCAACATTTGCTTCAGGTTGTTGGTTCTTTTTTAAATTTCCCACCACATCTGAATATTTAAATTTTTGTTCCGTTCACTCAGCAGCTTCCCTTGCTGTCATGTTTACCGATTGGACTGACCCTCTCTCTCTCTCTCTCTCCCCCCTCTCTTGGCCCCCTCATTTCCATAAGAAAGTGCACTCTTGTCCCCAGAGCGCGCCGACAGACCGTGCGCCGCCCCCATTCAGCTCTCATTTCCTTCCCCGACAGCGAGGATAAACCCTTCTCCCAATAAATCATGGTTTTGCGCTGGTGCCGTCCAATAGGGTTCGTCCTGAGCCACCCGGGGATCCGCCTTTATCCAAGTGTGTCTTCACCGCAGCACTCTTCTTATTGCATATATATATATATATATATATATATATATATATATACTCACGAAAAAAAATACAAAAGCAAAGCCACCTAAATACACCAACAAGCTTTTGCACACACATCCCACTGCTCACACACACACTGTCACCATCTGTCAATAAGTGGGACAGCACTTAGAGAACTGATTCACCTAATTAGCAATCAATTAGCTTGTTACCACCAGCAGTAATTACCTTTTATAGAGCCAGAGAGGAGTGCAGCTGCTGCCTCTAATAAAACCTGGACCCTCCTCCCCAGCCCTCCACACCTAACAAGCCCTGTCTGAGGAGAGAGTTATAGGCCTGTGTGTGTGTTTGTGTGTGTGTGTGTGTGTGTGTGTGTGTGTGAGAGAGAGAGAGAGAGTGCGTCGCAGGCGGGGGGCCCGACACAGCGAGCATAGTCCCCATGGGGCCTCTCTCCTCTCCCTTTCTAACGGGCTGAAATCCTCTTTTAATGAATATAGGGTCAAGCTAAATGGGAAATCCATCATGGCAATAAAAGCAAGGAGGCTTCAGCCAGGGAGGTTTGGAAATGTGAACATACTGACTTTTGCCGATGTCGGACAATGTTGTGGATCCAACTCTTCTCATTTTGCCTTTGTAGAGATGATTCCTACTGGCTTTTGGTGAGAATAGAAATATATCTATATACAAAAAATATTCCTGTGAAAAATATTCCTGTGAAATATATTCCGAAATCAACTGGATACATTGCCACACAATGCTGCACATTCATGGTCCCCAGTTTATGTATTCTAATGACTTTTCCTGATTTTCCTCTAGCGCCACCATGAAGTTCACATGTGTGGTTTAATGTTGGATGGATTGTCATGAAATTAGGTACACACGTACATGTGCCCTATGGGATGAATTGTAATATTCCCTGACTTCTTACAATACTTTGATTTATGACTTAATACTTCAGCTTCGGCTGTAGCCTACTTTGTGTTTGGAGCCCAAACACAGTGGGACAACATTTTGATTAATCATTTAAGAATGTCAGAAAGTAGGGAAAAATCCTTGTTTCCAGGACATGTACTTTGTTTCCAAGTACATGTCTTCAAATGTCTTGTTGACCAAAAGCCCTAAAGCCAAACATATCTTCGCTCCTCTCCTCATCTCATGTCTTTAAGCATCCAGCACACCTACCCTTTGAAATTCATCCCCTATAATCCACCATGCTTTGCTTTTTCCTCCCTGCGACTATTTAAGCTTTGACTATTTATTAAACGCAAACTTTGAATCCTTTAATCCTAAATGCAGCGCTTTATCCCTTGAAGCAGCAAAGGAAATAAATCAGCATGTTTTTTGTCTTCTTTTCTCCAGCAACACAAATACCTATTTGGAGCCGCAGCCCCCTGTTTATTTGTAGCACCATTGGGGCTAACAATGGCCCCAAGTGACAACCAAGGTTAATCCTATATGTCGCCATTATGCGGGGTCAAGCTTCCTCGCCATATATTTAGTGTGTCATTAATTTCCAACCTGCTACTGCTGCGGCAAGAGCAGGCTGCCGCTGCTCAGGTCCCTCGGTACACACACACACATGAACGTATGTGTGCAGATGGATGCACACACACACACACACGCGCGCACACACACACACACACACACACACACACACACACACACACACACACACACAATGACTCGCTACATTAGCTAAATGGCCAGAGCTCCGTCTCTCTTTTCCTCTCTCTAATGAGACGGGTCTCTGGATCATGTAGTCTATTCATCATTCTGCTTGTTCCAATCTAGCACTTCTTTTATCAGGGTTTGGTTCGAGGGCCGAAGTCGTCACAGGCGACATAAATCACCTGTCAGCATTGGTCCCTGGGCTCCCTTAATGCTCTATTAGCGGTTCCACTGCCATTATTGACAAAGCAGTGGCCAGGTATTACAGCCAAAGAGGCCACGACCGTTCCTGTTCACCAATTTTATGGAGCATGGTTATTGCTCATTGTTTTGTTGTAGTACTCAGGGGCGCAACTACCCACTTTCTGGGGAGCCTGCAGACAGTAGAAATTCTTTACCTTTACAGCCCCCCGATTACAGACTTCCATTTTAAGTTGCATATTAGAGCAGGTGATCGGCTCAACCATGACATGTCTGCCTGCACTGATTCTCCCAAAAGTAAAGAACAGTGAATAACAGGTTGGTCATCAGATATAAAACTATATACTGGGCATTTAGGTTTGTGTGGCCTCACTAGTGTCAGGCATGCAAACTCATAAGACATGAAAAAGGTGTGTGTGAGAGTGTGTGAGAGTGTGTGAGAGTGTGTGAGAGTGTGTGAGTGTGAGAGAGAGAGAGGTCTCCTTACAGAGGCAATGTGCCAGACTCACAATTTCACTTGATTAAAATGTATAAATAACTAAACATGAAAAGTTGAGGTTAAGTTTGTCTTAGTTTGTCTTAGTTTCTGTTTCCAATTCACTGAACAAGATGATGGATTCGCTTGGATGAATGTTAAAGAGATATTTGAAGGTCCTGATAAGACAGTAGATAAGATTCCCAGGTAAGCCCAACTAGAACAGCAGGTTTTTCTTTGGAGCTATGAGTGTAACGACAAAAAAAATGTTTCTAAGGAAATGTTTTCTGCGGGGTGAGCTGCAGGGCTTATGTACATGTATAGTGTTTGAAGTATGTTGTGCAATGCTAAGTATGATGTACAAGGCTAAGGAAGGAAGGGGGGGGGGACCCACAAAGCATCACAATTCAGAATCCCCCAAAGCATTACAATTCAGGATCGGTTTGAATAGTGTGTAAGTTACACATACAGTATTACAGGAGAGAGAGAGAGATAGAGAGAGAGAGTATATAATAGTTTATTGTAAGGGAATTTGGTGACAAACTTAACCTCAGTCTTTTCATGTTTAGTTATTAATACATTTTAATCAACTGAAATTGTGAGTCTGGCACATTGCCTCTGTAAGGAGACCTCTCTCTCTCTCTCTCTCTCACTCACACAACTCAGTCGTACGCTGGAATGGTGCAAAATATGATAATAGTGGGAAACAGGTGAGTGTATTGTTTGGGCGCTGACCTGCTATAGGCTAATCACTACACTACCATTCAAAAACTGTGAAAACAGATATAGTCAAAAACTTGAGGTGACACGTATATCTGCAGTGACAATCCGCGAGTCGCGGCCGATAATCAGTGTGCATTAATCAATACAATCGGCCATATAAAACACGCAATCTTTCTCCTTATCAATCTTCCCGTTTTCGGTTTTGTGCCCCCGAGAGCTTTCTTTTCTGCCTCTCCAACTTTAGGTCCCTGTCATCAGATGACAACACGATTCAAATGAAAGCGCTCCAGCGCGTGCTCGAGGGGGCGCGCACTGGAGCGCTTATAGTGTGGGGAGGAGGAGGCGAAGGAGCGGGGGGCGCCTTATCACTGACGTACCTCTGTTATTGATCATATCATTTACACAAACGCTGTTAAATACAGAAAAATGCCGACTCCAAATAATTTTCCCCCGATCGCTTTGGCGCCCCTCTAGCGCGGCGCCCCTATGCGCCGCATATAGTGCATACCCACTTTTTGCGCCACTGGTAGTACTATAGTGTGTTGTGGCGTTTTTGGCCAGCCTGTAGTGCAGTAGAAATTCTTTATCTTTACAGCACCAGCTGAGAGAAATGCAGGTCAATTTAAACCCTATTGGGCCAGGTGAAAGGGTTCTGCTTAAATGTTTGGCTACCCTACAGTTGTGTGAAGTGAAGTAGGAGCAGCTTGATAAGTAAGTCCCATACATCTTCTCTGTAGACAACATTATGCGACTCACAGTTTGAGTATTTCTACGGGGTCAGCATACAACTCTCACTGTTGAATCCTGATCCAAGTCTATTAACACAGGGTCGTGGCTGAGCTGGATTAAATACAGGTTAGTTTAAAAAGAAAGGATCAGACTTTGACTGCCCCCCGAGATTGGTTCAGGACAACCCTGGTAATTTGCAGTCGTTCTTAACCAATCATGCTCACAACAACATTAATTTAGGACCTCAGTATAAGAATGAGGACACATTGAATTAAACTTATAGGGGAAATGTGTATTGATATTGCATTAAAACTTCACAATATGAAATAACCAATGTAATATATTTTCGACTTGTCTTGTATACATTTCATAAATTGGAAGACTTTCTCTGACTGAAGAATTTGTAAATACACTGCATGTTATGGGACTGTAGCCAAGGTCAGCAGACACACTGACTGTTTTGAATACTTTTGCAGAGGTGTTTAGGCTACTAGAGAAGAAATGGACAAGGCCATATCTGCATTGTCACAGGGAGAGAGGAAAATAGAGACCTAAAATTATTTGTGTATTAGAATGAATCTTCTTAAGAAAAAAAAAATAATGTGTTCTAACTGTAGTAGCTGTGTATCTGTGTATCTGAATCTTATGGCAGTGGGGGCGGGACTCGATAAGCCTTTGGCTTCTCCTGCTACCCTTCGGACGATAACACAAAGTAATATGTATGAATATGCAATGTGAAAATTATGTATTATGTGTAATTGTCCGGAAGAATAATAATAAATAAATAAATAAATAAATAAATAAAAAATAACTCATTTTCATAAAGTTGGGTACAGTTTCGGTCACCCCTCTACTTCCTGAAAGTCCCGGCGAAACAATAGACAATTGAAACACGGGGAGGGACAACCATGAGAAAATAGAATTGGAAGAAGTAGTAGCTTCATAGCAGTGTATTGTTTTGTTTATGCGATCGTGATAGTCCACGATTATGCCTTGCCCTCCGCTGCGTATTCTCTTACCAAAGATGTTCCTATAATCCATGACATCATCAAACTCCGTCTTGGGTTATTGTTTTCATCATGAGCCCCCTAGCGGCGCGATAGTACATAGCCTTTTTAAACAGTAATACTCTGTTACTGTTGCAAGTGCCCCTGTGCATATGGCAGGTTCATTACAAGGTTCAGATATGAGGGGCTTGTCAGTGTATTTTAGTCACTTCACTGATGGCCTCCCTTGAGACAGAACCACCAGCACGTAGGAGCATTTAACCTCCTCCAAACCCCTGAGAAAAACTTTCATATTTTTCTTAGTAAAAGATGCCTTTGCTATCTCTTTTCATGAGGGAACTCGACCCCTCAGCCTCCACATCTGCAGCCAGTTCCCTCTGGTCTGATCAGAAAAGACAGGATATGACCTCATGCGCGACCCGGCGACCCGAGGAAGTGCTTCAAAAGAAAAACCAGGGTTCATCTAGGGAAGACTCGCACGAGAGATGAGGTTGGCTGTTTGACCTCTTATGGAATCGAAGCTCAGATTTTAGTTTTTTGTTTTACGACGAACATGTGTTGTTTAAATGGGTAAATGCTGTCTTTGTTTATTCTGCGCAGCTGAAATGGAACATTGCGTTGCTTTGTTTAACTCCCACTTTAGGTAGATTCCTGAAGTGGTGAAATAGAGGACGCACGTTATCCTTTCAGCGAGATGAGTTCTTATTTTAAGCCTGTTTTGGAAGAACAAATTCAACTCCATACATCTCTAATAGAGATCTAGTGAGGAGCAAAGCCCAAGGAAAATAGCTGTATTTCCTTGGTAATGTGGATAAAAAGAAACATCAAGATTCACCTCGAACCACCTGTCTCTCTGTCTGTCTGTTTGTAGTGAGCTTTCCCTTCATGCGTAGTTACTCTCCCATCAGCCTCCTGCACTCAACACTGTTTGTCTGGTCACGCAAGGCTGTGTATTTGTGTGTTTGTATTTGTGTGTGTGTGCCTCTGCAGCCCACCGACCGTACAAAGGAGGGGGGCCGCTAGGGAGAGACTGGGAGTATATTTCTGTGCTGTGTGAGAGAGAGAGAGAAAGAAAGAAAGGGAGATAGAGAAAAAGGAAGAGAGGAGAGGAAGAAAAGTCAGGGGGAGATGGGTGTAGACGGTGAGACAGACACTGGGAAAACAAGGAGACAAGGGGGAGAGAGGCTTTTACCCATCAGCCCCTGGTCGGCAGCCAAGTGCACAGATCCTTTCCGATGGGAGCACACAGCCCATACACCTGTTCAAACCAGCTGGCCGCAGCTACCTGTCTCAGTGGCAGCTTCGCCCTCAGACAAACCCCCCACACTCTCTCGCCTAGGTGGAGGGGGGAGTCGGCGGATGGTACATGGAGGGTTTTTCCATCCAGTGCCAGCGTTTGGTGCCAATGCAGCTTCCTGCATAGTGCCTTCTCTGCTTCGCTTCCAAGAAACTCTATTGCGCTATTGTCATGCTCCAATCAGCCAAAGGTGACCCAGAATTAAAAAGTATATTCATTTAAACTGCAGATTGTCTTGTCAGTGTTTCTAGACAGCATAATCTTTAGTACCCCCTCCCCCCCCAGCCATACAGTATAAGCATTACACATCACGGAATGTTCAGCTCTGTGATTGGATGTTTTTTTGGGAGTATAATGCTTGAGTTGTTATAGAAATCAATTGGGCAACATTGTCAAGGTGGTGGGTATAATCATGGGTGAGCTTCACCCTTCATTTTTGTGATCCATCCCAGCAAATCCATACCGTCCTCTTTAACAGATTTTACGTCTCCCCTTTCTGTCCAACTTTTCCCTCGTCCCATGTGAAATAAATGCTGTTAATTCTAATCGACTGTAAAAAACTGCCTCTTGGTTTCCCCACACAGCGTAGCACATTATCTTATCCCTGCTTTTGTTGTTACAGTTCTTCTCTGCGTTTACCACATGCACCTTTTATTGTGTTCTGTATTTCACCAGCACTTTCAAGTCCATAATACTCGTCTTAAAGGCATAAATGGTAAAAGAATATTCCTGGAACTTAGTACATTTCAAATCAGTAAAGGCAAATGGTAAAAAAAGAGAATAAAAGAGGGAGACAAAGGGAGAACAGTTCCAAATAAATGAATGAACAGATGACCCCCCCCCCCCCCCTCCTCTTCTCTCTCTGCGTGCCACAGATGTGTGTGTGCTCCTGGTCGATAAACGCCAAACCAATTGAAGCGATACAACACCGGCCGTATTTAAAGGCCTAGATGGCATTTGCATGGTGTAATTACGGCAGTCTGGCCTTCTCTTTGTCTCGGGCTGCCACCAGGGTCCTGTTTAGAAATCCTCCATGAATGGGGCGCCGCAGAAATGAGGTGGGGAAGGTGTGGCTAAGGTCAACGCGGCAGCATGTTCGCAGCTGACTGGTGCCCCGAAAGCCAGAGCTCAATGTGTGCTTTTGTGTGCATCATATTGTCCCTCTTTAAAGATGCATCTTCTCCCTGCATCGCTAACAAGGCTGTAGAAGATGGCACCCGACTGCCCCCCAGCATTAAATTCCTCGGAGGGATAATAATGTCCTCGACATGGAAGATCACATTCAGCAGACATGACACCTTGACACCTTGACACCATCCGCCAAAGCCCTGCAAATGTAAATCTTACCAGATTATAGGGCTATAAGCAGCTTTTGCGTTTATGTGTGTGTGTTTGTGTGTGTGTGTGTGTGTGTGTGTGTGTGTGTGTGTGTGTGTGTGTGTGTGTGTGTGTGTGTGTGTGTGTGTGTGTGTGTGTGTGTGTGTGTGTGTGTGTGTGTGTGTGTGTGTGTGTGTGTGTGTGTGTGTGTGTGTGTGTGTGTGTGTGTGGATGGATCAAGACTGTGAGAGGGTGTTTATGTGTGTGCGCCATCTTTCTCAGATCTCGACCACTGAAATAGACTGTAAAGAGTCTTCCTGTCCTGATGATTCACGTTACACTGAAACCAAATACCGCTTTACGGCTCTATGGACGCAACCTATTTAGCAACCTTGTGGAGTTGGAAATAGGATTTTTTGTCAGACGGTGTGAAATCAGTCTGGGTCTGTCTGTCCCCTACAATATCAGTTGAATTCAGAAAAATAGTAATAAAAAAACTAACTAACCACAAAACATTTTAATTAAGTAGAAACTGAGTCCCATTTTCTTTAGCCCTGTATAAATTGTGTTTATTTAAGAATATAAACAACAAAGGCCTGGATTGGCAATGTTTGATAGTTGTATCCTAGGAAGGAGGCAAGATATATCATAATATTTGGCCTGTATTTAAAGTTAGGTGTAATACTGACAGTAAGTCCACAAAAAACACCAGTACCTGATGCAATTATGTGATCCCAAAGGGTGCATACAATAAGGCTCATTGAAGGTCACTGTGAATACTGTGGACTTTAAAAGACCATGAAGTAAATAATGCTGTGCTAACAAACAGCTATAAAAGAACAGCTCTTTTTTTCATTACGGATTTGTCAATCTAAAACAAGAAAAATCCAAATTGCTTTGCTTTGCAATCAAATTCAGTTTTTTAATGTTCAGTGTAAATGTCCCTGAACACCTGATATACAACCCAGCACATCCTGCTCTGTCTAAATGTGTTTTATAGGATTAGACCGAACAGGTGACAGTATTGATCAGTGATGCATGATATCTTATTTTCTCTATCTACAGTATATATTTCTCAGTATCCATCACAGTATGCTTTAGAGATGTCTGCACTGTCAGCTTGTTTTCTATGCGTCCCTTCCTCTAGACTACATTCTAGGTCATGAGTTTCATTTGTGTCTAATTTCTTTTATCATAAACATGTTGCTCGCTGGTTTCCCCAAGTGTGTCATGTTGGGAGTATGATGATTGTACAACTAATAATTTGCTAAATGTGTCCTTCTACAAGCAGTTTTCTCTGGCTTTGATGTCAGTTGTTTGTTTTTAAGCCCTTATTTTGAGCTCAAATACAGGAGCACGTTTTGGAGCATGTATTCTGCGTTGTTCTTCTGCAATTGACAAGGGATTCTCCTGCTGTAAACCACATCCACCTGGCACTACAAGCAAGGTTAAACAAACACAACAATTTGCAGACAGCTTTTCTGCTTGCATTTTTTTTTCTCGACCTGCATAGGCTTAAAAAAACAAAACACGGCCATAGACTGTGTGCATGTGCAATTTAATATGTGTTAGCACTATTGATTGTGTGTGTAGCAAAATGGCTCTGCATGTGCATATATTCATGCATTTGGTTGTGTTTTTACCAGCACAAGCGTGTGCGTTACCCGAGTGTGTGCAGCTACAGTATGTGCGTGTGTCAGCATCAACGCTCCATCTCCCACGGCGTCTCTTGGAAGCTGACAACTGGATAATAGCTTTTTACTTTTCCAGAGCAGGGCTCCGGAGAGAACTAATATGATTATAAATCATTATTCAAATAGAAAGGTGAGGCGCGGCGCTTAGGATGGTAAGAGAGCATGATAATAGCATCATTACCTTTTATTTATAATTCTGCTTTTTTCCTCTTTTTTTGCAAACATGGCTACTCAACCTAATGCAAGACTACAGGGGATTTCTCTGTGTGATATGTGGAGGGGTACATGCATCAAACCAACCTAAAGGAGAAGGAGAGAGAGGAGAAGATGAAGTGATTTGAAAGAGGGAACATTTATAATAGGGAGGGGAGATGCTTGAAGGGCTTTAGCTTGTTGCTAGGATGAAAATCCTTTAGATGTGAATTTCTGGTTGCAGAACTGGAACCCAGAATTGTGACCAATGCATTCCCAAGTTAGCATTGTCAGTGACACAGTCATCACACTAACTCAGGTTATGAAACAGTGCTTTGATGTGCAACTTAAAATAAAATATATGAAGACTCCAGTCACCATATAGAAATGTGTCAAACTGTAATTGACATAGCACTGTAATTGACATAGCACCAAACAAAAGCTCAGACTGATTGTGATTGGTCGAGGGTGTGAATGGGTGCATCAAACTGGTAAAGGGACTTTAACATGTAAAAACTGTCAAGATAGTTGTTTTTAGAAGTCTCAAAAGTCTTCCAGCAGATTTCTTGAACTAATCTGACCTGGACAGCTGAATTGTGTTGTATATTGAAACAGACTGTGATTCCGTTTTGAGTCTGTTTGTGTACTGGCAGTAGTTTTAGGGGTTTATCTGGAACTCTTATCCAGACAAAGATTCAGCATCCTTTCGGACAGGGAGCACGCTCTGTGACTTAACTAACTGCTTTGTTATTCTGCTGCTGTTCAGGTGGGAGCTCCTGATGAGCAGGCAGTGCATCCAACGTCACTAAAATTCCGGTGATTTATCAGCCGATTAGTCACGACATTTGAGCTTTGTGTCAAATACGACAGGGAGGGAGAATAGAGCAAATCCATCTTTGTCAGAGCACAAAGATGCTGCTTGCTACAGACTTTTCCCAGCAATTCCCTTCACTGACATTAAAAATTATGTGAATCAGAAAAAATGTGAAGTGACTGAAACAATGTCATCTACAGTTTAAGATAAGGGTGCCATTAAACCTTCCAGAGTACAGAGATTTAGCCTTAAGAGCTGATTGAGGATCAGCTTTGCCTTTGAGGTTATGACAGCTTGTCTCTGCGGGAGATAAAAACACGATGCCTTGATGTTTGTTCCAACAAAATGTTTCTGTTTAATCCAACCATGTAATGATGCATTCTGCCTTCCATTGTGTTGCATGCGAGTGTGTGTAGTGTGCTCGATGGCCATTTACACATGCTGCAGAGGTGCGTGTTTGCGCATGCACTTGCGCGTATCGTCGTATGTGCAAATGCTTTGTCACGGCGTCCCATTGCGTAGGAATCTCACCATTTGTCCTCCAGCTGATTTCTTTGAATGCAACAAAGGAGGCCTAACTGAGTAACTTTTATTTTTGGCCTTCCAGCTCTAAAGCTTAACAGATGTCACTCTCAGCTTCTCAAACATGTAGCCAAAAAATCTCAGAACTAAATGCAAACTAAAGTGTTTCCTAAGCTCCTTAACTACAATGGAATGCATCCAAGGAGCGCTTCTTTTCCAAAACATTTTAGACACATCTTGAAAAGGTGTACAGATCTGATTTTCCAAGATACATGGGTAGTACTTTCTCTGAATCCAGATAGAAGACACTTTATTTGACCAGTGTAAATGGGGACAAACATACACTCCATCATCACACTTGTGCCGTGATGCACTGACAGAAAGAGAAATTGTGCCCTCACCGTCTGCAGAAGATCAAAGTAACACATCTGTAGCTTGTTTACCACAGTCTTTTACAGCAACTCTCGCCAATAACAATGTTTTTTGTTATCAGTTCTTCCAGTGCTGAACATTACCAGCATCCTCTGGTTTAAGTTTGGTTACCTTTTCATAGTAGTTATTTCTGACGTGCCCCTAATCAAGGCCTTACACCTCTAATTACATCAGTGGCGAACAAAAGAAGAGCTCTGCATACTTCTTTGAGCTAATGTTACTGTGGATATGAAATCACAGACAAAAGAACATGCAGATTCAGAGAACTTGGTGTGTTTTCTCTGAGATAGCCTTAGAATGCAAATTGGACTATCACCAGAGTGTATAAAATCTTTCTTAAAAGCCATGGAAAAGACCACTGTCAGAGCTACTGGGTTTCTGCTGAGGGATGATAAAGTAAGGGCAAGGTGGGGGACTTGACCTCGTAGCCCACAAGAAGGGGGGGGGGGCATCATTAGTGTGGCACCAGGAAGGTCGTACACTTGACCTGACAGCCCTCGATGTCCAGATAAGAGTGAGGGATGAGCTTCAGGTCCAGCCTTCCCTTTCCCTTTTTGGCTCCTTCCAGTGTCCAGTCAAAAAACATTGCCAGCAGGTCTTGGCAGAGAAAGGAAAACTGATCAACAACACTTCTTCATCACTCCTCCTCCTCCTCCTCCGCCTCCTCCTCCTCCCCATCCCCGGCGACACACAGAGACTTGTTTGAAGACGGATGTCTGCCCCAGTTTAACTAATTCATCTCTCTCCACTCGATAGTGTTTCCCGAAGCCCAGCAAAACCCATTGGCACACTGAGCGGTCACACATGGGTTTTGTGGTGGTGGATGCATCACTTTATGTTGGGTGACAAGAGAACAACACACAGAGAAAAGCTTAAATTTATCTTGCTGAATACCTCTCATCTTCTACATTGATACACTTTTCTTAAGCAGCTCTTAACGTTGGGCCCCTTCGGTTAAGACGCACACCATAATTGCAACAGTTTCAGATTCCAGCAGGAGACCTTTGTTGTATGTCATCCTCCTTGTGTCTCCCCCCAAAAGCTGAATTAAGGGAACAAAATGTGGTTCATTGCTAATATAGGAAGCAGTGCCTTACATGTAGAGAACAGTCATGGTGTAGAAGTGAGGGAGTTGATCGGCAGTCAATGTAAACACAAATTTCATACACAAGACTGAAGTTTGCATCAAACAAACAGACCAGCAATTAACATTCTCTTTTTTATTACCGAGACCATGATCTTTCCCTGCCCTTAACCATACGGTAGTTGCCTTATGCAGATGTTGTTGAAAGCGAGCACAGTAGGAACATTGAATGTAATACAGGGTATGGAAGATTTGTTTATGTTGAACTCTCGTCTGGCGTTAGGGGTTGACCACATGTGAGGGTTGTAATGAAGACTGAGCTTGGCCATTTACCTCAGCTCTTTCTTCATCCCCATGGTCTGATACAACAGCCTCCATTGCTGCAGCCAATGTACTTAACCAGCTATTAATCTGATTTGGACAGGTCTCCGGTTGCAAAGATATCCTTCATCTGACAACTCTGGAAAACCTGAATACGGGTCAAATAAATACATTCAATATTTGCTGAAGGCTCTTAAATTACTACTGTATGTGTAATGTTGTCGGGTCGCACAAATCGCATTTTCATACATTAGTATAACTACACCGAATCAATCACCTTGTGCCTTTTTTGGCGGGCCTTGGCACATCGGATTGGATCTTGGCTGCATCAAGATCCTGTATAGTTAAAAAAAACTATAGGAAACACTTCTGTTTCCTTGGGAACCAAAAGGGAAACAACAAAAGCTCATCATATATCTATATCTGTGCATCGAAAATGAAACCGCAGCTATCCAAACCTCATTTGAGGGGACTGGCAGCTTGTTGTTGCATCTTGCGTTGTGTGCTTTGTGGTTAGATTGTTTTTAGGAAATCTGCTGAATCGCTTTAGAACAAAGTAGAGTAAATTAGACTTTCATACTATTGATCAGTTACAACATCCCATCCCAGAGGGAAGAAAAAGGGAGGACATTTATGGGAAATGTCGTCCTAATGCTCTATAATACATCACCTCAACTATGATCTCAATTGTTTGTCACTGCACTCAGATGTTACAGTTAATTTGACAATGATATATATGTTAATCATTTTTAGACATAACGGCTTTAAAATCTGACCTCTTGTACATGCAGCGTTTACTACAGTCGCTAACAAAATACGTCCCATTCATCATGAATCCAAAATAGATAATGTTGCCTTTACTGTCTGGGCAAGGTTGGATTGTCTGTCTGCAGGGCAGCAGCGTTTGAGCACTTATGTCAAAGCTTCATTAAGTCCTGGCCTATGCTGATTGTTACCAGCTGTACTCCAACATATAGTCCGTGTGTATACCTGAGTGTTCATTGGTTCATACAGCCAACAGAGGTAAACTGGTGAGGAACAGTGAGTTATATCCTGTACTGATCTAATGAAGGTCCCTGGAGAGGAGGAAGGACAAGATACTCTTGCTATATACTTCATGCCATGGAAATCCTATGCCAGATAACATCCCTGGTGTTTTTTTTCTTTGCTTCAAAGTAAAACGACATGATCTAGGGTGTAAAGTTAGTAGGGGAGCAGCCCTACAGGAGGAATCCAGACTTTCTCAGAGAGCTTACAGATTCAAACAACTAACCCTCAGGTCACTGTGAGGGAACTGCTGAAAGTTGGGTAAAGGAGAATAAATAGCATTTATGGGAAGAACTGGGTTTTGAATAAATATATAACCAGAAATCTTTTTTATTTAATTAGTGCTAATTTCTACATCCATTTTTAGATGCTACTAAAACCATACAGTACACAATTCTATAATTTGTAGGAATGTGACATGGATTCAGAAGCATGTTGTTTCCTGAGATGCTGTAAAAAGCATGACCTTTCTGGTCTGGGAGCTGGAGCAGGACAGTGGTTTAACTCTACGGCCACAAGTTAAACATTTTGTTGGCAGTCGGCCTGTTGGATAACATAAACTCATGTAAATGATTACATGTTTAAAAGACAGTATTAAAGAAAGCCATTTGATAACAGTTTCAAGAGGCCCTTAAAAGAAGATACAGATTTTTCATGTCAGTTTTTAGGGTGTCCTAAAAGCAAAAGCTCTGTCCCCTTAACTTCAAAAATTCAGCATTACAATTTGTAATTGTAGATAAATAATGTGAGTTAGCTTTAAACCACTTCAGTCCCAGATAGACCAAGTGCTAATAGTCTATTAATGATAAGACTTAAGCTTTCACTTGTATCCACTGATTTTGATTATGATGTAGTGTGCTGGTTAGGTTTTGCAATGGTTTCAGAAACCTGGATAAGACCTAAGCTTGGTTTTGAGAAAATTGGAAAGGCTACCTTGACTACTGTGGCATGTAAACACCTTATTGTGGTTTCATCTGAACATTATTTGGTGGTCCAGAGTCCAGTTCTTGTGGTTGAGATGAGAGGCAGAACCTTAATACTGTTAGATTCACATGCTGTGATGTAAAAAAAAAAACGGTCCTCAAGTTCCATGTACCCATTATATACTGCATAAGATCAAAACCGGGATGAGAATCAAACCTGGAATGCTAGTGCACATGCTGTTGAGTTTGTATTAAAAAAACAGTGTTTGAAATATAAAGGAGCTGAGTTCAGTGGATAAGTTGATAGGCTTTTACTGGTCTGCTGAAGAACTCCAGTGCCATGTTGATTTAATAAAATCACACCTTGTCCTCACTGGGACTCCCACTCTCTCTCACAGTGGATTGATCCTGACCCTAGCTTGACTTCCAAAGCCAATAAACAGCTATCACATGCTGATCAAGGAGAAGCGAAACTGTTACTTTTGGCTCCCTGTTCTCTACTTTGATGTAAAATCACCAGAGGACCTTGGCTGATAGACTAAATATATACAGACATCTGCACCTCACTTTATTCATGTTTTATGTTCTTTGCAAACATGTTATCTTTTTTCTTCTTTTAACAGGCAACTGTTGAGAGAGCCATGGTAGACTAATGAAAATCGGCTGGCGTTCAGTGATTGATTTCACGAATAGCCAATTGGAACCCTCCTACCTACAAAATTGGTTTCACGTAAACCAACAGCGTCACTGCTGCTTCTTCATTTCATTAAATGTACCAGGCGCTTCAGTCCTTTTTTATCCACCTCTTGGATTGAATGAAAGAGAATCAGACAGGATGACTTTAGATCCAGAGCCATGTGTGTAGCAGTGTAAATAGTTCCACTTTTCATCGAAAGAAAAGAGAATAGAGGGGAGGAAGGAGGTGGCGAGAGCAGAAAAACAAAGCATGTGCCAGATGAATTAGTGAAGTATATATCATGGAAAATGACTTCTTTACAAAGCAAGGGTCATGTACCTGTGCTGGATTTAAGAAGCTTCTATGAGTTATCATGCTATCATTCCACGCTGTCAGTGCCTTATTATTTGGAGGATCAGTGACGCTCGTATTATATTTCACTCCTAACTCCTTTTTCGGGAACCTTCCACTGCAGCCCTGCTGGGCCCACTCATAACTGGGGGAGTTTTTAGGACTTCATAAGTTTTCCCAGAGAATAAGCCACAAGACTGATTTAGCTGTAATCTTATCCTATGTCTTTATAGAAGCCAGATCTGGTGCATCGCGGGCTGCACAGTCAGACTCTGAGGTATACTATGATATGAGCTGTGGAAATGACAGTCACCTCTTAAGTTACTGGGATACAGCTAAGGAGATGAACTATTGTAGACTCTTTATGATGTACAACAATAATTCAAAAAGACATTAAAGGTTCTGTAATGGTGAAAGGATGCAGGACAGAACTGCACTGGAAAAGAGCTGCCCCAGTTAAATGATTTTATAAAGTTGAGGCTAAGGCTTAGGTAATGCTGGTTCAGATATAGTTCATAAGATGTGTTTTTTCTGACCACGTTGGGAAAGTGTTTATACCCAGTCTGCATAATGTTGACTGATTACAGGGGAAAATGCCACTTTTTTCCTGCAAGGCTATTGTAGAGTTGAACTTGGTGGTACATTTATAAAGGTAAATAATTAATAATGGGAGGGGAGAAGTTGAATTGCATATTAATAACAGGGTAAAAGGGTCTGCCCTTAATACCCGGGCCCCACTGAAAAAATGCATTAAAGTGGACCTATTATACTTTTTGACTTTTATGACCTATAAACGTTGTTATAATGATTTATAGTCATGTTTAACCATACTAGCGTATCAAATAATTACGTACATGCATTTAGACGTATTCCCTGCTGACCGTCTGGGGTGGCTGTGTAAACACTAGGGCAGCTGGTCGAGAAATCACGTGACAAATCGGTTCAGAATTTCCTGATAATTTTGTCGTCACGAAAAGCAGATGTTTCCATGTATGGTAATGCTGCTCAGGCAAGCTCCAGCCATGCCCCCACCTTTCTTCTCTGAAATCTCCCTGCGCGCTGCTGAAAATGTTCCGGAAGGAAGGTAACCAATCAAAATGGAGTGGGGTTTGCAGGTGGGGGTGGGGGGACGGAGAAGCACAAAGCCGAGTGTAGAGCAGACTGCTGTGCTCGCTAGGGTGAGAGGAAGAGTGTCCCGAAAATCTACATGGTTTTTTGTGATGAGATTCGTGTCAGGTTGCTCTATAGCAGTTTTTAACAAGAAATTAAGCCCAGAAAAGTAGTATAATAGGAGATCTTTAAGTGGGGTTTGGGGAATATTCCACTAATTTTGTATTAACTGTAGAGTTTGAGCATGAAAGTGGATATTGGTTTTAGACAAGACCAATTGGAAGCAAAGAAAATAAATAAATAATAAATAGCTCGCTCCACCTATTCCACCGTTTCCTTGTTGCTATGGGCGTGTCGAGCCATGTGACATTGTTCCAAGCTGCACTTCCTGCTGGTATTTGTACTCTTTGAGCCAATTGGGGAAACCCAGAGTGAGTCTGGAATAATGATCATCTTCTTCACTGAAATTTTTTTGTACAGCATGGAAAGACGAAACATTTACCCTCATTTGCATGAAGTCCGGTGCCGCCCGCTGTCCCACTATGCCTAGAGAAAATCTGCACCTGCATCCCGAAGGGCGAATTTCTAGTGCGATGCCTTGTTACTGGGTTTTTCCAATAAAAAAAATAAAATGCCACCTAAAAAAAAGGGCAGATCACAATATCCAGTTTGAGAAAGCAATTGGTTAGTGGTAAATGTGGTCTGCGTTAAAACTATTTAATCAAAGAAGAAATTTGAATGGTAGTTGTTCCCTGGAGGAACTCTTGGAGCAGAGTCAGTTGGTCTCATGACCTAGTATAATTTAGGATAAAGAGAACGAGACAGAGAGAGAATCGCATGCAGACAGGGAGACAGAGAGAGGGGGGGGAGAGGAGGGTTGCTGTAGCGGTTTGGAGCATCCGTCAAAGTCAGGTCAATTTATGCTGCTAAATTCTTCAAGGCGTCTGCTGAAAGCTGGAGGGGGGCAGGGCAGCATGCTTGTTTACCGCTGATGAGAGATAATTTCATATTCTCTGAAGCCAGTCACCTGATAGTCACTCATAGCAGCGTATGAAATATTGGGGCCACGATCACAGTGGGACTCTAATGACATATCAGTCTGCTGCAGTAGCGGGGCTACTTGTATACCTTGCGGCTGGATGGGTCAATTTAGATCACGTTCAGAGTATAAATTAATCAGGGAGCTGGGGGAGCAGGTTTCAATTAAGGAAACCTGGATTGAATTGTGCTTGTCTATATAGTGGATTTTCATGAACTTGTACCGATACTGTGTCAAGCCCATGCATTATTATATCTATCTTAATAAAAATGACCTTAAATCTGTTTATATGTGAGGGTGCAACCAAATGTATTCCATGAATGCAATGCATCTGAGCAAACTAATTGGTGTAACTTAAGCTAATAACACACAACAGAAATCCCGATTCATGCGTGGCGTTTTGTACCAATGCATGAGAAGCAGTGCGTCGACTTATCCCCAAATGCAGATGTCAGAGCAGGCTTTCTGGTTATCTGATCCGACACATAACATGGCAGATCTATCTGAGAGGAATATTGCACGAGACAGGAAATTCAAATGACTCTACTTTTCATTTAAATGGTATGATGCATGTTTTGTGTTTGTGTTTGGCATGTTGTGGAACGGATACATAGGAGATTTAGAGGACATCCAAAAGGCCAGTCCATCACACACATGGCCATATGCGGCTTCGGTCAACTAAGCTATCAGAATGGCTTCTTATAAAGGAGCTGCCGTTTGAACGTGCTGTTCTCCCTGCCTTTGGGTGACACATTGACAGATGTACGAACGTCTGTCGGCAGGCGGTGGTTAAACTGCAGCTCAAGTGAGAAAAACAATTTTGTTCTGAGCGTTGGAAGATTAGTTGGTTTGTGACGGCATGTAAACTTGGCAGGCATCCGGTTACAGTTTGGATGCTGCTGAAGGTTGTTTTAGAGCAGGGAAGGAAGAAAAGAGAAACCAGGGAGGACATACTATAGTAGAGTCACAGAAACACAGACTGCAGTAACTATAATGATGATCCCTTGACATTTCAATCCAGCACCACCAGACCTTTTAATCTTATATACTGTAGTATATCTGTATATGAATGGAGGAAGGAGCATGTCATTGTTCAAGGAATATAACATATAAGTATGTAGATTGGACATTCTGAGCTATAATAACATAGAAGTATTTTTTTTTATTGTTATTTTTGAAATTCCTATTGTTTGTAGTGTTCCTACTTCTACTTGGGACAAAAGTATAGAGCTTGGAAACTACACTTCCCATAATGCTTTGGGGGATGCAAGTAAGATGTATCATGGTACCATGGAGTCTGTGAGCTTGGTTTGGGTTACACATTGAACCCTGGATTTTTTACCTTTATTTTTTTATCATTTGAATAATTTGCACCATAAAAGCTCATTCTGGAAACCGATACCTATTCCCGGTACTTTCATGGGTCTTGCTGTTCTGGTTTTGAACCCTCATGGTTGAAGGCACTTGCTGGAAATTGTTTTGGATTAAAGTGTCCGCTGATGTCATGATGTTACTGGTATATTTTTTGGTATACACTGTTGATTGATGATTTCCATGTTTAGACTATTATCTGAAAATAAGGATTGTAATTTCTGAATGATATTTAATGTGACCAAATTGCATGGGTGCTACGCTACCAATACTCACCTTTTCTAATCCAGAAACATCTGATGCATTAAGGCACATATTCCACTAGCCAACTAACTTAAGTGTCTTTTTTCATGTTCAATTTACACAAAAACTACTATGCAATTTAGTAATGCAGGTCCCTCAAGTTGGAGAAATGACCAAAGACGTTTAAAAACTGGTCAGTAGCAGAGGCTGATAAGGCGTCCTGCCTGTAAGTTCATTATGTAAAGCTTCAAAACTGAATACTACAATTCCCTTAATGCAGCCCTGTCTGACATGTCCATATCCTTCAAACATCACTCCTCCAGTCAACCTGGTATCACGCCGAGGCGTGAAATAGACACGCCGGTCCAAGCGTGTCCCTCACAACGCCGTCAGGCGTGTAACTTACACGCCGCCCCCCGCCCGTCTAAATGAACGGAGGAATAGCACCAACAGGGGCCGAGATGTTCTCCCAGCATTTCAATACTATCCAGCTGCAGCCCAGGAGACAAACACCCTGGCGTGGGCGGTTAGGGTTAGGGCAAGGGGACAGGGAGAGGTTAGAATATAGATAGAACATTGACGGAACACCGCGGCGGCCATCTTGACTACGGGAGGTCGACCGGCGCGTCTATTACACGCCTTACCGGCCGCGTGTAGCTCACACGCCCTGGTCAGGCAAGGCGTTGTGAGGGACACGCGTGGACCGGCGTGTCTTTTACACGCCTTACCGTGATAATGGGTTGCTCCAGTCTGGCTTTCTATTAAGATGTTGCACTCTTCTTCCAGTGCCATCACATGAGTCATTTTCACAAACTTCTCCACAGCCACAAAATACTTATTTTACTCTTCTCACAGACCGTGTGAACCTCCCTTTCTTACACTATTCTAAGATCATTGTTTCATTTCAATCGTGTTGGTCCCGATTGCAGAAAAATTCCAGCAGCTAAGCTCAACCACAGGGACTTTCAGGGACTTAATTTTCATTTTATGTGTGAGTGAGTGGGTGTTTCCCATGTGATTCGCTACATCTCCGGAGCTGGAAACTCATCATATAAGTTTATCTTGCCGCCTCTGTTAATTACTCCTGACCAGCAAAATGTGGAGAGAAACACATGTTCCTGATCACAAATCAAGAAGTGCATTGACAGCTGATGTGATGAAGACGCAAACAAAGTGTCAAGCTTCAGATCTGAGCGACACTGGGACTGGGCTAGGCCGTCCCGCGGGTTTGGCTTGGCGCGGCCGAGTTAGCGCTCGCTAAAGGAGATGTCGCTCAGCGCGGAGAGAAAGCACTCTGTATTACACAACTTGATGAGAAGTCAAAGAGGGGGAGAGGAAAATAAGCCCTAAATAGAGAGACCGAGCTGATGAAGAGAGAGCTGGTTACCGGCTGTAAAACGCGAACTCTGGCTGAACCCCCCCTCACCCTGGCGGCCTCCATTGCAGCCTCAAAGGGACGAGGCATTCGGGTACGACTCCGAGAGCCTGACATGCAACCGACAGCAAGACATGATATCTTATTTTCCTGAGCCCTGTTGACACAATTTTCAGCTTTCCCCTTATTTTTTTCTCCTCGTGCCTAGTGAGAGAAGTTGCTGTGTATGAAAAGAGAACTCGCTGCAGTCATCCCCACAGATGTTCATGCAGCTCCCTTCACTTTTAATTCCAATAATTTTCCGATTGTTTTCATGACGGAGGATAAAGACGTTCCCTCTTGTCAGAACTCTTTTTGATGGGAAGAAATCCTTGACCCTCGAGTGCCTTCCAATGAAGCCGAAGGAACACGATTGCATGTGCATGCAATTGTATCTGTCAATCTCGGCATGAATATAAGACATGTGGACAAGCCTTCACCATATATATGATTCAGTACGTGTGTGTGACTGAGAGGGAGTGGGAGAGATAGTGTTGCAGCTTCAGGTCATTCGCGGTCCGAAGCGATTAAAGTTCACGTTCATAATATACATTGCACTTACATTGCTGTAACGGCTGAGAGGTGCAGATTGCCTTTATCACACTTCATCTGACAGCGACGCACACATCAGTGGAGGACTTTTCTTTGATTATCGTATTCATGCTAAATCGAAAAGCGAGCGTCGAGAACGGTGTCGAATGGATCCCGTGCCAACGTGTTACCTCCCCGCAGCTGTGCTCGCCTTTGCCTTTCGCTGACAGGAGCTTCAGCAATTAAAGCTGAACAAATAAATGGCTATCACATCACATGGGGAGGGGAAATTGGCCCTCTTCAAGCATATCAATCAGAGCAGATGTGTGTTTAGATAATGGAAAGACCACAGCAGGGCACACTTCTATCAAGTGTTTCAGAGCTGCACTGTTTCTAGAATAGCTGCTTCACTGCGGAGGAGTCGACGATACACCAGTGAGTAGGTTCAAGGTGCCTCATCAAAAAATACTTTAAACTGATTGGCCATTGATATTCAAACTTTCCCGATGTCATTGTGGCCTTTTGAGACGAGTCAAGGTCTTGTGAGGGCTGCAGCTCCCAGTCTATTTCATCCAGGCATCCTTTTGGTACACGCAGTACTTATACTTTGAGCTGGGCCGGCCGCCTGTGGCTATATGCACTGCTCCCTACCAGGGCCACAAAGTCTGTTTGCCATCCAGCTAAGATAGTAAGTAGAAACAGTTTAGGTATAAGCAGCAGCAGCAACTTTGAGAGCTTTGCTGTATACTGCCACAACTGCACATTCCCAATGGAGTCTCGGCTGGGTAAGAATGCATGTGGTGCTCGCCAAAAAACGAGGCAAATTAGCATAAGTGCCATGTTCGATCCATCAGAGTGGGACTCAAATGGCTGCTGGTCCTCATCCCATCCCACTTTTGCGGCGGAAGTCGTGAACTCCGAGAGAGGCAAGAGGGAGAGGGAGCCTGTTTAAGTTAATATTTGCTCTCAAAGTAATTTGGAGCAGATCTTTTGGAATCAGTGAAAGGGCTTAGTTGTAATTCCCTTTCATGCTCATCTTCTATCTCTGAAGTCACCACGGGGGCCTTAACAGCAGCATAAGGATGCCAGATGGATTAGAGGGATTCTCTCTCTCTCTCTCTCTCTCTTTGTGTGTGTGTTTCAATGGCAACATATTTGGTGTACAGGGATCTAGAAGGCAGATGACAGAAGATCAAATCACACTGGTTACTTCTCAGCGTCACTCTTTTCTTGCCTCACAGTAACTTACTCAGATTTTTTTTTTTTTTTTTTGTACTCCTGGATCTTGCTGAACTGATTTCCTCCTCCACAGAACGACTTGCTTTGAATGGGATGACACAAGATTGCTGGGGCGCTACTAGTGGTTGCAGTTAGAATTGTTCTCTTTTTGCTAAATTCATTTAAAACAGAAAAGTGCCTTGGGCTTTTCTGTTAGAATCCAAGTTTTTCCTCAGTCAGCGTGGTCTTGATTTCTTACAGTTGAATTCCTATTTTGAATTTTGGGTGCTCAGTTGAAATCCAAATAGTTTAGAAACAAATTCTTTATAAGACATGGAACACAATGTGACCAGCCACAGAAGGGGATACCCTGTGGGCAATGGAGTTTATCCTTCTTTGACCACAAACTCCATTATAGTCAATGAGTGCCAGGCATTTCAATCCGCTCTTCCTTTGAAAACAGTGAAAGCTGCATCACTGCTGCATTGCATTTGTGTCACAGAAGGGGTCATATGAAAAAATTGAGTCAATATAAGAATTCCTCTAGGGAAGTGCTTCATTATAGTGTATTTATTTGAATATATTTGAGCTTGAAGTAACAGCTCTCTTTATGAAACAACACTGACTTATTGCTGATGAGCTGTGTGTTGCTTTATGATTGCTCCACATGGTAAAGCATCCTCCCTGAATGACAGCTGGAGGTTACATGTTGAATTCTAACATGGAAAATGCAGAAAGCTAGGGCACTGCGGGTCGTAGTCAAATGCCCCGGGTTCTGTTGGGCTGGTTATGAGGGTCCTCATAAATATATCTCACCAGCTCATCAGTTGCATTGTGCCGAGCCTGAGCTGTGGGCTGGCTTAGACGAGCTGTGATGGATGCAGTGTTACACGGTCCCTCATAGTCCCACACTGATAACACCAGAGAGGGAGTGTGTACAGGCCAGGGACAATTCTACTGAAGTTTGTTACCTTTGAAAGAATCATTTGTTATGTGTTACTTACAGTCTAGTTTGTTAAACTGTAAGCAAGGCAAAGGGACAACTTGCTAGCTATGTCCAAAGAGAAATAATACACCTCCTGGTCCCCCATGCAATATTTATATATTTATATTGTGTATTTAAATTTAAGAAGAACAAGTGGTTTTTCGAGTTACATTCTTGAACTATTTCTATCCGCACTGGCCAGCCAAGAAATTGTTCTTCCACATAACTCGCCATAAAACCACAAGTTGTCGTTTTTCCATTTTTGGGTTTTCTACCAATGAAACAAATAAGATATAACATTTTAATAAGCAACAGATGCTGGTTGGCAGATCATTATTATAACTTTTTTTTATATACCTTTTGTACAAAGCCTAGCTAGACGTTTCCAGTCTATAAACTAAGCTAAACTAACTGATGCTGGTTCCAGCTACATATCCAGCATACAGACATGAGAACGGTATCAATGCTCTTATCTAACCCCTTTAAAAAGTGAGTGAGTGAGTGCATTTCCCAAAATGTTCAACATTGACTGACTGAAAACTGTGTTTCTCCAAAAACATCCTTACTTTACCAAGTGTTCGATAACATCATGTGGGATAAGTTTTAAAAGGATCCACAAACCCAGCATATGAAAAACATGCTAATTTAAAAAATAACTGTTTGGCAGTAGGAGCACAATGGACTGGAGGGTTGCCAGTTTGAATACGTGCTTGGGAAATCAGGGAAGCGTTATCGACTGAGACATGCTAGTCTCTCCCTGTGAATAATAACCAACACAAAGCCCCTGAGCAAGGCAAAGACCCAGCAAAGTACTAAATACCTGAGTGCAATGCTGGTATTTTCCCAAAGCTTTTGCTCTGGAAAAAGAATATTGTCTTAGCTGACTGTCCTGTTTAAACGCATGCTTAAAAAGGTAGACTCTTAATGTGACAACCACTAGGTGCTCGTGCCAAAATGTATTTGCTGCAGAGATGTACCCCCCGGACAAACGTGAAATCCTAGAGTCTGTTGCCATCTCTCCTGTCATGCTGCTTGTGAAAGAATGATTCGTTCCCGTCCGTAGCTACATTTGTGACAAGGGCCGCATCATCAGGTCAACAAATTTACAGCTGTTGTTCACTGTAGCGGTCACACACGGATCGGGGGGGTGGAGGGGGGGTCCTGTTGCTTTATTGTCAGGATTTGTGTTGAGACGGGCCAAGGTCAAAATGTAGCCGATTAAGCCTGTAAGATAGCTTGTAAGCTCCAAATCGTCCACATGAATTGGCAAAGGTGCTTTTGGCTGACAGGTAGCGCCAAAATAGCACCTGCAGCCATCTAAACTGCATGGATATAAGCTAGATGATTTTTTTTTGCAAGGGGAATACACATCAAATTTGGTTGTTGCAGTCGCTTTACATAAAATGAAAATAAGTTCAGAGAGCTGTATTGTTTTGCCAAGGCCGTCTACGTTATCTTAGACAACGTTTTACAGGGTTTGCTTTGTCCACTGCCACCTCTAACCTCCCCGGCAGCTCGGCCCCACCAGGTGGTTTGACTTTGCAGCCACTTTTCCACTTGAGGACTTAATGCAGACACAGAGGCCCAGCTGGAACCTATTAGGCCCCATGGCCCAGCCACCTAGGCTTAAAACACAACACCAGCTCAATCAGCTGGTACGGGAGGCCTCCAATGGACAGGAGGCTAACCTCAGTAGAATTCCCTGATGTCTTTCATTTCTTTGTTATAGGCTAATGAATTTGGCCATGTAGCATAATATGAGTATCATCCTTTTTTAGACAGTTTTTAAAGAAAGGCAAGTCTATTGATAACATATTTCCCCCAAGTGTTGATGCATCAATTCCTGAAGATTATCTGTAGGTAATTGAGTATACTTGGCACTAGTATTTAAAGGTGAAGTCAGCGATTCTTGAATGCTTGTTGTCAAAATCACTATTTGTCAAAATCAGTAAATATCTCCTCATGATCTGCTACCTGTGTGTACGCTAATTAAAAATCCAGTGTTAATACATAGCCTAGGCTCTGTAAACGGGTATGTTGCTATAGGTAAAGTGGGCTCCCTTTGTTTACCAAGCCTAGGTTGTCTATTATACCAGATTTTTTTTCGCACACACAGTACGGACAGGTAGAAGATCGTGAGGAGATATTCATTGGTTTTGACAAGTGTTATCCAGAATCACTGACTGTACCTTTTAAGTTAGTAAAATAGATGGCATTTGTTTGGCATAATTTCCTTCACTATAAGAATTGTATCTGGCTCTTGATAATTGGATGATAATTTCAGTCATCAGTTGGTCCGTTTGTCAATTTTGCTATAGGAGCTATAAGTTTGTGTTTTTGTCTGAGAGAAGACTGCATACCGGTCAGCTAAAATATTACCAATGCAACCTTAAGCATTTTAGTTAATGTAAAATGTCCCATATCAGACCATGCATAGTATACACAAAATGTAATCTGACATTGAGTCAAAGTTCATCACAATGGGACTGATTGTGTTTTGATGTGTTTAAAGATCAAGGTTTGCGCAGATGGTTGTCAGGTCATAGAGGGCAGCTTTCTGTCTCTCACTCTCTCACTGGCTTTCTGCTGTTGTCACACCCACAAACACAGGCTGCTTTAGCCTTTGGCTGACCTAGCGTTGGCAGGTTGTCAGTTCATACAGCATGTGGCACTCATGGTAGCACGTCTGTTTCATTGACTTATTAAACTATATATTGAAATAGCCAAGGGAAGGGTGTCATATGTGTAGGCTTATTTTAGAGATGTTAGCAACAATTTATTTGCAGATATTAAATAAAAAAGGAATAAAAAGGAAGCTGAATATGTAACATGTTCAAATTAATGTCGATATTGTATCTGTGTATTTGTATGCATAACAATAAAACAATGCAAAATATTTAATTAAAATAGGAATTATTTAGTCCACTTTGCAGGTGATTTTTTAATTTTATTTTGGCTTTCAAGTAATACATTCTGGTCTTAGTTTTGGCAGCCACATTCTGCTCCGAAGGCCTTTTAAAGGTCTGTGGAGGTCGCTAGAGGCTGAGTCAGACCTGAGCAGAGAGACATCTGTCCAGGCCGTGAAGGATTTCACGCTCCTGGCCGTCCAGATGATTTAGGCCCTCCAGGGCTACCTGCTGGGAGAGGCTTCTAGCAGGTTAACCCGACACAGATGGATCCCCACACCAGCACTGAACACACACATGGAGAAACACGCAAGCACACATGTGAGGGCCAGAGACAGATGCAAGCGCGGACATATAGGAGCAAAAATACACACATCCACTAACACACATACAACCACACATGTACACAGCTGAATTTTCTTTAGACCAGAGGGACAACACAAAAGCATATTTTCAACAGACAGCCAGACTTATGTATGTCCTACCACACACACATTATTGAGTACAAGTGGACAAGGAACTGGTTCAAAACCTTTTCATGATCTATTCTGGACATCGTTCAAGTCGAAATGTGGTGGTTTAATTGGTTTCAAATCCAATTTAAATTTCTGATTCGATTTATTTGTCAGATAGTCAATAGCAGCGAAATGATCGACTTAACCCATGCAGTAAATGGGAGCCAATTACGTCCAATCAGCATGTCCAATCACCTTTGTTCAATTTTAATACAATTTCAATTAGCTGCATTTCAACAGGCCTTCCTTTTTAATTTATCCAGATGGGTATAATAAACAGTGTACTCAGCAACATTAATGTGTTTTCTGATAAGTTCCATACAACTCTTCTATCTGTTAGTGATATATGAAGCCAAAGCCAGAAGTAAGCTTAGCTTAGCATAAAGACTGAACATTTCCGTTTTATAGTACAAGGCTAAGTACTATGTTTATCTGATTAGCTAAACTAATCTTGTGTAAAACAGACATAGAGCCAAGTAAATAAAAGCAAAAGGAGCATTTCACAAAATATGTTTGGTCAAGTGAAATACAACCCTTTGGAAAAAATGTAAAAAAATCATATTTTCTTCGGCCAACCAAATTTGTCCAGTGGAATTGACTTCCTTGTCCCAGTGGTCTCTCCTAATTCTGTAAAGCTGGTTATGAACCTCCCTCTGTTGAGTGGCAGGGATCAGCAACATCTGGCTAGGACATCAGGACACGCCTCTCTTTCTGGCTGACACACACACACACACACACACACACACATACACACAAAATAAGGCACACTGGTACTCAGACATGCACTGCAGTGAGCGTGAGGCTCATGAACATCTGGCTTCCCAGACTTCCCCTACAGGGAATCAACTTCTTGTTGTTTTTAACCAACTGCCTCTCATTTCATTTCTGGTTCTTCTCTACTTAGAGTCCATATAAATTATGGAAAAAGTCAGTGCTGTCTTATTTAACCTTGCGTCCTCCTTCACTGCAACTAAGATTGATGGCATCATAGTTTGATTGAGCAAATGTACAGTAGTGAATAAGTGGAGATATTAATTTATTTATCCTTTTTTTATTTCTCTTTTACCTTATGTGTCATAGCTTGTGGCCTATTGTGGAGAGTTTATCTGCGTACTCACTCTTGATAGATCATTTAAGAATAAATTAAGTAATGGTGGGAAAGTTACTCTGGGTAAGAAGCTATTAGAATACCCTCTGGGTTGCCAGGTTGTTGCAGGTGTTTATCCTCCTCCAGCTTCAAACGCATAGTCCGTTTAAGTATATTATTTTATCACACAGACCTTTCCAATGGATAGTTTGACATCTGCAACATCACCACACCGCACATTTATTAACAACATTAATTGCCACTTACTGATTTCAAACTTAGAATATTATAGAGGGCTTTATTTTTGTCTTAACATAATTAACTACTTTTTCTAAAAGCTTATGAAAGGGTTGAAGATGGTATATTATCAAATGAACCTTATAAGTAACATTTATGATTGCAGCACTTCTGTTTATTACTCTTTTATAAATTATACAGTGATTTTTATAACTGCAGACTTAATGGGCTATTAATGACTGACCAAATTATGTTCCTATTAATGGTTTGCAACTTATCAAGCTATATATCAAATTCAATAAAGCCCTTAGTAATGTCTTCTAAATGCTAATAAGGGGGGGGGGCCTTAATAAAAATGTGTACTTAAATGTTTGTAGTTTAAATTTAGTTTTGTTTATTACAAGCTAAAAGTGTTGTAAATAAAATAAAAAAGTCATATTTAACAACCTACTGTTTTAAAAGTAGTGTAGACAAGGCAATTCTCCTCAAATCACTTCCCTGCCTAATTCATCTGCTTAATCCCTGCTTTGGTGTTCTTTGGGAAGCAAGTGAGCCAAATAGACAGTGGGAGTGGAGCCGCTGCGTTGCTTTCCTCAGGGAGCGTCCCTGCTTCACCATGGGCCCACCGTGGGCCTGTTTCTACACACATTAGTGGTTAATTATTATCAGCCCGCAGCCATAATGAGCGCTGCATCGACCTGTAGCTATATGTGTAGCAGTGATATCACCTAATGGAAAAACAATCAGCCAGCTTTTCCCATCGAGCAGTTTAGAAGTTTGCATAGATAATAGCCGATTGATTTGGGGGGTGTGGAATAGGAATGTGTGGGTGTGGGTACGTATAAAACAAGCTTGTTGTCTACATGTTTAGAAAAAAATTATTTTGTATTTTGAATTTAATTTTAATATGTTTTTAAGGTTGAAGACAATTACCATTATGTTCATACATATTCTTAATTTACTCTTGGCAAGCAATAATGTAACAACAACTCATGTGGATGAAGTAATACACTATTTGCTTTTAGTGATAAATACTGTTGTGAACTCACTCATCAAAAACCTGTTACAACTAGTGGAAGGCTATATATTATAATAACCTAATCCTAAAGCTTGAGATTCCCTTTGCGTTGCACATGGTATTAATCATCCTCTCTAATGTTATAGATTGGAAACAGTCCGTTAAGTTTCTGAAATATATAGTTATTGTTTTAAATCCACTTCTGAAGAGCGAGGCTGCCCTGCCCACCTACCCTCCACTGATCTGCGTCTCAGCAAAAACTCCAAAGAAGACCAAATGTGGCCTGACTTAACACTGTAATGAAAAACTGTGGCTTTTTCACATCTGTCTTCAAATACGGCTCTAACCAAGAAAAGAGCTTTGCAGAAAAAGAAAACAAATGCAAAATGTAGCCTTGCATGCTATTTTTTCTCCCTGCTGTCTTCACGTTTTTCCACAACTTCTGTCGACTAAAGTAACTTTCTGAACAAAGTTGTTAATATCTGATTCTGTCGAAAAAGTGCTTTTTGATGCTACCACATTACTGACCTAATAATGCCATATATAATAATATAGCACTGACAGAGTACTTTTGCTTTAACTTCATTAGTATTGTCATTGTAGGACTTTGACTTGTAATAGAGTGTTTTGACATACTCTACTGCATACTTCTCTCACTGTGACTGCACTTGACTTGGCTCCTCGATTTGGAACGCAAACCGCTTATATGCATAAAAACCCGCATAGACATGCTCGAAGGATCAAATGTCCTTCTTTTTGTCCTTCCCGACCCTTTTTGTTTTTAGTTGAACATAAAGAAAATAGCCCTCACCAAAATTATATTCCTGCAACACGGCCTGATAGAGCAGCATCATCCCTAGTTTCAAGTCTGTGTTTGTGAATTCCTGTGGAAACGCGTGGAAAAAAAAGCATATGTACACCAACATACACATGAATAAAACCACTCCATATTCCTGCTCGGGCCCCAAAAGAGGCTGTCTTTTTTTTTTTTTTTTTCTAACGCTGACATTTAAATTCATCGCTGACGGTTCTTTACCACATACTTGTCATAACACTGGGGTAAAGTTTCTCTGCTGGCACCACAGTTAGCTTTGAGAAAATCCTCTGCATATTGTTGTTGTTCCTCACATAGACCACGCGCTAGCAGCAGGCTAGGCCTCATCATACTAAGTGGGCGGTGGGGATGAGCTATTTAATAATCAATCCCTAACAAAAAAAAGAATATCATAACTTTTGTTTCTTGTTACATGTCATGACATGCAATAGCCACAGAAAAAAATGTCCTTATTCATCTGTCCTTTCTTTTAGCCCCTTGGCATTTAGGAGGGTGCTCAAGGGCACTTCAGCAAATTTTTCAGGCTCCAATTTGCACCTAAAAAAAGCACCCTTTCATTTAGTCTGTGCGTCTGCTTTGTTGCATATCATAGCGTTGCAGGAGGTCATCCCCGTACCGACACAAACCTGATCCCAGAACAGCTGTTAGAGACGGCTTGTCTTCTGACGGCAAACATCTGCGGCTCATCTCCACCGTTTTGACGGGAAACGCAGGCCTTCAGCTCCCTCCTGCTTCTCTCCTTTCTCCCCTTCATTCTCACTCTCTATTTCTCTCTCTCTCTCTCCTCTCTCTCTCTCTCTCTCTCTCTGATGTTTGTTTTCTCGCCTCGCGGCCATCTGCTCCTGATGATTTCTGGAATACTGAGTTCAATGCACAGAAGCACGCAGAGGCGAAAGGGAAAACAAATAGTTGACTTATAATGTTGAGCTGCTGCTTCTACTGGATGTTTGTTGAGTGACAAATGTTTCAAATACACTAAATTGTCCAAAGTGTATATTGAACTTTTTGTGTTGTACCTATTTCCCATAAACTTGCCTTCCACAATGTATGTCTTAACTTCCACAGCTAACACACAGGTGTTCGGCCTCAGACCTGTCGACAAGAAGGGAAAAAAGCAAAAACCCACGACAAAAACTAAAAATACAATACTTACTGTATACCAGTTTAACAGAATGCTCTTTGATAACTAAACAACAGGGATGACTGACACCATTAGTTAATTGCTAGATCATTTTCAGGTCAATATTCAGATATTCTGTGAGGCTCAACCTCACTAACGTTTGATTGGTTGGACAGCTGACTGATGGTGCACAGGTGTTATTTATACCCGAGGCTCTGATGGTGAAGTCTGGCACAAGGTACGCAGAGAAAACCTAGAGATAAATATAACTCCATAACTTACACACATGTACATGCATGATGCACATGCATGTACATGTGTGTTGCCATGAACAAACACTATAGGCAATAATAACATAGCCCGTTGAGGAAATCATACCTGCCAATGGGCCTCGGTTGCACGGATGATGAATGCGCGCACACGCACTTACATGTCAGCAAAACTGGATGATGAAGATGAAACACATGCATGCGCACCGAGAGGCTGACGTCAAACGCACACACACAAATCCAGACAGACAGACAGACAGAGTTATGCTTTAGATGGTATGTCGTAGACCACACACGGTGCCAGCTGTGTGTTAAAACAGTTATTCACGGTCTCGCATTCTGCTGCCCAGATCCAGGGATGAGTTGCCCTGCTAACCTGAACTTCTGGCCTTTGTGTGTGTGACACTGTTTGCACATGTGCATATAAGTATGTCTTTGAGAGTAAATGTTTTTAAAAATATATTTATCCATAAACATAGGTAAATATGGATGTGATATGATATTTTAACCATAAACCTGTTTTGAAAGTGTAGTCCAATTATGCGCCAAGCCAATTTTTAAATCTGTCTTTGTAATAGTGAAAAAACCCCAAAAAACCTCAGTAGTGGATAACAGTCGAGTCGTTTGAATGTTTGCGTTGGTTGTCTACAAAGCCTTCAGAGCCACTTTTCCACCACCGCAGCAAATGCCAACATTGTACATAAAATCATATCGTGCTCGCTGTACGTGAACTCGCCTAATTTTCCGCACATTTAATTGCTCTCGATGGCAGCAAATTGGATGCACCATCATAGGTAGGGCAGCCAGACGAAGTGAATATGGGAGCCCTTTACTGTCTTTTGTCAAGCGAGGCTTCATAAATAACTGAGACTTCCTTCTCTGGACGCCTGCCAGTGGCTTTTCACTATAAACCACACAAGCCCCACGGCTTTCTCTGAGCAGCCGGCTGCAAAATGGACTGCCGGTTCTTGACCCCTGGAGGAGTTCAGAGCCATATTTGAGCTAATATTTCTGTAAGGAAGAGATGAAGCAATCGACCACCCTCCTTCCCACTGCCCTGTGTATGTGTATCTGTAAATAACCCAAGATAATACCTGCTAAACCAAACCATATTGTTGACATATGTATTGATTAACAATTATATCTCTGTAAATTTGGGGTCTTTCTTTTTCTCCATGTTTTGAAACTAAAGTAAAAAGGACGCCATATTGTCAAGTATGGGGGGCAGGGGTTGTTAGCGTTAGCTGTCTCTCTCAATCTCGGCTGCAGTTTCCAGTTTTATTAATGGAAGAACACAACACTGTAACATATGGAATAACGTACAGAGGTGTGAAATCACAGAAAGGACTTGGTTTTGGGCGAGCAACGTTTCCCCTCCCAAACGCATACATGCACACTAAAGTGCCGCCCCACATTCATCATACCATTTGATATTGCTCCCTTCAGGAGGGGGGATCTCTCTCCCCCCCTCCCCTGACAGTGAGAAGTCTTCCCATACGCTGGGTGGCCCCAGAGGGCCCCACGCACGGATGACATCAGCCCCCTCAGCTTGGAGGAGCCCGTGACAGCCGTATGTAAATTGAATATGACTAATCGCTTCCCCGCATCACCTCCGGGCCGCCGCGATGAAAGACGGAGCGGGGAAAGAGGAGAGGGAGGTCTCCACAAGAGCGCCGGCTTTTGAAGTGGGAAAACGGGGTGAGAGGGTAGCCAGCCAGCCAGCCAGACAACAAGTAACGGCCATTGTTTGATTTTTTACAAGTCTTACAAATATATATATATTTTATTTTAACAGCTCCGTGCTAGTGGCCTGCTAGTGCGCTATGCCAAAGGGCATGGAGTCAATGATCTATTGGAGAAACATGAATGGTTGTGGTGTCTATGCTCTCATCACTTAATGGCTGAGTTAACCAACATGACAATCTCCCCAAAAACAACATGGTGCATTACCTGACCAGACAATCCCTTTTTTATTTTATTTTTGAAGTGTAATACCTCTCAAGGGGCCCAGTGGACGAGAGAGAGTTAAATGTCTATTCTCATCGGTGACCATCTCCTTCTCACAGCCTTGCTTTCTTCCAAGTAAACGCTTCACACTCACAAACAAGCGGAGTGAGAAGATAAAGTGCTTCCACATGTGGAAGGCATGAAGAAGAGGCAGAGGTGACCACCCATACAACAGGGGGAATCCCAGGTGTCCTCCTCTTTGTTCTCACTGTGTTTGTGTGTGTGGGAGAGTTTGTCAGAAACTCACCATGAGAGTTAGTGCATTATGTACATCCCACGCATCATTGGATGGTGCTTTTGTCAGATGTACACCCAACAGAAAGAGCCCAAAAATGTCACAATGAAGAATCAATATGGTGTCGACTAAAAACACAAGGTAAAAAAAACTTAGATTATTTTTAATTCTGGACATACATTATTTTGTAATCCGTTTAAATGGGCTTTTCTCTGTTTTTCTCTGTTCTCAAATCTGATTTGAGAACAGTCGTCAGCAGCCCGGGTTGAAGTGTCTGTCTGCCGCATTGCATTTTCTTTACACTTCTTTTTAAATTAGAGCAAAAATATTGGACCTTGAGTGCGCCACCTTCTCAGTAGCACGCTATACATTGGCAAATAGCATCTTTACCTTTTGGATTGTTTTGGAATTGGTTGAGGGAGATTGAGCTCATTTTCATACCCATATGACACACATTTAAACATTCGATTTGTGTAATAGTAGGACTATTTTACTCCGAAAACATAGACTAAAAAAGCTCTTACAGGGTGGAAAATTTTGAGAATTTCCATCTCACTTTTTGGCCTGACGAAGTCAGTCTGTAAGTGATGCCCCCCCACACACACAACCACCACCACCAGTACCATCTCCACACCCCACACCCTGAAATCACCCCCTGTCGGTCAGAGTAAACAAGTGGCACTGTGTATATCCTCCATGTAATCTGGATTTAGCTTGGTGAGATCACGGCTGTTGGAGCCCAGAGCCCCCTGGACGCTCAGCTGCATTGTGGGAGGTTCCTTCTCAATGCCACCTTTGTCTGTTTGTGTGTGTGTGTGTACGTGTGCGTGTGCGTGTGCGTGTGTGTGTGTGTGTGTGTGTGTGTGTGTGTGTGTGTGTGTGTGTGTGGACAGCCCGCAATAAGTCACAAGTAAACTTCCCAATGATGAGAACCGACCTTGGTGTGTGTGGAGTCCTAAAGCAAAAAACATTTGGGGTTAATCGGTTTGAAAATCATTCGTACATTTTTTTTGAGCTGACATGGTAGGCATGCCATATGCTGTACACACACAGCTAGCCTCTTTGGATCCCCTAGATGTTCACTGTACAATAAATAAAGAGGATATTATGAAATGAATACCTAGTCATTATGCATTATGTCTTGAAAATTTTTTGTGAAAAAGTTTTTATTTTAAATGTTATTTTATCATTCATTTTCATAATAATTGAATGTTATAGACTTTTTATTTTGAAATCCGTTTTCGTTTCACAATGGCATGTTTCATGATGGTAGTTTTGTTAATGACCTCTTAATAAAGCTGAAACATTATCATTATGAAAAAAATAATTGTCATGAAAAAATATTGTTACTGACGAAAAACCAAATCATGAAATAAAAATGTTTCAAAATAAAAGGAACTTTAAAATTCTGCTATCAAAATAGAAAATATAAAAATAACATTTAGTTAAGTTTTTATACTTTTTTAAATGATTTAACAAGGTATATTGTTTCATTAAAAACAAAATGTCATGTGTTTATTTATTTCACAATTAAACTATTTAATTTTGAACACCTTGGGACTCCATACTTTGCCAGGGCTAGCTTTTGTTTTTTCCAAATTATGTATAGATAATTTTTGTAGCTGTTACCTCTGATTTTAAAATATCACCTACATTTTGATTAACTCAACAAAGTAATTCAGTTAGTTTATCCAAATAATAAAATGGGTAGAAGCTAAATAACTAGTTTACCTAGCAATAACTTGCACCAATTATTGATTTCAATTTAAAACAAACACAGATGGACACTTATTTGACATACTTTTAAGGCATTATATAATTTCTATCTATTACGCAGATATTGCTCTGTGTCTTTGTATGGCAGTGTTCTTTTGCTGTATCTTATTATTTTCCTGCATATTTGTATTCCATTTTTCAGCTCCTTAGTGAATGATTTGTTTGGTCTGAAATTCTTAGAGGTCGCCCTAGACCTATCGTGCCTCTGCATTCTTCCTCTGTCCTCTTTGCACACTGTTTCCCCCTGTCATTCTGGTTTAGACTCAAACACAGTGAAAAATGCACAGAATAAATAACACAAAATGCGGAAAACTGCAGTGGCTTTTTACTGGATGCCAAAGATGCTTCCCCACTGAATAAACAGCGCACTTGATTTTAAAAACAAGTGAGCTGGACCATACAGCTGGATGAGCGGCATCATTTCACTCACATCAGTGAGTCCTGAAAGAAAGAAAAAAAGTGGTGGGCTTACTTTCTTACTTTGTGCACAGCGTGGCAAATGTTGCAATTTCATATGCGGTCCGAATCCAAAAAGGCAATCTGATGTAGGACCAATTGGGTTTCTACAGCAATTTAGGGTAAAACAAAGTTGAAGAAGGGACATGAAGGAGCTTTTTCTCTCTCTCTCTCTCTGCCTCCCTCCCTTCCTCTCTCTCCCATTGTGGAGGCAGCAGCTGGGAGGGCCTGACTATAAACTTCTCTGCGTAGCACCACCACCGTCACAGGGCACTGATCTAAGCAGCCTCTTTTTAAAAGGCTCTGTGTGTAAGACCAGGGTTTCCTTTTCCCTCCTTTTCTGCGCATGCTTGTATGTCTCTGCATGGGTGCATTTAATTGCGTGCGTGCGTAGTGTCTATCTGTAGCCATAATTGTTTATCCCCGAAAAGCTTTTTTTCTTATTCAACGTTGACATGCATTTTCCAGCAAGCGTGTATGAAAACAAAATAAACAACAAAGTCTGAACGCTTAATTTGCATGGACTGGTTGAGGTCAACCCCTCTTTGTTTGAGTGACAGGTGGTTAGCCAGCATGTTTCCGAAAGGGGGACCCCGGCTTGTGTACAGTACTCCCACATATCTGATTATGTTACAGCTATGGGAGGGGGGGGGGTGGGGGGGGAGGGGGATCACGTTTAGTGTGGAAATCACAAGGTCAGACAGACAAGTTTTATAGCTCTTGAAAAACGAATGGCAAATGTAAATGGAGTTTAACAACAATACTGAGCTATTGTAGGATTATCATTTACTTCTGATAGAACTCAAGGTCACCAGTGACATCAGATGAATTAAACCATGGATGTAAATCTTTTACTTAAGTCAAGATAGAAATACCATAATGTACTAAAAGTATTTCATTAGGTTATTTTTCCAATATCTGATCCCTTAACAAATTAAAAGCATTGTAATGTATGGAAGTTAATTGCTCTATGTACTACTGTGTATATGTATACCAGTGCATAATAGGGTGGGTGTGTGTGTGTGTGTGTGTGTGTGTGTGAAACAATTCCTCATCTTCAAGTTTATTTGGTCTGATTTAATTGTGGAACTTTCTGCTTTTTGCTCTAGTGCATGGCTGATTATAATACAGCAGTGCAATCTTTGCTGCAGCTTGAGGATATTATATAACACTGTCCTGGGTGGAGGCTGATAATGCTTGGGTTTTGTGCATGTGTGCGCTACCTGCTCTGAATCCAACTCTCTCCCCTTTTTTTGAACGACAGAGATTTCCAGTGTGTATTCTCCCTTTTATTGCTTTCATTTGCATATAAATTAAATCCATATTGTGCCTGCGAGGCAGACTATGCTAACTATGCAAACGATCCCTGGCTTTTTCTTTGTTTTACAGATAAACCCTCGGTTTCCTAAATGACAAGGTGGGAAGGGGGTTGTGTGTGTGTGTGTGTGTGTGTGTGTGTGTGTGTGTGTGTGTGTGAAATCCTCTTGCCGTTTCATAATTGTATGAATTTTAAATACATTGTCATTGGATCCCCTTCCGCATTCACAGCAGGGAAGGCAGCTATCGTTATAATATTAGAGCTGTAGGGTTAGCTGACCGTGAAGAGCCAGGCAGCCTCCTCACCTCTGTTCACACATGCAGGCCAGATGGCAAAAGAGACCGGATTTACAGAACGCATCAGGCCTGTGTGTGTGTGTGTGTTTTCAAAACATAACAACGACCCCGTATTTAACTCCTCAAGACAAGCGAGAGTATTCAGAGTGTTTTTAGCTGGTGCAAAATACATTCTGTGGTATTAAAACCAGCCTATTGTTTTCTGTTTTCTGAGCAGACACAAATTAGATCCACACAGAGCCACCTCATAATGTGTGTTTTCAATTAGATTTGGTGTCAAGCTGAAATCAAGTCCTATGAATATTCATTCATACATTTCTGCCGATAGTGACGTTAAATTATTCCTAATTTTGCTGTGGTGCCCTTAGGAAACCCCTTCATGGACCCCTGGAGGTTTCCACTGCTTCAGGCAGGCTATGAACTGTATTAAAAAAATGTAATCAACATTATTATGTCTTCTTTTCCTATTCTCAAGCTCATTTGACTTAATTACTTATTATTTGTGACTTCAGCATTTTTTTTAACAATTCAGTGTTGCACTCATTGTCTGCTGATGAGTATACCCTGAAATAAAGGCTACATAAATGCATTTTCTATTTATTTTTTTAAATTAAAATTATTAATTTTGAAAGCTGCGGAATAACATGCCTAGAAACAAACAGCTCGTCCTTATTGAAATCAATGATTAGCCCCGCTATGCTGTGGCTTATTAACTCTGTGCTCTATAGGCAGAGATGAGTCGAGCAGACGCAGCAGCAGCAGCAGCAGCAGCGGTGCCTGAAATAATTAAAAAGCCTCTTCGACGTGGAGGCCGTGAACTCCTCCGCTGCAGACCCTCTGCAGGCTTGTTAGCTCTTAATTAAATAATCTGATCCGCCATTATCAGATCAGATGTATATAAACAACGCAGCAGACAAATAATATAAATCACGCTCGGCTCGTGTTGCTGGTTTAGAGCATCAGTCGTGCATGTCAAAGGGCCTGGGGGTTATTCAGACCAAATGCTGCCACTTCAGACACACTTAAACACTTCACTTTTCCCTCCATTTCATTCTAACATCAAAGTGACACCTCTCCTGTAGTTTTTTTGTGGTTAGTTCAAAAAAACAAAAAAAAATGGATTATACTTCAAATAATATAAAGTCAAATCATATAAAGTCAACGCCTCATTGGCTCAAAGTAACTTGTTAGGAGGGACATTTTGCAACAGGAGGAGGTTGGGTGGGGACTTTTTATTTGCCCTAAAAATAGCAGGATGGCACCCATGGTGTAAACCTTGACCACTGGTTCGAACCAGTGTAAAACTTCATGGAACCAATCTGGATGATAATAATGAAAGCGAGGGGCAAATGGACACTATAAATGCATGTCTAGTAACTCATAAAAACAAGCTCTCAGGAAAAATGGAAGACTAATATGGCAAAGTGGCCTCAACCAGGATCCTCCAGTTGTCTTTCGTAACTAATGTAAACAGGATGCTGATGCTTTTTTAAATCAAAGCCATAATCCAGTTTTTCCTCACTTTAATCTAATTCACATCTGTTTGACACTTAGAATTTATAATATAAATATATATCTCTTCTCCCACAACGCTGGAGATTATAGGGATTTCAAAAGGCAGTTTTCCAAAGCAGGAAAGTCAGAAAATGGAAGTGGGGTGGGGACTCCATCCTCTGAGGTCCCACTCTGATGTCACAACATGCCCCGTTAATAATAAAATATACAACTTAATCAATAACAGCTATAGTGCAAACTACCGTCACATAATCAGACCCTTACATTTTGTCTGCTCTGGCTGACCTTTCGAATTTGAGCATGCAGACGCACACACACACACACACACACACACACACACACACACACACACACACACACACACACACACACACACACACACACACACACGCACACACGCACAGACACACATACAGACAATATGTCACAGAGTTCATGGCCAGGCTCTATCAAGCTTGAACCTGAGGTCACAGAAGGCTTAACGGGCAAAAAAAGAGTGTTTTTCTCCCTAAAAAGCCGAAGACGTCGCACACTCATCACAGCTTCTCCTCAACAAATGTGTTCATTTAATTAAGGCTCCTGCTGTAGAAGTGTCTGAGAGTCAAGAGAGTAGCTGAGGTGTTAGATCCTCTAAATGCCCAGAATAGATTAATGGGTGTAATGATATCCGTTACAGAGAGACAAGCGGTGTCTGATTATAGTGAAAGATGATCTGTGTGTGTGTGTGTGTGTGTGCGTCTCTATATTTGCTATATTTTTGTATCTTATAGTCTTTGCCCCACATCATCTCTCACATATCTAAATAATACAAATTCAGAGTCAGAAAGACTGGCAAAAAGCATGATATAGTTCTACAGGTTGCTCCTTTAAATGGTTGTTAACAGTTTTTTTAAATTGTATGTCCCCAAGCTGTTTTTATTTTTTATTTTTCTATATTTAATAATTTAAATTGTTTTCCGTTAAAGCCATGGCTCATGGAGAGGACATAATAGAAATAATAAAAAAAATAATAATAATAATAATAATATAAAATTGTGTCTGTTTAGCAACTTTCCTTCATAATATTCTCCTGTTTTGAGTTTATTAAAATAAAATAAAACAAGAAATCTGTATTAAGAAGGCCCTATATAGGTTACAGAATAATAAGACTTGATATTTTATAATATTTATCTATCCCCGTTTCAACGCTTTCACACTGGACTATCTGTGGGAACGAATGAAAGAAAGAAAGATGTAGTCCATCCATCCATGATCTCGCGCTTTCTTTTTTTATTATTATTATTTCAGACTACATGTGAACATATTAAAATCTTTGGCTTTGTTTGACTCCGCGGACTGACGTGTGTTGGAGGGAAATGTGGGCGCGAGACACAAATAACACTAAAAACCTATCGAGCCAAATCAGACATCCTAAAAAAAATCATCCGGACGAGAGATGGAACTCTTGAAATGAAATATACCGTATACAACATGATAACTTGTGTGGCTATATAAACTTTAATAAGGATCGTTCATTTATATAATTATGTCCATATACTGTCACCATAAACAGAAATCTGTGTTTTTTTTAAATAGCGTTTTCCCCCACTTCCAGTTCATTCTTTTTTTTCTTCCTTTATCTCCAAAAGTTCATAATAGAGTCACAGGTTTTGGGCCCCTCAGCTCAGCGGCGGGGCAGGGGAATAATAACAATGTCCGGGGCCGCTTTATTCACTCTCCTCCTTCTCCTCCTGCACCGTGGTCGTGGAGTGGTTGTACAGTCCTTGGGCCATGAGCTGCAGGGCCAGGCCGTTCTTGTAGCCCGTGGCCTTTTTGATCTTGGCCCTCTTGTTCTGGAACCAGATTTTGATCTGCGACTCGTTGAGGTTGAGTTCCTGGGCCAGGGACTGTCTCCGCTGCTCCGTTATGTAGCGGTTTGCCTGGAACTCGTTTTTCAGTCTCTGCAGCTGCTCCGCCGTGAAGGCTGTGCGCGGCCGCTTGTCCTCCTTGGTGCTGCACTTCTTCTTTTTCAGTTTCCGTGTCCTTGGGCCTGCAGTGGAAACAACAATGGCAATAAAATTTATTCTACTGCCGCTGGCACCATTTTTTACACACGTTGTAATATTTCCCCTATTCAAAGCTGCTGCATAGTATCGACTAAAGCGTCTTAGTGATGAGCAATGATTGCGCCTTGTTATCGGCCCCAATGTAGGTCACCGAACTGATGTGCTCAGTGCAAGCACCGCTGTCTTGGCTGGATGCTCTATTCCACCCTCACCCGCTTCTTCTCGAGAATACGTGCTTGTAGGTTACGTTACAGCCGCACCTGCTTTTGTCCTCAACTAAGCTCTAGTAAAGGTCCACTCCTGTCTGGCCTTCTAACTCAGTGCAGTGCGTAAATAGAGAGCAATAGAAACATACGCTAACGAATTAGTCATTTGATTTATTTTTTGGAACTATAATTTTGAATTAAACGTAATGTATTCACTTTTTCTCCACCATGGTTGAGCTCTCATTGAGTTTGCAAAGCATATATTCATGCTTGATTGAAAAAGGAATACCCTAATATTAAGCTAATAAGAAGGACTGTTGATGGACAACAGGCTGCAGGACATTGCGCTCTCGCACGTCTGTGTTCGTGTTTTACCTGAACGTGGCAGATTATAATGAAACAAGGCCTTCTTCCAGTACAAAACACCCAAACACGTAGGTCAGCAATTTCCTTCAGGTTTGGTTATGGAAAGTTTAGTTCGTTGTGAATGGGATATGGAAACTGAAGTTGTGTGTAGGCTATAACCAGCAGGCCTATTCTCAAGCTGTTCTCGTAGTGATATAAGTGGAGGTTTCTCTCTCTCTCTTGTGTGTGTGTGTGTGTGTGTGTGTGTGTGTGTGTGTGTGTGTGTGTGTGTGTGTGTGTGTGTGTGTGTGTGTGTGTGTGTGTGTGTGTGTGTGATACCGGCCCGTGACACCTGACCCACACTGATTCAAAACAAGCAGCCCCCCGATGCTACGGTTCAACTGAGAGGATACTTTAGCCTAGAGCAGAGCAGACTTCACAGCTTTCTCTTCAAAATCTCCCCTATTCTGTTACACAATTATTATCGGAATGCACACATGCCCACCGTGACTTCATCGCGTAAACACGCAGCGCTGCGCTCACGTGTGGACAAACACTCCCCGAAATGCATGCACCGAATAGAAAAAGCTTGAACAGCAAAACATGTAACTGACAGTCACACGGCTAAATGTAGCCTGTGCGTTGTGACTGTCCAATTAATGCAATAGCGACAATAGATACAAACCCACACGATGAAAGGCAGGCTGAATAAAATAATAATAGGCCTACAAGTTAATATCCACACATGCAAGTCACAGTCACACAGAGACAGACTTAATGAAAAAATAAAGCACACCAGTGGCGGAGATCCTGCCCCCCTCCATCAGTACATCGCCTTTATTTTTTGATGAACTATGAAGTAAATAATGGATAATAATGGCTTTAAAAAATACGCCCTATACCATCATAAATATGGGTCAAATAGGAAGAACATGTTAAGTATGCCCTGAAACAAAATCTCTGGACTATTCCATTCTGATTTCTCTTGAATTTGAAATGAATAATGTATAATAGGCTGGTGAATGTTTTGTTATTTTACAGCCGTTTAAAAGGCGTATCGATATAATACATTTTGTAATCGAATTATAGTTTAAACTCCCGTATATTTTATGGGATATTTTACCAGTATAGGTCTGCTAAATAAAACAGAACTGCAATATTTGAGCCATGTAGTCATAAACCAACTTTTAAAGCAAACATCGTAGATATTAATTCTTAATAATCAACTTTTTTGTGTTAACATATGAGTATGTTTAGAGTAAGTCAAACTCAATTTGCTCAACACATAAAGGCCTAACATTGCATTTATAAGGGTAAACAAACCCAGTTTGATTAAATTGCATATTGAATATAATGCAAATAATATACACTATAATAACCTAATGAGAGTGCATAGCGCATAATGCGTTTTTATGTTTCAATACGTGTGAGTGGAAAATCCCCAACCCCACTCATTAAACATGATATTTCAACATTATGACTATTGTTTTTGTTTTATTCTGTCTGTAAATATAATAATCTAAATAATACATTAATCCTATTTTATGAGTCAAAGCCGCACTTGGATACATTACAAAATTACATTTTTACTGTTTATTGTTTTTAATATTTATTGATATGCCAAACTTACATTTCCTTTCATACTTTGAGATTGACACTGGTTTTGGAGCAACTATGTAAGTTTGTCTTAAGAGAGAAGAGAAGTCAAGCTCCCCATGCATGCAGCACTCAAACACTTCAGGCAGACGGGTAGCATATCATTCGGGGACTATTAGCGCCTTACCAGATGAGGGCCGGTCCGAGTAGCGCGTACAGTAAACCCAAGCGGGCCACAACATCGGCTGGCTTTCTTTCGTCCTGGGCGGAGAGCCTGCAGTTGACGAGGGGCTGTCTGCGTATCTGCCCGCAGACGCCTCGCCTTGTTTGGACGAGTTCTGCTTGGACGAGGGCGAGGAGGACGTGGAGGAAGACGACGAGGAGGGCGACGACGCGGTGCTGTCGCTGCTGCAGTTGGAGTCCAGACAGAGGCTACCGGTGTGCGGCGGCCTCGCCCCCAGCGGGTTGACGTTCTCTCGGCCCGGCGTCTGGCTCCGCTCGCGGTAGCTGGGCTCCTTCCTGCAGCCGAAGTCCGGCCGGAGGATGTTGTCTATGAAGAAGTTGGTGGTTCTGTGGGCCTGCTGGGCCGCCTGGTGGTGCGGTAAAATCACGGGCGGGGATGGGAGGTTCGGTGACAGCGACATGCTCTCCTCCTCGGTCGAGTCCCGGCCGCTGTTGGGCTCCTTGTGCTCTTCCATAGCTGTTGACGGTGAAAAACGTCGGCCCTCTCCGCGCCACACTCCACTTGTTGCTCGCTCTCCCGCCCCCCTTCAGTATCCAATTTAGACGGACGGCATGTAAAAAACAAGCCTTTTGCGCGAGAATAATACGGATAAGTACCAGTGTTATATATGTTTTTAATATCACCTACAGCGGCAACATGTCGTCTCCTAAGAGCCTTCCGAGAGCTGGCATAGCGAGCAGCTCCACGTTACAAGCAGTGTCCCTGCGTCTTCACTGTGCAGCATAATATCTGTGTATTCGCTCTTCCCAAACTCTCCTAAAACCGTTATCTCCACCCTTGAGTGTGTGTGTGTTTTCTTCTTTCTCTTACACCCCTCGCCGGAAGCACGTGTGCGCGTACACACGTGCAGCAGACCAATCGGCTGTGGAGATCGTCCCTGTCACAATTGACGAGGTCCAATTAGCGCTGAGGATGCGTTTAGAGCGTGCACGCGCGCACAGAGCCCGCGCGTAGTTCGATCATTTTCGGCGAGGCGCATGTGCGCACACATGTACACAGCAAAACAAAAACAACAGCGGGATAGCCACCATTCTAAATTTTACTCAGAGGGATGGATAGTGTTTTTTATCACTGAAACACACGTGATTAAATCACATGTAAGGGTTTATTGACTATTATTAATGTATTTATAGACAAATTACAGTTATGAATACATTTAACTTTAGGCTGACTCGACGCCTACAGGCTCATTACTGGGCAGGTGCTTTGCCCCTCTGCGTAAATGTTATAATTATATATAAAAAAAAACAATACATTTCACAGACTTTAACTTGTTCTCTTTCTTATGAAAAAAACTGCTAACACACAAGATTGATAATTAGCCTAAATATGTCTAAAATTAAGGTCGTACGTGATTTAAACGTTGCTATTTTTAAGAAAGGATAGGAAAGAGAATATGCGCACTTATATTCACGAACGTTTATTAATCTCTCAAAGCCAAATGTCTTTAAAGAGTTTCAAAGTCGTTTGTATTTGTTCTGCGTTTTCCATTCTTTTGCATGTTTCTTGTCTTTCTTTCTTTGTGAGCCATATTTATGATTTAAACAATCAGATTTGTTGACAGCCTAGGTTTTTTGGCAGCACACACGGTTTTCAGACCATAAATATGAGAGTGAAAAATTAAGTTTTTTAACACACACACACACACACACACACACACACACACACACACACACACACACACACACACACACACACACACACACACACACACACACACACACACACACACACACAGGCCCAGAAAACAGGAATGTTACAGATAAAAAGCTGTTGATTTTTTTGTGTGAATCCGCTGAGTGAAAATCAAATTGCCATCAGGCTCTAATTGGCGATTTGAAAGAATAATATTAATAATCATAATGGCAAACGGATGGAAGTGGGGACGTGTTGATATTTAACACAGCCGTAGTGAAATCTTTATCCCATACACAGGCCGGAGTGGAAAGCCATGGCTGCTTAATTAAATTCCAATTAGGACAGTATCAATATGCTGTTTAGCTGCAGTTCCATTGTGGGCAAATGAGCCCTCAGTCTGCTCTTATCTGGCGCTGCAAAGAGAGGCTCCTTGAGCGGGGCTGCAAAAGATAATTTATAGCTTTTAATTAGTCTTCATTCTGCCCGATCAGCCGGGTGTTCATCACGGGGAGCGTGCTGAATAAAAGCCCAGTCAAAAGCGCTGTCACCGGTCCCTGGCAGGGCCCTTAATCAAAGTGAAGCAGGGGCCCGCGCGCTACAAGCCGCGTAATTTCCAAGGTGCTGATAAAGCTCGTTGAATAATAGCGAGGGCCCTCGGAGACACCATTTACAGAAATGACTTTATTGACGGCTTAACGCTGGTAATTCATTTTACCTTTCATGTATTGGGAGCCGGATTTGTCGCAGTAATAGGATGATAAATGCACTGACGGATCGCAGCCCCGGTTTTATTGAGTAGCCTATATAGTCGAGGTGCTTCAGCTGCACGTGCACACCCAAATACGCACACATAGGCTACACACACACACACACGCGCGCGCGCGCACGGTTCTTGATGAGACTATTGCTGAAGAGCTGCCTGAAGTAAAGGCATGACAGTGTGTGTGCGTACGGGATGCACCAGAGCTGCTTCTGTAATAGGGGAAAAGAAAATTATGTCTCGGCGTTTTCGGTCGTTTCACTTGATTATTTCCTTTCAGTGCGGAGAACTAGTTACAACAATGTGGCACCAGCCCCAACGCCAGATGAAGGAACACTATAGCTCTGCAAACAACCGTTCTACAGTCTACTTTTGATTGATCATCGTTTTCCCCACTTCAGATTGGGTTCTTGTTTTGGCCTGCGTGACTTGTTATCTGATCCAGTCACAATACAGGCCTTTTCAAAAAAAGAGAGAAATAGCTTGTGTTAAAAGCACTCGTTTAACACAGTGAACTATTGTCTTAAGGCTATATCATTTAAATACCTCATTATTCTGTCTTTTTCCTAGATAGATCACAGCGTTGGTATTTCTTAAAACGTTTTAAATGTGTTTCAATGTGTTTTTCTAGATAAAAAGTAAAAGGGATGTACACAATCAAAGGGTCAAACAAATCCAAGACTTTAGTAAAGGTTTATGTTTACAGTGTGCATCGGATTTAAGATTGTTTTTGTGTGTGTGTGCAATATATAGGCTAGTTATGGCTAACTCAAAGCCCAGTTAAATCTATCGTAACAGAAAAAAAACAACGGCCTAATCTTCACAATGAAGTAGGAAATATTTACTTTGATCATACTCCTCATATTTATAGGCCACAATAATTAAAGAGTTTTATGTTTTCTTCCTGCACCTTTAAAAGGCTGCATTTATCCACAATATGGTTATCTCCATAATATAAAAATGAAGCTCTGCAACTTTTTTTATGGTTAGAAAGCCTAATTCACTTATCATTCATCATCAGTCCAACAGTGCTTATTTGTGTTTATTTAGGTAAATGTGGCATTTCTGTAAATAAAATTAGATAAAAACAAATCCTCTACATATTAAAATGTATAGAATATTTCAATTTGTTGATGACAAAAATCACGTGCGAACGTCTGAGGAAAGTTGTGAAGCGTTGGATGGATTGTGTCTCAAAGTGCTGCAGGTTTATGCTTCTGCTGCCACCTAGTGGGGGTCGACGGGAAATGGTGTTGTGTTCGTTTTTGCTACTTCGGTTAAACCAGTGATAGTATATAAAAACAGGTTTGAACAGCAAAATAGGCAGTTTGCTGGCGTAGCAGTCAGTCTGTGTTACAGCAAAAAGTGTATTTGTCTGAGTAGGCTGTGCAAGGTCCTGTTACTGTCACTAGGTGTTGATATATCCTCGGAAAAAAATACAGATGTTGATAATGCCAATTTTCTAAGTAGAAGTTTGATTCTCACTTGTCCTTAGAAAAATAAGGGCTGTCTTCATTTTTTTTTAGATCATTTGAATAGAATCAGGTGCTAGTTGTAGATAAAGTTTTTTTTGTTGGGATTTTTGCCATGAAACAGTTTGTGAACTCCTGGGCATAATAGCAGCCAAATCTGGAGACCCAGAAAGTCAATAGCAAGTATAGGACTCTGATGACACCTAGTGGCTATGATGAGTAAGTGGCAAATGCATTTTTGATTTCAATTCAACAAATGATTTCCCTGCAATACAGTGCTTGTCCACTAGATGTCAGAGTAAAGCAACTGGAGATATCTTTGTTTCCACCCAATCAACTTTAACTGTTTTCAGGAAAGACGTCACAGGCAAAGGAAGCAATTAATCCATGGATTAGTGACATCATGCCAACAGGATAGATATATTTTACATAAACACCAAAAGAGGCATTTTAATGGCCTGAGAAAAAATATCTAAGTTACTTTAAAAGTGTCCGTTATAATGTATGTCAAATATCCAAAAGTCTCTGATACATCTGCACTACGGCAGTCACATTGTTTAACCCAAAATCAAATTTTATTTCCCCAAAACTGTTTCTGCAAACCCTTCCAACATTGAAATGCCAGCTATGTATAGAGGACATGTTTGCATACCAAAGTGTGATTATCATGCACATAGCTTCCTCTCTCTATCTCTCTCTCTCTCTTCCCGTCTGTCTGTCCATCTCTCTCACTCACTCGCTCCAAGGTGCGGGCCCTCTCCAGTAATAATATATGAAGGGCTCCTCTTCCTCATCCATTAATCAGGAGGGAGGTTGAGGTAAAGGAGGCTTGATCTTTGGCCTTCACACACACACACACACACACACACACACACACACACACACACACACACACACACACACACACACACACACACACACACACACACACACACACACATGGTCACCTATCATTAATAATTGAAGGGATATTAATGCAGATAAATAATTAAGTTTCACAGGGATCGCTAAAGAGTCCTAATGAGAAGAGGGGGACAGATTGCTCCTTGGTCTTATTATGTCTTGCTGAGAAGTTTGTGAAAGCTTGAGGTGATGATAAATGGCCCCCGGCTGCTGGTAATTGGCAAATTAAATCGATGCAGAGGCAGGGTTTTGTTAGCAAAATGACCCATCTTACTTAGTAGTGTTGAAGCAAAAATGTAGTTGATGTGTGTCACAGTCTGCTACCTGTCCGTACCAGTGTTAATACACAGCCTAGGCTCTGTAAACGGGGGGGGGGGGGGGTATTAACTGGTTTTGACAACAATGCATTCTCCAGAATGGCAGACTCCATCTTTGAAGCACCACCATCACGTTGACATTTGAGGTTTTCCCGGACTGGGCATTATTTGTGGGGTGGGTGTGTTGTGTAAGTGAGCTGTGAGACAACATGGCCATAGACTTTGGCTTATTATGGGTTGTATAATAGGACACATCGAACAGTATGCTGCACCTTAGGTATGCGCAATTACAGGCATCTCATTGTGTGTGTGTGTGTGTGTGTGTGTGTGTGTGTGGTGTGTGTGTGTGTGTCCTTATCAACCATGCTGCTTGGGGCCAGTCTAACCTTTCAGTGTGGACTCTCCCAGGATCACCTCTCCCTCATCCAGGCATCCTTGGCCTGTCACTCTCACCAGCCAGAACAGAGATGAAAGATATGCTCCTCATTGGCGTTGGTACAATAAAAGCTGCCCTGCTCCCATGACTTATTTCCTTAACCTTTACTCCCCCTTATTCAGACAGTGACAGATTGCATGACACCCGATTGCAAAAACCCCTTTCCTAGGAGACACGGCTATAGATTAATAATATCTGGGATGAGTCGTTATCAGATTTGAAAGCGGACAGATGACAGGCATTTAACACGGGTTGACTAATCTTAGGGAGGTGATAATGAAGTGGTAGTAAATCAAAATGAATTGGCGTCTGAAATCTTGCGCCATGTTGCGGGGAGGAGCTGTGGTGGAGCCAAGTCTGAATCTTCTGTTTACAAAACATCACCACACATTGTGGTTGGGCATCAGTGATCATTGACAAGGATTGTTTTTGTGTGACTTAATACTTGTTTTTTTAAGGAGTATACTGAATAGTATGCATTTAATTCAATGAAAAACACCTGTTAGTAACAACCGATGTGGCCTTTAAGCTTTATGTCCTTTAAGCTGTGGCCCAGTTGATATCCAAGAGAGCATGCTAATGACTCTAAGGACAGTGATACAATCTATAGGCTGCCCATATAACAGAGGTAAAGAAGGAAGATGTACATAAGGCCACTGATATATTGCACCAGTCACAAGAATGGACCAACATTGCATTGCCACAATGGCATATGCTAGCCTGGTGCTACCAGACCATCTTACTTCATTTCATTTGTACAGAAGGTCTGGCAGTGCTGTAATTGGCAAACGTTAACTCATGGAGGCGGGTGTCTGTTAAAGTTTAAAACTATTGGATCTGCCCAGTGCCACTCTGGATTAGCCAACCAATTGCATAACGTTTGGTCGTCACGTGTGTCATGAGCCGGCTTCTGGCAACTGAAACTGGAGCGCGACTTCGACGTCATCGTTCTCAGCCACTCGCTCTGTTCGCTGATTGGACCGGCTGTCGAATCTCCGGCAAAAGTGGGAAATGGGCTGTACACCCAGACTGACTACTGAAGGGAAAATAAAATTTGGCCAGAAGTAGGCGGGCGGGCGGAGCCAGGCTAGGCATATGCAGCATTTGACGTAAAATGTGTTTGTAAACCTAGAAGCAAATCGTCTTTGCATTATGTAATTCGCCAGATCATTTCCAAGTAGTGGATTCGTTTTCTTCATTTGTTGTTTTCATTTTCTTAAATGTACTTGCACAAGAGAGAAAAATATCTTTTTTTTTAATCCCCTTATTTTTTGTCGTTTCCTTCTCTTTTCCCTCATTTCACCGATTACGCCACAGAGGATATGTGATTCTCAAAGTCCAGACTGACAGACGAAGAGTGAGTCAGCGTTTGGGCTGAATCATTATCCAGCACTTTAACCGTAACACTGAGACGAAAGCTTTCCCACTATCTCAAAAATAATGTTTGCTGTATATGGTTTTGAGAGTCATAGAGACGTCAGACCTTGTTGACTGAAACTGTCAATCTTTTTCATGTGTTGTATGGATGACTTATACTGGGATACATATTGCAGACATATTTTAGCAGTGGATTAGAGAATTTATTGAGTAAAATATCCTATAATACATTATATAATAAAGAAATGTCCGTTATTAACCAGTGGTGGAAGATGTATTCACACCCCCACCAGCCCGTCCGCACCAAGAACTTAAGTGTAGTTATGTACAAACCTTCAAATAACATGGGACTCTACCAGGCAGTCATTTTTCCACTATGCACACTTTCTTTTGTGTTTCAGTGACGGTGCCCTTCTCTCCCAGCTGTGTACTTTGCTCACACGCCCGCCTGAATAATACTTCCAAGCTCACACAAAGGGGGTAGATAAGCAGGTTTCTAGCTGTCTGTTTGAGTGAAAAGTCTCGGTTTCGGGCTTTCACCCTCTCTGCTGTTACCTTTTTGAATATCCAACTTTTTACAATTTTGTTCATGCCAGGCATTTGCATCTCAGCCCAGGCGTGGATGAACCTGGATCAATCATCGCAGGGAGAAAAATCATAGTGGTGACAGAATGAAGAGAGTTTTTTTTTTCCTTTTACAAATGTCCTGGTGATTGGATGCCTGTGCAAAGGGCTCGTCCGCTGCAGTTTTTCATGTCCGTTCGGCAATCAGACACTCAGCTCAGCTCTCTACTGCTGAATACAATCTAATTGGGCAGCAAGCATGCTATGTTTTGGCATTTTGGACTCTATCATTAGATTAAAATCATATAGTTTGCTGTAATGACGGGAGCATGTACAACACACACATACATGCTCGGCAGCCCCAGTGCCCGGAGACGCCTGTTGTTCAGCTGCCTGTCAGTTTGCATTCCCCTGAACGCAGTGTGTGTGTGTGTGTGTGTTTGTGTGTTTGTTTGTGGCCTTGTCCCTCTTATCTCATCCATCAGAGAATTTCACTACTCCGTCTGTCACTCAGCAATCCCTCACTGTCCCCCAGACTAGGGGGCTGGAGCAACCTGATCATCTATCGTGTAGTTATATATATATATATGTGTGTGTGTGTTTGTGTGTGAATGTGTGTGTGTGTGTGTGTTTGCGCGTGTGCGTGCGTGTGTCTGTCTGGCTTCCAGTGACACGTACGGCTGTTGATGTCTCAGTTGGTGTCAGCAGCTCCACTTTTCATCCTAAATGAGTCTGCAGCGTGGGGCTGAGAGCCGTTACAAGGCCACCGAGCTTCCATCCTCAAACAGATTAAAAAGGCCTCCGCGTGCGACGTCATCACTCCACTTCACATTTGTAAAAAAAAAGTCTATGAACAATGAGCATTCTCCGACATCAAGTGAATCAAGCCTGGTTGTTGTGTAAACATGAAATACTTAAAGGATGCCCAACCTTGGTCAGTACATGTACTGAATGTTCCATGTATGTCATTGAACTATATGGACAACTATGTCCCTGTTGTCCTTGCAGCTCAAGAATATAACACAATGCCATCTGAGCATAAGTTTGTCGAGTGCGGCGGAGAAATCAGCCAACACCTTAATAGAGGTTTATCCAACCAGACGTGCTAATATTTGTTTGCCATGATTTCCATTTAAATCGACAAGAGCTGTGTATAAACAGCTGCGTTGTGTGTGTGTGTGTGTGTGTGTGTGTGTGTGTGTGTGTGTGTGTGTGTGTGTTCGTGTGGGTGTGTGTCCTCCTTAGGGGACGGGATTAAAAAAAAAGGAAAACAAAAAATCAAACACACAAAAACATCAGCCATCATCTTAATGAAGGCTTACAGCTATATTTGCGTGGGGCTAAAGCATTTGCAAGCCTCAATACAAGTTAATCAAAAGTGAAACACGGGAGCCGACGGCCAGTTTTTTTTTTTATCAGAGGATCACCAAAGCTCATACAAGTCACTGCAACGAGGAGTCACCCAGACAGCTTTTGGGCAACAGTCTCGCCGCCCTTCAAAATTAAATCATCCAAGTAACAGAAGTAATTGTTATAGCTGGGGGATGCATGTCAAGAATGTTATTTGTCATTTCAGCAACTCCATCTTATAACTAACACTTATCTATCCTATTCAAAAGTCTGTCAATCATTTTCTCCATTTAGTCTATGATATATCAGAAACAAGTGGTAAAATGCCTGTTCAAGTTTCCCTAAACCGAAAACATAATCTCTTCAATATCTAATATGACAAAGACAGGCTACATAATTATATTATATTTCTACTCTAAATAACATGTGGAGACCTCTCAGTGCAACCTTTCTAAGTCAATGCAGCACTATTGGTACGCTGCCCCACAAAGGGTCCCCAGACATACAGTATTTATGTCAGACACCTTTCTGCTGTCAGCTATAGCTATGGCTGAGCAAAAGTCCCTCACCTGGAGCCTGATGGCAGGGCTCGCTGCGACCTCGCTAACCCCCAGCCTGTAAACTAGCATGCAACGTAATGCACTGAGACAAGGTAGCCCAGGGAGCAAACATGAGTAGACAAATATATGTTAGACTGCCTTGCATAAACACAATGCTCTGACATTCTGTTAAAAAAAGGGGAAGAGATTTCTTCACAAAAAGCATTTTTTTTGTCAAACAATATTTATTTGCATACATGAGAACAGAATCTAACTGATTTAGTATTTATGCAAGACATCCATTCGTATCTTCCATGTGTGTGGTTACTGTGTGAATATTGTAAATAAGAAACTGTTCTTAATGTTTTATCTGGAAAAATAAAGGTTTAAATAAATAAATAAAAACATTGAACACCACTCAAAGCACCACGATTTGGCTTCCTTTAGGATATTGGCACTTTCATCAGACCATTTTCACTGACATCTTCTAAAACAGGTCCAGCTTATCCAGTTAAGGTGTGTTCCGGGTGAATCATGGGGACACAGATGCATTGAAGATGGGCTTCAATCACCATGTGGTCATATTATAAAATGCTCGAAAGGCCTGGTGGCATCAGTAAGTGTACTACTGTAGTGACCTAACCACTAATACTGTATGCTACCCAGCCAGCACTAGCCAGTCATGATAGCTCTCTGATCCTATGAATGGGGCTGTTTGATATGACTCAGACTTTTTAAACGCTGGGCCTGAAGTGCTTACTGTCAAAGGTGCATTCTCAAACAGGCTTCTCTAACATTCATTTCATTCCTAAATTGATTTCATCATTTGGTTCTAATATACTTCATACCCTTAAAACACTTTTCCCATATAATCCTTTCAGAAATGTGTGTTCTCCTTAATTCAAAGGAACGTTAGAAACGTGATGCATTCTCAGTGATAGGTATGTGATCCCTTGCACCTGGATGCATCAGCTTTCTGATAACATACATGTATATACTCTGTTGAACTTCCTTTAAAGAAATAATATACAGTATACAAAAATGTCCACTTAAAAAAACAAAACAGAAGATACAGTTGCAGAGAAGGAACATTTTGGAGCGTATACGTGAATGGAAACAGTTTATATCTCTGATGCTTGCTTGTCCATTGCGCGGCCGCTGTGATGGGGTTTTAGTCGGGGTATAGGATGAAGCCGGAGAAGGTGCTGTACTTGTTGTTGTTTCCCCCGTGAGCTTTCCCTCCGTCCAGCTTGACGTAGATCTCGTCTCCAGAGTCCAGGTGTAGCACGGCGCTGTTGCTGGCATAGTCGTAGTTCTGGTCCGCGTCTTGAGCTATGGCACTGGCCCGCACCTATAGGAAAAAAGAAAGGGCACAAGACTTAGTTGGACTTGCTTAGAGGATAATCCAGTCGAGATGGAATCTGAAACGAAGCTTTGAAAATAGCATTTGGTGTGTTAAAAGGACCAAAAGTATATAATTTAAGTGGAAATGTTGTTTAAGTAAGACATTAAACATTTTTAAATAGTATTAAATAATGATATAATCCCTGCGTTCCAATTCCTATACTTTCGCACTATTTAGTATGCCAGAAAATATTAAAATGTCCCAATACATGCATGTCAAATGGAGATTGCTAAAATACCTTGATGCTCAAATGCATTCAATTGTATTTTCAGTTTGGAAACAAGCATGCTTTAGAATGTAGTATAGTAGAAATAGAAAGAAGAAGTAAGTGATTTTTAACGCTGGGAAAGTAAAAATCTGACCCAGATCCGAGTCATCGGAGTCTTAATTTGGTCGCATCTCAAATGAGCAGCGGTGATGCTTAGACTCTGAGCCTTCATGCAGAGCTAGAGCTGTGAAGGGAAGCTCTCATCCAAACAGCATTCACACAGGAGCCTCTGCCCAACAGAGCAAAAGTATCACTGGCTCTATGAAGTTATTTCATGTGGATAGTAAGGACATGCATTTACATAAATCCTGTTAAGGAAAATATGAGCTCAAGCCTGAGGCAATGCTGTGTGCCTTTCGAGCAAGCCATGCGTACAACTATGGTTGTTCTGGTGTGGAACATTATAATTATAGCCTATCTTTTAAACTAAATAGAATATACCAGTGTGTTGTGTTCAAGAGCAAGTAGCTGCTGTGGCGTTGGATTAAAGCTAGCCTAGCCAATTATATTCTTCTTCTTACCTGTCCGTTCTTGCACAGGTCTGCCCACATGCTGGTGCCGTCTCCTCCGCGCATCAGCACATGGTACGTGAAGAAATAGATCCCGGACACATGGCAGGTGAACTTGCCGGTGCTCGCGTCGTAGTAGTTCCCCAGGTTTGTAATCACGTCGTCAAACTTTAACACCTCGTATCCCTCGTGAGGATTCTTCAGACCCACGTAGAACGCGATCCTGACGCTGCTGGCCGTGGAGTTCGAGCCCTCCGTTTCCCCGTTCTCTCCCGACGCGCCTGTTAACGCGGGGAAGGCGATCTTTCCGTCGCCGCGTTCTCCCGGTGGCCCCCTCGGACCCGGGGGTCCTGGTAATCCCGGCGGGCCCCTTGATCCCGGTTTGCCCGGTCTGCCCGGCTCCCCGCGGCTCCCCTGCGCCATCGGCGGCTGCGGGTCAACCCCGTTCAGATTCTGGATCACCTCCATGGCGGTGGCGCCTCCCGGTTTGGGGGTGTACGGGTCGCAGACCATCCGACAGGTGCCCATCATTTCGTAGTAATGAGCCGAGGTCTCGTGGGTTCGGAGCAGCAGTATCGGGACAGCAATGACCAGAGCCAGCAGAACCATCGCGCCCGTGGTCACTACAATGATCACCGTCCACTTCCTCCGCGAAGTCCGGGGACAAATGGACAGGAGATCCGCGGAGCCTCTCTGGGGGGGAATAGTTGCAGAGGGAAGGGGGGCTTTCAGGATCAAAAAAATTAGTTGAAGTTAATTAAGTACGCATCCTTCAGTCCAGCTCCTCTAATTGGTGGTTTCGAGCCTCTGGGCAGCGCGCTGTGACCGGGGAGCGGCTGGATGGATGGATAGGTGCGCACGGACAGCTGTGTCCAGCTGCAGCCAGCTGTCAAAGTTAGCAAGGATAAGACCGGAAGATTCGGCATTTGGCCTTCAAATTAAGACAGGAGTTTATGGACGTGTTGCGCGTAACTCAGTAATCACTGAGGGAATTTAAAATAGGCACACACTGAGAAATGTTTGGAGGACTTTTAGCCATGCAGGTCAGAAACTAAACTTCAGCTAATTTTTTAATAGGCATTAAGATCTGAGGCTGCAGTGTATGGGTCACATTTATTTTATGTCAGACAAGGACGTTTAATCAAGTACAATGTTGGGGTAATTGTATTGTCCTTGAGTATTTTTTTTTATGTATTACTTTCTATTTGAAAAAAGGAACAATATCGATTTTCTTGCAGTTGTGTATACTTTCATTTAAGTAGGATTTCACAGTCTGGGTTACACTTTTACTTTAAATTATTGAAATACCTCCAACTACAAATATCAGTTCAATTATTATACACAAAAAAAAATCGTCAGCAATGGTTTTATTTTTAAATCTGTGAAAGGAAGTCCTCTATTTTGCTTTCATTGACTTGACAAGGGGACCCTGTATGTGCGTAAAGTTTAGGTCTGCGCACTTGTTATTCACAATGGCCATACATATTTAATATGATTCAGCAAAGGGCACTCAGGATTTACATGAAGAAAAAATACCTCAATCTTATACACAAATAAATGTATGCAATGCATGCATGGCTATATAGCCTTAAAATGCCGAATCATTCTTAATTCATTTCCATAAATCTCAACGGTATAGATGCATTTATGTAAATTCTTATGGGCGGAATACATTACAGACCAAAATTACCACACAATGTTATAATCCATTCCCCTCTGGAAATAGTGAGCAAATGTATTCCTCTCTTAAGACAGGGGATTTGGGTGTATGTCTAACCCATGTCACATATGCAGTTAGTCGTCTGTGTTAAAAGTTGATTAATCTTTTCTTTTCTGGGCATGCATTCATGTCAACAATCCCCTTGACAAAAATAAAGGTTTAAGCTTGTGAGAACAGCAGTAGTTTAAAACATGGCCAAATATTTGACTCAGACCATGAGGGGTTTTCTTAGTTCAAAGTCAGAACCAATGGCCGACGGCAGGTTCACTGTGGGACACACACACACACCACACACACACACACACACACACACACACACACACACACACACACACACACACACACACACACACACACACACACACACACACACACACACACACACACACATACACAAACACACACACATGGGGAATACTTGCTGGAAATGGACAACAGACAGCTGTCTACACCTTCAGCTCTAAACTCCCTAGCTGCAGGGACATGTTTGATGTCTTGTTTCGCGAGGTGGAGAGCCACCGGCGGCCTTGAATGTCGATTGTCCAACCAATTAAAATTCTGTCTGCGCACAGTCATTACTCTATTGCATACAGATTTGTCTTAAATGACTCTTTAACCCCTTCTGTTTCTTTTCCAGTGAGGCACTTGTCCTTACCATAAGGAGCTGAATAGGACTATTTTTTTTTCATTTATTTATTGGGTTTTCAATAGTCTCGCAAAGCCAGACCAAACTACAGCAAGTAGTATGGTCTGGAAGCACTCCGTTTAGAGCCGTCTATTCGGGGGGGAAACTGGGCTGGCCTGTTTTTATTTCTTTAAACCAATCACAATCATCTACGGCGGGGCTAACCCCGGGAAGCAGCCAATGGAGGCATAGCGTTGTTTGCCGACGCCAGCGCTTAATAGACGCTGGTGGAAGTGGTCAAGCCAGACTAGGTTTTCAATAATTTGTTTACAACAAGAACACACAAAAGGAATAGCTGTCTCCGGCCTCGAATGAAATCCTAAATAGGACTATTAATGCCTTTCATTGGATATTTCCTAAGAGTGCAAGCTTTTGAGACACTCAATAAAGAGCAGTGTTGCAAAACAAAGGCGACTATTTATTTAACGCTCAAAAGTATTCACCCTGAAGGACTCCAAATGGTTCAAACTGGGGTTTGGAACTAAGCACCTGGAATTGGAGCACAGGCCCCTCCATCCACGACAGAGGCTTTAGAGCTCAAGGCGATGTTGGGAAATCTTCAGAGGCCGGAGACATGTCTTAGCTAAAAACCCTATGCCTCCCCCCCGCCCCCACCTCTCTAAGCAATTTCATCTGGTGCTCAGCTCAGCTCAAACTCCACAGAACACATCTGAAGGTGAGAGAGAGAGAGGGAGAGAGAGAGAGAGCATGCACAGACATGAGAGCTGGGTCCAAAATGACATTGACATTTTTGGAATACGACCGTCCTGGCAAAGCTGCAAACGTCACTGTTATGTTTTAAATGTTCATCTGGTGCTCAATGACATCACAACAACGAATTATCACCTGCAGACAAAAAACCACTGAGTATGTATTCACAAAGGCATACACTAGATCACTATGGTCCCCCTACCCTACATGACTTCAGAAAATGACCTTTATTCTGGATTAGTACAGTGAACTGTATCTCCAGGCCGTGGCGAGCCAATGCACGACACACTGTCCACATTATGCACTGCAGAGGCTGGGATTATCCGGCCCTGCAGTGCTGCTACCACGCTGCTACCTAATCGCGACGCATGTTAGACACACGATCCATACGGTGAGACAAATGAGTCTGTCACCTCACCCTCTAAACTGCAACTAATCTGGTGAAGATAACAACATAAGGATGGTTTTCTGAGGGGCTTTTCTTTAATAAGACACTGATAAACTGAAGGGGACAGGAGAGACAGTATTCACACCCTTGAAGTAAAAGGAATAATACCACAAAAATAAAATTTTATTTATAACATAAATAGTTATTAAAGGCAAGATGTGGTACAATGTTTAGAATTTCCATAAAATGAAATCCAATTTTGATACTATTAATGGTCAGCAATGTTCCTGCCATGCTGGTGCTAGATTCATATCTCCTAGCTAGGTTAATATGTGCTCATCATGGAGGGAATGCCACTTTTGACAGAAGTATGTAGGCTATTGTGCTGGAATCCTTCAGAGAGCCACATCAAGGCAGAGAATAGAACTTGCAACATCAGCTCCTGTGTCAACACTTGACCCTAATGCTTCATGAAGGGCACACCTTAAAAGGGCAAACACAAATGTCATCCTCTGTGCTACATTTTGACAGTGAAGTCCTGTCGATCTTAGGCTAACTGTTTATGACCATGCCTTTAGGATATTTCCCCCTGCGACCCAGCATAACTGGGAATCATCATTTAATATGCTTCACACCCATTAAATGGACCAAAAATATGTGCATAATAAAACAACAACTTATCAGTGCTTGTTGGACTAGGGTGCATTTGTGTATAGTCCATGTGGTGACCGCAAAGAGCCTTGCGGTCTTTTCATGATGTGACTACATTACAATATATATAAAAATCAACTTGAAAGAGGTTGAGAGACCCAGCTGCATGCTACTGCTACTATTTGTTGGTGGTTTAACATTTTCAATCTAGCTCAACAGTCTTATTTTAGGGAGAGTAGTGAACCAGTCCCCATGGAATCACAATAAGCAAAATTGATTTGACTTGAAAGATTAATGGGTTACCACAACTGGGGACACCAGTAATCAATACTTATGTATGAAGAATCTCAAAATCAGATATGTTTGTCAAGGACTGTGACCCAGAGTGATGTAAACAAACATGCGGTTGTGGCCTAGAGGGAGTGAAAGAGAGGGTGGCATGTATGCTGTGTATGTGTCTGTGTGAGTGTGTCTGTGTGAGTGTCTCTGTGTGTGTTTGGCAACACTAATGCAGCACTGCGAGCCAGATGGATTCAACCTTTTGCAAGTGGCAAAGGCAGATATGATGAAGTCATGTTGACAGTTCATAACCTGCGGGTCAGACGTCTTCTTAACACGATTTTTTGCTTCCCAAGGCCAGTTTATCAAACACACCAGTTCAACAGCAGCAGACGGAGTAAAGGGGGAGAACACTGGTTATGCAATAAAAACACTTATTTAAACACATTTTGAATGCTGCAGTTTGTGAAAACTATAAAATACAATTCACAAATATGACAATACTAAATATAAAGTCCACTTTGGTGGCTGATGTGTAAGAAAATGTATATAGCTAGCTGTCCACTGTAGTGACCACTATGCGTTCAGGCATCATCTATGTCATTGAAGGGACCTTCTACTTTGATATGCGGTTTACAACAGCTAAATTCAATGATGCATACTTACAGTAGTAATTTAATTTTCCCCCCGTAGTTATCCATAGGTTGGCTTTATCTTGTGCGCGCATGTGGAGGCGTGGATAGGGCGGGGCTTTGGCGCATGCGTCATCTTATCAGGAAGAAACTCAGCCGTTTCCAGAAAGCGGGGCACGCAGGGTGAGTAGCCTACTACGCTAATGTCAATATTGTAGAAAAGTAACGTTACAAGTACAAACAGTTCAGCTCAACAGTGTAAATAAAGCTAGTATTGTATCCAAAATGTACGTCTTCTTCGCCCTGTGTGTCAAGGAGAGTAACTTTGTTCGAAGGTAAAGTTTCCTCGAGTTGTGCCAAGGACAACAACCTAGGTGGCTTCAAATTCGCTCTTTCTGTTCCGAACAGAATACCCATATGGTTTTCTTAATATTAAATGTGTGCTCGCTCATTGCTCAACCGTAGTACAAGAAAGGGCTTACTTTCAACAGCTTCTGAATAGTCGCTGTTTTCTGGTACATTCGTCTAACTGAAGCTGCACTTTCCTAAAAATAAATAAATACTGTACATATTATTTACTGTTTCTACGGCTGATTAAAGTACTGCACGTGACACTGCTTTTGGTCTATGGAACACATGAGCGCTGAAAGTGTTGCATTAATGACTTGTTTGTTAAATGCCCGTGAAGTTTATATTGTGGAATGAAATGTTCCCGAGTGGACTACTACTACAAGAGTAGCCTAAGTCACTATCCCCAGGCTGTGTAGTATCCCATGGCTCATTGCTGTAACGATTCCCTACAGGAAGAGATGGAGCACATGTAAATTGAGATACCTAAAATAATTTCCTTGTTCCTCGAAAGAGCTGTCATGTGAAATGGAAACAAACAGCGCTGTCTATAAACTGCATTTAATACCCTATTACCTACTTTGTTATATAGGTCCCATGCTGGACGAAAAGCGAGCCTCTCTGCAGTGTAAAGCTCACAATCCCTTTACAGCGTGTAAGTAAATAACAAGTAAATCAATCAATTATTTTAAACAACATGTTTTTAATCATACATGCTTAAAGGTGAAGTCAGTTATTCTGGAGAAAGCTTGCATTCAAAACCACTTTGTCAAAATTTCTTAATATCTCCTCACGATCTGCTACCTGTGTCGTGTGTGCGCTGAACAAAAAAATCCAGGGTAAAATACACAGCCTAGGCTCTGTAAACTGGTATGCAAACAAAGGGTACCCTATGTAAACAAAGCAGCTACCAGATTTTGACAACAAGTGTTCTCTAGAATCGCTGTTTCCATCTTTTTGAGGAAACAGTTGAGGTCATATGGCTGTGTCAATATACCACCATTATGACAGTGAATGATGTGTTCTCTCCATTGTTTTGTCCAGTGCATCATGCCTGACGAGATGTCACGGCCGTTGATCCGAGGCAGAGGGGAAGGAGGAGGCTCCAGGCAGCTTGAGGCCTCCTCCCTGTCCGAGTGTGGCAGTCTGGTGATAGGCATCCTGGGTACGGGCGACTTCTCTCGCTGCCTGGCCAGACGGCTGGTGGCTTCAGGCTACACAGTGGTGGTGGGGAGCCGGAACCCCAAACGCTCTGCTGCTCTGTTCCCTGAAGAGGCAGAGGTAACTCACTCACACTCACACTCACACACACTCAACATGTAATGGTTGTTTTTGTTCCACCCCAGATGCTGTTAATTATATATTTATACTCTGACTCTATATCCGCTAGGCATAGTGACTGTTATTGTTATTATCCTGAATCTAATCTTGGGTAAAGATGAGTCAATGCTGGTATGGGAACAAAATCAAAGGTGGAGTCAGGGGTTCTCGAGAACAATTGTTGTCAAAATCACTTTTTGCCATAATCGGTGAATATTATGTTGATACAGAGCCTAGGTTCTGTAAAAGGGTGTGTAAACAAAGGGGGCCCACCGTAGCTAGCAACATGCCTGCTTACTAGCCAATGTATAAACACCACTTTTCTTTCACTACACAATACGGATATGTGGTGGATCGTGAAGAATATTCACTGATTATGACAAGAAGTTGATTTAAAGCATTCTCGCTGAATTTCCCTTTAATCACAAATAAAGGTTTCCCCTTTATATCATTAGACTCAATAATACTATTAAGTATTATAGTAATAAGGTTGATCCTGAGATTATTTAGTGTGCTTTTAACTTGCATTATTTCTTTCTCTGTACTTCCAGGTGACATCTCAGATGGAGGCAGCCAGCCAGGCAGACCTGGTCTTTGTGGCTGTGTTCCCCGAGCACCACTCCACCCTGCTGGAGCTGAAGCCGGCGCTAGTGGGGAAGACGCTAGTGGACGTTAGCAACGGTTTGACAATCAACCGCGATGGACCTTCCCATGCTGAGCAGCTGGCAGACCTGTTCCCAGAGAGCTCTGTAGTCAAAGGGTTTAACACCATATCCGCCTGGACGCTACAGACTGGACCTCGCGATGGAAGCAGACAGGTAGGATACAACAGCTACTATGTGGTGTGAAAATGTGCTGAAAACTAAGAATGCTTTCAAAAATATAAATAAGAATTGATCTTTTATATCAATTAAAAATGCCAAGTGTTGGAAAGCAAAGCAGCTTTTTGGACAGAGCACAGAGAAACGGGTGACGTTGAGGATTGTAGACGCAGTGGTCGGCCAAGGAAACTTAGTGCAGCAGATGGAAAAACACATCAAGCTTATTTCCCTGTTCAGTCCCTGCATTTTGTTCATTTATGAAAATAAACTTTTAAAACCTCAGTTTTTGAGCGCCTTCTTAGTTGACAGCGTATGCACAGTACTGCACCTATCAACAAAGAGAATGGAAGAGTCCAGATTTAAGAGTTCTGGTTCATCTTTTTGTCGTCTTTTATTCCTCCAGGTTTTCCTTTGCAGTAACAGCAGCAAAGCCAAGAGCGCTGTGATGCAGCTCTGCCGTAGAATGGGCTTCGTGCCCATCGATATGGGCCTCCTCTCTTCCTCTCTGGAGATCGAAAACCTTCCCTTATATCTGTTTCCCTCCTGGCGTATCCCCGTCCTCCTCACACTATCCCTGTTCATCTTTTTCTACCTGTACAACTTCCTCCGTGACGTGCTGCAGCCCTACGTAGTGCAAAACAAGAGTGTTTTCTACAAGATGCCCATTGAGACCGTTAACGTCACCCTACCCTCAGTTGCTTTGGTCATGTTTGCGCTGGTCTACCTGCCTGGCTTGTGTGCGGCCTTTCTTCAGCTGTGGTCGGGCACCAAGTACAACCGCTTCCCTTGTTGGCTGGATCGCTGGCTGACCAATAGAAAGCAGTTTGGCCTGTGTAGCTTCCTGTGTGCGGTTCTACACGCCATCTACAGCCTGTGTCTGCCCATGAGGAAGTCGGCCCGCTACAAACTGGTCACCATGGCTTTGAATAAGGTGAGAGAATGAACCAGACTACCCAACACAACAAAGACATGAGGGATATACATTTGTACCTGGTGTGAGAGTTTAGATAAAGTGCGTATCTTCTGTCGCCCCCATGAGGAATTCTGAGTTATTACAACAACACTGTCTGCACATCTACTGTACATGAGGTCAGCCTTTAGTGATCGCACATTGATTTTTATACCTTCTGCTGCTTGTCCAGCTATTTTATAATCAGTAGAATCAACAACTGAAACATTTCGTGGCCGCTCCTTGAGCTCCTGCGCCAGTGTTTGGGGGGTCGACACCAGTTTGTAAACGCTGCCATACTGAACAATACAGAGATAGTTTTGTGGAGCTGATAGGCTTAATCAACATTGCATCAACTCGTTTAGCAAATGCTCAAATGTAACCGATGTAATTTATCTGGAAAAGGTACGCATTATATCATTAATTGTTACATTTATAAGGATTTAAGCATTTGCACTGCGAGCTGAATAAAAGCAGTGATAACTTTCCTGGACAAATTTAGGATTGTGTTATGTGTATTGTGTGTGTGTTGTCCAGGAAACGTGGGACGACGATGAGGTGTGGAGGATGGAGCTGTACGTCTCAGTGGGCATCATGGCTCTGGGGCTTCTCTCTCTGCTGGCCATCACCTCACTGCCCTCAGTATCAAACACTATCAACTGGAGGGAGTTCAGCTTCATACAGGTACTCGAGCACAAACACAGACACACAAGAGTCAGTGTTTCACCATCTGCTTAAAATAGAGTTGATTTTTCTCATGAACATACACTGCTAAAAGATGGGTTTTTGGTCTTCTTGGATAATATACAGGGTTAAAGACAGATGGGACACACACACATACATATAGAATGACTTGCATACAGGCGTCACACTGATGTGTAGGGCAGACAGATGCATGCTATGTTTCCAACATGCACATCTTCTTTTAGCCTCCCCAGATTTGGCGTTAAACTTGGGCTGTGACACAAAGCCAGCAAGAGTGTTGTGACTCAGTGTACAAACACTTCCTCCTCTCCCCTCTTGACCCCCCCCTTCATTTCTCCAGGGCTCTGGGTCCGTCTGCGCTGCCTTTTTCCCCCTTTCATCTTTCCGTTAAGCTAATCCAGTGGCCGCGAGATTAGTCATGTGCCGACAGCCAACACGATGAGACAAATTTCTGCCCAGCACATCTAAACCCACTAGCTGACAGCCTGTTTATGTGTGTGTTGGCTACTTTATATAAAATGTATAACAGTATATGCCTGAGTCTATAATAGGCATATTATATATGAAATAATTTAATTTAATAATATTAAAAGAGGCATCTGACACTTAATGGAACTTAACCATAGTTGATGTTAATAGTGCCAGTTCTACAATCCCCCAAATGTGTCAAATTACACCAAGGGAATTGGTTTGCTTTTGCTATTAATATACAATTATTATGTTCATTTTCCCCCTTCATAATTATAACTTTTAAAGCTTGCTGCTGCTTCCCTCCAGTTATTACCATGCGCTGTATTAAAACCTCATCACTCTCATCAAGTGGAAATAATTTCTTAGTTTGTGAACTAGGAAAAAAAAAACGTCTATTTTTAAACCCTGGCCTCAACCCGAGTCAACCTTGGGTTGTTTTTGTAATTGCTGGGCCCTGTAGGTACAGTATACGTCACACACACACACACACACACACACACACACACACACACACACACACACACACACACACACACACACACACACACACACACACACACACACACACACGGGGTTCATTCAGGTCATGAGTCCTAGGTCAGCCTGCTTCCTCAGGGTCTGCAGTCGCCTCTAACACACAGAGCTAATGAAGTGGACTATGAACTGAAGAGGCCGTCACGTCAAGGAAAAATCTTTTTTTAAACCAAGTGTCTTATACAGTATTTGGAGGACTGTAATGTTGTTTTGCTGTATTCAAATAAAATACAAACCTAATGACAGCCATCTTTTCACCTCTTTTCCCAGTCCACACTGGGTTACTGTGCCTTGGCCATGGCCACCATACACACGCTGCTCTACGGCTGGGGGCGAGCCTTCGATCCGGCCCAGTACCGCTTCTGCCTGCCCCCTACCTTCATGCTGGTGCTGGTTCTCCCCATCACGGTTCTGTTGGGCCGCGGGGCTCTGTTGGTGCCGTGCCTGGCCGGGCGACTGGCACAGATCCGCCGTGGCTGGGAGAAGAGCCGACAAATCCGCTTCACGCTGCCCCAGGACGACTGTCGCAACGGGCTAGAGGACGTCAGCCATGTGTGAGAAAGATCCAGACAGACAAAAAATGTGTAAGAGTTAGTAGCACTTAAATGTGAGCAATCAACCCCACAACCCTCACTCTCGCACCAAAGATCAATTATTTATACCACCGTTAGAATGTATTGAAGGGCTCCTCTCTGACACCCATTGAGAGATGGGAGTTTCTTTTTAACAAATTAGCAGGTAGTTCCTTAGAGAGGTATGGCCAGTGGAGCTGCTGTTATCAATCTAATTGCACTATGCATTGCCAATAATAAGTATTTACTTCGTCTGTATGCTCTTTACTTTAACTTATTATGTGTTGTAACTCACTCTGAGGTTCCAACCCAAAAGTGAAGAACAATCTCATATTAGCTTCTGGCTTGATTTATGCAAGATTGTCACTGTTACACTTCTAATGGACCTGCTGAAGACTATAGCTGAAGCATTACCGCTGCATTTTGCATACGTTCATAATAGAGTCTTTTAAAGTAAGATTTCTTCACTTGTCCACATGCTGGATTTGAAACTGACCAGGTTTCATGTTGTTCATTTTTGCAATGAGGTTGTTTTTTTTCAACTTTCAAATCACTGTTACATTCTGTTTTGAGATGGTATTTTCCAATACTTTAAACAATGTTTTATTCATTCAAACTATTGGGGACTGTATGAAAATTGTTTGGGTGTGTACGGGGGTGAAACTTATGTTTCACTCTGTAAAAAGAGCAAGACCCTCCTGAACATTATTAATCATTTATTTTCGAAAAAATCTCCTTAATATCTCAAAATGATATACCATGACTGACTTGGAACTTTTAATAAGTAGGAGTCATAAGAAGCATAAATAATTTTAAATGATATAACCAAATATTTTTTTTTGTATATCTTGCAATTATTATTATTAAGCAATTACCAAATCTATGGTAAATGATGTATCCTTTTTATTCTTGCCAATTCATGTTTGAAACCAGAGGAGCTATATGCTTAGCCTCCAGTTAGCCCCGTTTTAACATAGAAGTGAATGATAAAAGTGTGCAAGTTTAACAATATATGGCTAAACATCCCTTTAGAAGACGCCATTCAAAGAAGTAAGGCCATGTCTTTGTATTGCAACTATTTTTGTATTTTGATCAAATATGTCACATAAGTGCCCGCTTCAAAAAGTCAGAAATACCTCTTCAAAAAAGAAAAACGACTGGTATATACTCCCTCTTTCTGACCCCTATCATCCTATTTTAGTGCATGTCGGGTGATGTTTATGCACTCTGACGTACAAACTGGAAACCCTGCTGCTGCAGTAGCTGTCTCCCTAGGGCTGCTGCGTCTTCACTTTCATTGTCTAGTACAGTACAGACAAGTGGTTACAGTGTTTTTTCTGTTTGTTTGATATCTTCCCTCTAATTTACATGTACATTTTTTGTAGTATTGTACTGAACTAACCACCTGATGAGAACCCATCAGTACGTGTATGTGACAAAACAATCAAACTGTTGTTACATAACTCATTTTTTAAAATAGTTTTCATTACGATCCGAAACAAGTTTGCTGCTGATTTCAGCAAGTTTTGTTATTGAGTTTGTATTTTCTGAATTGTTTTCTTGCCAAAGATTATATTTTATATATAATATAGATGTTTTCTCAATCTAAATTAAAACGTCAACGTAGTGTCCTGAAATGTAAGTGTCCTACTATGAAAGACAGTACAGAAATGTGTTGAACATAGAATAAAGCTTTTTTTTTTCAGTATTGTTTTCATGTCTTTAATAATGTGAAAATATTTTTTTTTTGTAGATGGTGAGGCTGATTGTGTTGAAAGTGTCATGTATGGAGTCAAAAAACTGATATAAAAAAACGACATTTTCTAAAGCCTAGACTAATAGTAGTCAATGATAGTAGTCAAGTAGTACAAATGAAGCCATCTCATCAATAAATAGGTGAATGCTGCCATCTTGTGGCTGAGGAATAGACTTAATATTTTTGCCCACTGCATATCCTTTGTTTAGTGCAATTGATTTTAGACAAATATCAAATAATTAGAGATTTAAAGATATAATGTACAGAATAGCACACCTCCTTCATAGTCTCCTGACTCAAGCAGCCACCTCCCACTTTAATGTCCTAAGCCAATCCCAGCATTAGTGATAAATGACATTGTTGCTGGACCAGTCGGACAAGCTTTGACCGAGAACTGAGAACCAGTTCAGTGACTGCCAGTAGTGTTTACTTGTATCGGCAGTGCAGTCATGAATGTAAGTACCGTCTCTTTTTTAAATCAAATAATTTCATACACTGTTAAATAAGAGATCTATGTAGTTCTATTTCAACTTATGTATTGTATTATTTAGTGTTTAGTACACTGAGCAGGACGCACTGCTTAGCTTCACTTTTCAAGTTTGAATGAGTCTATAATCCTGATCATTGAATATAGAACTAACACAAACCTGTACCATATTCCAAAAAGGCTAAAGTTAAGATTCCACATTTGAACAATTTGATCTCTGTTATCAGCTTTGTGTTTTCCCTCTCATCCCACCAGGAAATCTTTGAAAAAGCAGTAGAGGACGCTAAAGTGCTGAAACAAAGGCCAGACAAAGCGGACATGATTTCACTATACGGTTTATATAAGCAATCCACAGTGGGCGACCCTAACATAGGTGAGTCACTGTAGTGTATCTTCTGTGTGTGTGTGTGTGTGTGTGTGTGTTTTTTAACATTGTAGAATTCACATAGAATTTACTTTAAAAAAAATGCAGTCACTGATTTATACAGTACCTTTGTAGAAAGCGGCTTACATAGGGTGGGGTTGAGGGAAAGAAAGTGGTCTGACAGGTTGTGTCATTCTGGACAAGATGGCAATAGTTCAATACTAATTAGCTTATTGGAAACTTTCTTATTTAGTAACAAGAATGTTACACTGTGCACTTAAAAAAAACAAATCATGTTATACTACTGGCATGAATATCCATTTTTAAAAATTTTAAATTCAAAATTAAGTTTATGGTATTTATTTCTCACCTTCATGAATAAATGATCAAAAGCATACTTAAAATGTAGAGTTAAATGAGTATGCTGTGTTCAGTGTTCTGACTGTGAGCTGACCGGCATCACAGCTCACAGTCAGAAACTGGTTCAGAAAGTAGATATTCAGGAACTGTAAAACACTTCACAAGAGAAACAATGTGTTGCATCTGCATTGTGTATTAGACTGGTGATGTGTGGCTACTAGACAGTTCGTATAACATCAAATGACAAGAGGTACTAGTACATACTTGCAAAGCCTAACTATCAATGGTTTATTTTAATTCAACAGAGCGCCCAGGGTTTTTAGACTGGGTAGGACGAATGAAATGGGACGCATGGGAGGAAAAGAAAGGTAAGAATTTTTCTTTTTAAATTAAACAATAAACCATGGCCAGTTCTGTCAGTTTATTTTTAATTTTACCTTTTATTTTTCTTTAAAACATTTTTTTTTGTCAATTTTCAAACAGGTTTATCCAAAGAAGAGGCAATGAAGATGTATATTGATTTGGTGGAAAAGCTGAAGATAAAATATGGATTCTAGAGACTCTCTCTCAACACATGCTGTATTACAAAGTATTATAAATGCAGGACAACATTTAGAGCTTATTTTCCTTGCTGATTTTTTTTTTCTTCTTTTTTTTAAAAGTATGTGACAATTGATTACAACTCTACAGAGCGATGCTACACTGAGTATTTTTCTAGGACATGGATTCAAACAAAACAAGTGTGTAAAGAAATATGTCAACATATTTGGAAATGCGCATTAATGTAAGTGCAAATACAATGTTAATTTTCATATACAAGTCAGTACAAAGCATAGGAACACAGGACTGACCATCAATAATAAACACTTGTTCTTTGGGCCTCTTGACTTCACTTGTTTCTGTTCTCTAGGAAGCCGCCGCCTCTAAGGCCAAATATCCATACAAGTTATAATTATAAATAACACAAACACCTGTCAATACCCCTATAACTGGATTTTCCTCATCTTTTAGCAGTTAATAAACCCAATAACTCTGGGTAGTGGATGGATCTTGCCATATACCTTCAAGTCTTTTCCTGCCAAAGTTTCAATGTCTGGACATCGCTAAAAATGATGGCAAATCCGTGCCAGATTTGTTTTAGACAGAACTATGAGTTTTTACAAACAAGAAATGCTGGCAGCAGATTTACTGGGCCTCTACAGTGCATTTTACATCCTTATGACCTCAAATAAACATTCAAGCTGAAACAGTTGTGGACTTAAAGGTTCCCCTTGTAACTTTGGGTCTGTCAGAGAAGTGAAAATCTTCTAAGGTATATTCTCATTAGCAAATGTAATCACAGGAAAATTGGATCCCTGGAACACTTTGCTACCTGAAAAGTAACTGTTTCACTGTTGTCGTTTACAGCAGCAGGGCCCACAGTTTTGTTTAGTAACATATTTTTGTCCTATGCATGTTTGGTTCCGGGTGCCTCAACATAATTTAGTTTTGATTTATGATGATAGAATTATTCAATACTAAGAATTACATGTAGAGTAAATATGTTTTGCAAACTATGTAAACAAACCCCCCTCCTCTGAAACTGCATAGTGCACCTTTTAATTGTCTGTTGGTACTAAGGCAGGATCCATTATGTATAGAGTGAGAAAAGGAACAAACTTAAAGCCAGACTTGAATCACATTTCAAAAGTGTCCACAGGGATTCCAGTGGTTGGCGAGCAGGGCAGCAGGGACACCTGTGTGTGAGGAGAGCCACTGTGGCTGATGGAGCCATGGAGCTGCCTGGGCCGGCTAGGGACGTGCTGGCTCAGCCTCCACCTCTTCCATCTCCTCTGAAACTCAAGCTGCACCTGGGAATGGAAACATCATAGATTACATCCAAAACTCTTTCACATTTTAAAGGTGCACTATGTAACTTTGGGTGTGTCAGAGAAGTGAACATTTTCTCAGATACAGTATAGTCTCATAACCTGTAAAAACAAACTTAACTCATAGCTCAGAACTCAGTGAAAGGTAAACAAATCCCCCTCTTCTGCTACTGCATAGTGCCCCTTTAAAAACCCACAATTAGCTTTTGGAGTTAAAGCCACTACGAGTAACATGGCACGTTGGCGTCTCCTTTGGACAAAAGCGGTAGTATTTTTACGACGCCCGCTGTCGCAAAGCTGTTTTGTAGCTTGTGCCAGGCGCGTGAGTGTGAACTGAGAAGGGAGCAATATAGTGCATGTCCGTGTGTTGAAAGTGTGAGGACTCTTTTCGGCTCCGTGAGAGTGGTTTTGACACTGCATGAACTAATGCCAGTCATTGCCACACGCACCTGATTGCAATGAGTTGATACAGCAGTGTCACCTAACTTCTCTCTCTCACGGAGCTGAAAGATTAGGCTACGTGTCCGACTCCTCACAGAAAGCGAATGAACGAGAGACGGCAGTTAGTATGGATCACGATGAGGTAATGTGTTTATGTTGTTGTAAATAATTACTATTTCAGATAATGGTTATCTGATGATGGTGAAGCAAAGCAAACTTTGTGTTAGTGCCAACCGCTCATTCATTTAGGAGTAAACACTGCAGTCTAGTTTCGCTCTTGTGAAATTGTATACACGTATAAACGCCCTCGTCCCCCCCACCCCCCGTAGCCTATATCACTCTCCCTTTCAGCTTTTCTTCATTGCATTTTCTTTTTTTTTCTTTGATGGTTCAGCCCCGTTATCAGTCATTATGACGACAAATAACTGTATCAAACAAGGCTCCCGCTCCCCTTCCCTCACCTGGAGGGATAGGCTTCTCAAATGGCGTTGCAGCGCCACACTGAAATCTGCGACCAATACGGATATGTGACCATAGAGCCTGCACGAGTGAACCGAAAGTCGGACTGGGTGTGCGACCAGACCAAATGCAGTAATAAAAACTATTTAAAAACGTCTTTCTTTGCACTGATGGTCTCGTTTGCTGTTAAAGGTAATTTATGATTATCAGAGGAAACATGAGGCTGTTTAAAAGATATTTAAATGTTACTCGTAGCCGCTTTAATATTGGTGAAGCATTTCTTACCTCTCCGTTCATGAAGCAGTAGAGCACAGCAACCACAAAACCCTTAGAGATGAAGAGAGAGAGAGAGAGGCCAGTGAGTGCACTTTTATTTGTCATTATTCTGAGTTGATTGGACCTCCTATCTCTCTCATACGTGCACTGACTTTACCTGTGTGGATGACAGAGCCAGCTCTGCAAAGGTCCATATCTTGAACACAGAGTTGCTGACTTCAACAGGTAAGAAAACAAACAGGATGCAATGCAGACCAAACAGAGCCACCAGGAAGAATGTGGATTTGATCAGCCTCCTGGGGATAGAAGACACATTTATAATAATAATAATAATAATATTAATAATAATAATTTAGTTTTCCGAGCTGTCGGATATTTCTCTGATACCAACCAATATGCTGAAATCCCTATCTGAGTCTCTACAAACTAAAATGTTGATAAGGGAACCACCTTACATTTGGCTTAACCGTCCTGTTAATAATTCTAATGCTGTAAATAACTTTTTTATACTGTAAAAAATATAAATAAATTAGAATATCATGGAAAAGTTCATTTTTTCCCCGCAATTTAATTCGAAATATGAACCTCCTAAAAGGATTCCTCTAAACAGGCATTTAACTATGTTCCTTGTATTTGCATGTATCCCTGTACAACTAACATGCTTGTGTTTGAACTGTGTTTGAACTTTTACTTGGATTAACACAGCAAACAGGATCATTGTGTTTCCCTTTTCCTTTGCAAAGTCCCACACATCAAACTTACCTTTTCATTTATAAATCACTACTGGCCTCAACATTTTGCATTTCAGAGATATGGTGTGACAGTGTAACAGTACCACATTATGATCATTACTCACTTGTACTGGTGAAATTCATTCCTCTGGGCATCTGGCATCCTGAGTTTGCTCACCAGTATCCTCAAAATGCCCAAGAAAAAGATGAGATTCATCTGAAATGATACAAACCTGTGAACTAGTGAATTGTTGTGCTTATTTCAATATTTACGGAATAAAGCTTAGGTTCTCTCTTGCCACGGGCTGGATGAGAAGATTGTTACATTCTCTCATATACAGTATGTATGGTAATATCAATCCACCATCTAACTTCCAACCAAAAATTAGATAAGTGAATTTGCTGAAATGGTTCAAAAGGTAATTTTTTATTTAAAAAAAAGGAGGAATAAGATGTAAGTAAAAGAAGTTCTTACAAATATTGTCAGAAGGACAGGCACTCGAAGTATCCACCAAATCCATTCATGCTTCCTGGATTCCCAGCAGCTTTTGCAATGAAAAAATAAATAATCCTTGGATCATACACTCTTATAATCAAGTGCAAATTAAGATGTAAAACTGATTTTAGAACCCACTTACCCTTCGTCTTCGTAGAAATATTTGGCGCACCCCCAGGAGACAATAACAATCAGTGGTAAACCTGTGTGATGTAATAAATCCTGGTCAAATTTTTGCTATTCTGAAATGTATTACATTTTGAGGTGCGCTTGATTTGTGTTCACATGTCTCCCTACCCCAGCTCAGGACGATGTACCAGGCCAGGTGTTTCTTCAGGGAGAAGAAGGAGCGGCTCACCAGGGTGAACAGAAAGTGTCCCTCCACCAGCAGCCAGCTGTAGTTGGCCAGGATGGCGTAGTTGGCAAACATCAGCACAGCCTTACATGCCACCTGCCGCACAACAAAAGAAGGTACATTTATCAGCTACTTCTATGTGATGACCAACCTATGGGTCCTTTCTGTATGCATTCAAAAGTGGCTTTTTGTTGATTCAGAAATCAAATTTACCAGCAACAACGTGTTGCAAAACACACTTTTTACTGCATCAAACATTCAGCAAACTAAAAATGTCATGAAATATGGTTGTAGTTGCATCCTTAAAGGGATAGTTCAGTATTTTTTTTTTTAAAGATTTTTTTTGGCATTTGTTATGCTCTATTGGTAGTGTAGAGACAGAGTTGAAATGGGGCAGAGAGGGGAGTGACATGCAGAGAACGACCGCAGGCTGTAATTGAACCCGGGTCCGCTGCTGGCCGAGGCCCTACCAACTGAGCTAAGGGTGCCCCTAAATTCAGTATTTTTGAAGTGTGGGCTGTATGAGGTACTTATGCTTGGATAATCTGTTACTTAAAATGACTGTACTGCTGATCACTATCCCAATACGATAAGAGACTAACTATGCATAAGTACCTAATGCAACCCCACTTCAAAAATACTGAACTATCCCTTTAGACGCACATACCTTGATACATGTCAGTGACACTGTGACACTTTCGATCACGAGCCAATGTACTGTGCAATTTATTTGCGCTGTGAGCATCTGATTATCAGCTGGTCATGTAAAAGTGGAATAGTAAATAGTAAGTATTGTCTATCCAACCATACCGGGTAGTAGTCACAGCTGTAGAGCTCCTCATTAGTAAACAGCAGAGAGTCTCTGATGAAGATGAAGATGGCTCTCAGGATGAAGGAGATGAACATCTGGATGTGAATGTAGTTCCTGGTACAGTGCAGCTTTCTGAAGAAACATTCAAACTCACAGTGAGTCAGGGTTCCAACATAATTCAATGTACGATCTATGATATGAAAAAAAAATGTTATAAGGAAAGGGCCAAGAAAAAAAAACTGTTTCCCACCTAAACAGGCAGAATATGGTGATGGCGATGGTAAGGGAGATGAGAGAGAGCGTGTATCCGGCGGTGTACATGCTTTTCACATAGGAGAAGTACAGATGGGAATCCGTGGACTGAAAAAGGGAAGAGAATTTCAATTAATTACCTCAAATTCAAAAAGATACAATAATACACCTAACAGCTACAACCACATTTCTCTGAACATGACTGTAAGTAGTGTCAATTAAATGTTATTCGTAAGGTTAAAAACTAGCTAAATATTCCTTTGTGTCTGTTAAAGTAAATACACCACACTAACATATGCATAAGCACACTATAATCAAAGCTATGCCTGCCAATATTGTGTAAACTACAGCTACTGTATGCATATTAGCTAGCACCAACCTCTCCAAGGAAGTGGATGGTCTCATTGAAAGTGTAGCTGCAGGCGTCTTCATGTGGTACGAGCGGATCTGTCCAGCCACTTGCAGTGCAGTTGCGATGCACTTGACCTGCAAAATAGCAATAAAGTCATTTTTCTACAAGTGTGCATTTGACTCAGATTATTTTTCACAAGCATTTGGAGCAGAGACAGTGACAATAACAAAGTGGCTTCCCTGGCAAATAATTAACCAGCGCAATGTGATGTAGAAGATAATGCGTGTCTGTGTTAGTAAATGTTTCTGCGAGTGTATGTGTGTGTGTAGTATCTCACCTTGGGAGCTGAAAAACTCATGGTTTGGACACGGCTGGGAAATGGTTTCGCCAAGAGATGCAGGTGGCCAGCAGTTCAGGTCGTCCCACATCCCCTTACAGTGTACACTAATGTTGTCTTCTTAACAGATTAAACATCAATACAAATAATTGGAGATGCATTATTAAAAAGCATATGGCAAATAAAAATTATTTCTCTGATTTGATGTTTTAAAATGCAGGATAAACACCTTTAAAACATCATAGCTGGATTAATCTTGATCCTTCAATATAAAATGTATTGTGTTAATGTGGCTGCCTTTTGTTCGGGGTGAATTATATAATGTGACCACTAGATGTCACTAAAGCATCGCAGCACACTTTTGAAGGTGTAAAAGGCTCAATCAAATATCCCACTTTTTCCGGAGATCAGCAACATGTTTTCAATGGATCTTTACTTTGTTGCTGAGCAGCAATTGGATTATTGAATTAAGAAGCACATAGCACAATAATAACTGTTTATTAACTTTTAATAACCCACCTGTTGCTTTTTGTGACTTTAAAAGTAGCATATCTTTCAGGCACTTTTCTTCCTCTTTTACAAGATTAACATGTGGATGACACCCTGATATGGGGTTTGCCTGTTGAATTAGAGACAAGTAAGCACTTGTTACGTTTTTATCATTGATTCAAATCGAGCGTGCATCTATTTTCTCACCTGGGACAAGAGAAACACCGCAATAAGTCCAACTTTTTTCATTGTTTCAGATGCTTCAATCAAGATAGGAGCCTACATCCAAACGTCAAGTCGCATATCTGATAAGAGTGAAAAGCAAGCATCCTGCCATGCAGTAGATATATGAGGTCTGAAAATCAAACATAGGCCCACACTCAAGAGTGTCGATAAATATGTACAGTACTGTCCGCTCAATTTTTTGATACGCGCCTATCAAGGTACCTGTAATAAAATCGAAACTTCCTGTCGGTCATTTCAAAATAAAGTAACTGACACGCGCATACATGGAATTCTTCATACTTGTAGAAACAGTAGTATGTTTAGTACCGGTAATATATCTATAGTAACAAACCATACGAAGTCTCAGAATGATTTCCACTGTAATAGTCTAACAACTGCATGTTTGAAATCTAGGCTTATTTAAATGTTTTATTTTGAAGGCGGAATAGCTAGTATTGGCCAAAAGGAAGTTGATCCCGCCCCCTGTAGAGCACAAGCGTCGCTATGGCAACGACGGTGTTTAATATTTGGGTCCTTCACTTCGACCAAAAGAAAAGGTGTCACAAGGAAATGCTTCTGGTACGCAAATAGATAGAAAAATAGCTGTTTTAGCCGAACAACTAACATAAGTAAGTTTTAAGGTTCGCACGTTCTCGGGCTTTTTCACAAGAGGTTGATAACACTTGCTATGAAGCATACTAAATAGTGACATTTTGTCGATAAGTTATATTGTTAGCCTCCTTGCTAACATTGCGTTTTATATTTTGCTGCTTAGAAAATAATGGTGAAGTCAGTGGCCCATACATGAAATATGAATCGCTTTATGAATATGTGTTACATATTGTTTTATCATTCATAATTAATACTGTAGAAGCACCACAACTATTGCTTACGTTAAGGGAATGTGGTGCTCCTTGTACATCATTTGTGCATCTTCATATCAACTGTAGGCTGCATTTATAACGGTACATGTACAAAACTAGTCAATTTACAAATTGTACACACAAAAATAACCTGCTGTCCTTCCATATACCTTTCCTCTTGTGTGTTCACAGTTTGTATTCCTAGGTTAACCGACAGAATGTTTCCCAACACGCTACTGTCTCCTTGACTGTCCTCCCAGCCTGCTGTCTTGTCTCTCATGAGGAGCTGACTTTCTGCCAGGATGGAGGTGGCCTTCCCCGGCCCACACAGCCTCTCTGAGCCCCACAGGAAGGGCACTCCACTGCCTTTGGGCCAGCTGGTTGAGGAGAGCAGGAGCACGACCAACATCCGCAATCACCTACTGGATTCAAGTACATATTGAGCCTCATGACATACATACATACATACATACATACATACATACATACATACATACATACATACATACATACATACATACATACATACATACACCATAGGTTTAAAACACACACAAAACAAGTTGCCATCTTAATTTATACATTGACTTTTGTAGGTCCCTCAGGATCTTATCATCTTTCTTATATATTTTTTCAATTACATTTGTTACAATTAATTCCTGTATATTTTATACATATTACCTGCAAAGTTATGACACAAAACAAAATAAATCCACATACATGTCTCACTTTTATATTTGTTAAGCGTCTTCTTCTTCAGTATTTTTTTTATTAAGTCTATGCTGTTAACACTGGTTCTTGTAATGCCAGCAGTGTTACCAACCAAGTATTTAACCTTATAGCAATGTCAACACACTTCAGCAACTAATCTGTGAGATTGGGGCAGAAGTATCCACCTGCTTAAGTTGCTTTACAGACAATAAGCAAAGGTCACAGTCTCTCTCGCTCTCTCTTCAGTTTATATTGCTGCTTATTTGGGTTGGTTGACTCATCTGTGTTATCTTGTTACCTTCAAATGTTGGCTGTTTTACATGTTTTTGAAACCTCTTTTCAGATGTGAAAAAGCCTTGGTTTGAACAGTTTTCTATTTATACAGAAAAGCGTGTTACATTTCACCAACGTTTTTTTTTCTTTTCGTTGTCCTTGTAGAAATCTATGCCAAACTGAAAATCAACAGCCAGATCCAAGCTGAGCCCTCGGTGCTTCACTTTAGTGGGTTTCAGCTGGGGAAGGATTACTCAAAGAGCCTGGTGAGCAGACATACAACCTGTCCCATTCACAGGCTGCATTGGACAAATTAATAATGATAACTTAACATAATTGACTGATTATTAGTACTTTGTGTGAAAGTTTTCCTGGCTGTGCAATGTGCATTAAGTCTTCTATAGTGACAGATGTCGGTGCCCAAGCAGGTGGTAGCATCCCCTTTTAATAACCCTATTGCTGAGTGTTGGAGTACTTATTTTCTACCATAGCTGAATGCAACATCCAGGGCTTTTAGCAGGGGGTTAGACCTTGGTGTGAGGGCAAAGGTTGGTTTGTGTGGTAGTAATCGCAGCTTTTATAAGCAATGTTTCAGCACTCTCCTCTTATGTTTTGGATAAGGATAGTAAAGCCTAGCGTATTAGTAAGTGTTAGAAATAATACTATAGTAAAAGTAAACTTCTCTCCCATCATATATTTTTCCCATTTGAATCAATCCAAGATAGATTAGATTTATTTGAATGGTGCATTGATTTCATCCCCTATTTGCATGAGGCAGCAGCACTTCAGGCTGAATGCAAGTGGCAAAAAATATGGAAAACATTTCTCAAGTGCTTATGATTGGATTGGAAATTGATTATTCTTTTCCTCTCCCTCAGAAACTAATCAACATCTCATCTGATGTGATAAATATTCATATCATCGCCACCCAAACCAAGCACTTCCAAACAACCTATACCAAAAAGGTACTTTTTTTTCCATTACAAATTGCTGACCTGAATATTATATCATGACTCCACTTTTTTAGTATGTTCCATATGTTTTCTCTCTCAAGTATCGCCTCATCCCGGGCCTTGCCTACACGCTAAAGATCAGGTTCTGCCCCGATGAGTGGCGCTACTACTACGACTGCATTCGAGTTCACTGCAAGGTAAGGCGTCAACAGTTTTTTTTTTTTTTTTACGTGACGAAGGCCGCTGTGCTGCTGTTGGCTGGGGCGCACTAATGCTGTTTGTTGTACACTTAAACCTTTATACTCTTAGGCATTTAGTGCAAACCCTTTAATCAAAAATGATTCTCGGAGCACTTTACAATGACGTTAGCAGTTACCCGGAGAAACGGCAATTAGTCAAGCGACTACGAAGGGGAAATCCTTTTTTCTTTTTTGCAGTGACTCATCTTTGATGATGCGTTTTCGAGTTTACTTTTACAGACCTCTCTTATCTTTGTTATTCTCATTTAGCCTCTCTACATCTACTCTCTCATGTTGTCTGTTTCTTGTTCATCCAACCCACCCACCTGTGTCCTTTCCAAGGGGGAAGAGAACCTGTTAGTTCCGGTTCATGCTTACCCTGTTATCGATGACTTGCACATCCCTCCTCATATCAACCTGCCAGCTATACCACTTGGACAAAGGTGTGTGTGTGTGGTGTGTAACGTGTGTAACCATACAGTATGTGGGTTGAACTCATGTGTTGTTTTACCTCCTATGTGCCCCTCAGGCTGGCCTGTCTCTTTGTATTCTTCCATACAGCCAAGCACCCTTCCATTCACCTGCTGGTGTCATGATATCATACAAAATAAAGAAAATCTCCTCTGTGTTTCTTCCGCCTGTCTCCAGTGTTTGCCGGGCTATTCCTCTGAGATGCAGCTGCCCCATTGACTTTGAGTTTCAGGTGTACATTATTCAGCCCCATCAGGCCTTCTCCATCCAGCCTCTCACAGGTACAGGTTCATTTAAAGGTGGAGTCAGCGATTCTGGAGAACGTTTGTTGACAAAATCAATATCGGTTAATATCAGTGAATATTTCCTCACGATCCGCTACCTGTCTGTACTGTGTGTGTGCACTGCTTACGCTCTGTAAACTGGTGTCTAAACAAAGGGGGCCCACCTTAGTTAGCAACATGCCCGTTTACACACGTAATTCGGACAGGTAGCGGATCTTGAGGAGATATTCACTGATCTTAAATTTTTTTGACAACAAGCGCTCTCAAGAAGTATTAACATAGAAAATGGTGATTAATTGAAAATGCAATTAATGTTCTAATTTCAGTCCGACGTGATTTATTCTCTTTTACTCGTTATCTAATTGTGAAACCTCGGCGTAATAATGAAGAATACAGTTGTTTTTTTTACCGTTGATATTAAGCTAACAAGGGGGGAGCTGTGTATTGTCAAATGTTTGGCCTGAGTATTAAACAAGTCACAACAGAGCTTGAAGGATGGCTCCAGTTTCCACACACAGCAGTGGAAAGCATTCATGGTCTGGGAAGCATCATAACACATTGAGGAAACACCACTTGAGATTTGACTTACAGCTGCAGTTTAGAACTCTGTACAAACTAAAGTTGGAATGAGAAGAAGAGATAGACAAATTCATTTCTCATCTTTGTAAGTGCTTTTTATGTTTTGTCTTTTTTTCCCCTGTCTACATACAAAGTAAATAGACCAGAATAGAGAAACACTGAACTGCGCACCATCTCTATTAATATTCATGCAGTACTTTTAGGTGAATTATTCTACCATGCATGTACCCATTACCCATAAGCTATTTCAAGTGTCTATAAATCCAATATTAAATAACAATTACAAGTTTTTACCTAGTATATTTCTCAAACTGTTATGAGTAGCATTTTTTACCATTTATCCATTATTTTTAGCAAATGACTAAAAGTTCCCCCTGCCCTTCCACACACTAACAATGGCAACACATGGTGGTAGTTTGGGGCCAGTTGCAACTGGTTATTGCACAAGTTATGCATTGTGCACAATCACTGAAATACCAAATCACCAAATACATGCACAAACAGCCATTCCCCTATTCATGGCTATTGTCTGTTTTCCTTGCGCTTCCAGGTGTGATACCAGCCAATGGTGAACTGAGCATCATGGTGACCTTTAGTCCCTACCAATATGAGACCTCACAAGTCACCATCCAACTCACCATCTCACAGTTCAACACCAAACCCTATCTGTGCACCATCACTGGGAACTCCGTCCCTCACCTGGCCCCCAGGTAATTACAGCACTCGATGGTTTTCATGAAAAGTCCACCGCACGACACAAACAAAAATGATCTAACTAGCCAAACAGAAAATGTAACATTGCGTTGAAATATTTTGGTTTGATATTTAATCGTGAAATTACAAGTTGTACATATACAAACTTTAGGTCTTCTTTCTAGATTCTCCACTTTACTAGTCCACAAATACTTCAGTTTCCAGGACTTTCACTCAGCTGGAGATTTGTTTAAGGGGTGGTGATACATTTCCCTCCACTGTAACACACAATGTGCTTATCTTATCTTACAGTTACCTGATAACCTGTTGATTTAGCTATCTCCACACGTTCACACTCATTCTGTGGTCTCCAAGAAATGTTCTAGAACTTGATCAAGAATCAAAAGAGCCTGTTTCTCACAACAAAGTTACACACCACATATTGCTGAGCATATGAGAGTATAAAAAGGTCAGGGAAAATGGCCTTGTGTGCTGTTTTTTTCTTCCTTCAGCTAGTATACAGCCCTATGTTTAATTCTGTTCCCATGAGAAAGAGGAGGCTATCCATCACAGCTCCATCCAAAGCACTATCTTGGGTGTTATCTCGGCCGAAAGTTAATAATTCATGAAAATAGCTTGGTAGCCCAGTACATTGATACAGAGATGGATATGCCACTCGATGGATATTTAGCATATAAAAAACATTTCCCCCTCTTGCTTGTTGTCCCCCTCCTGCCACTGAACCAAATAAAAGATGAGATATGTGCAAGTGAGAGATGAAGAAATATGCAATGTTATGTCCAATGTTCTTTTATGCTCCAACCAATACCAGGTAATCGCTTGTGTCTGATGCCCCCCCCCCCTCAACCCCTCCCTCCCCGCCTGACACAGATAGAGGCTACTCTCAAAATAAACATATGGGGGTCATTTTAATATCTCGACTGCCTTTTCTTCTGTGACACACTCTCCATCACACTCTATCATCCAAACACATCTGCCTTGCTTAATAAATCCTTAAATAAACCTTGTAAACCTTCTATCTTATCTTATAACGCCAGGCTCATGTTGACACTGTGTCAGAGAGGTGTTGAGTCTGGTCATTTAAGGCCACAGTAAGGGATGATCTTCTTTCTCCATTGAGGTGCGTTTTCAAATGTTTGGCAAACCACAATTACATAGTTCATGAAGGGGACTGAAAATATTAATAAACCCTCCCAAAAAATGGCTGACCTCATGTGCCTCGCCCTCCGTATATCATTAAAAAGAAATCTGAAACAAACTTGGACCTCATAACAAGAATGAACCAATTACTTTGCCCACCACCACCGCGACCCTCTCTCTGTGGATTCATTTTGTCACCAACCTCTGTGTTTGTTCAATTAGATCTCCCTCCACCAGTATTGACTTCGCGGCTTCAAATTAGTGGCAAAAAAAATTCAGTTGCAGTCCAATTACTGTTGGATACACTGATACCTCTATTTTTTTCATGTACTAATGTGCACAGTTCTGTCATAATTTAAGCACGTCTAACATTTGTTGTGTGTGCTTTTCTGTGTACTTGTTTTTGTGTATGATAGTGAGCTGGGCAGAAAGCCGGGTCACGGAGACACAGCGCTCGCAGACTACAAAGAACCATCATCAACTGCCCGAGTGCCTCCTCCGCGCAATACCAAACCCAGGTCAAACAAGGAGGCTGATAAATCAAAGGTGGCATTGTGTGGTTCAGTAACAGTATGAAATGGCAGTAAAATAGTAATTGGTTCTCCATGAAGGGGGTTAACAAATTCATTCAAAATGAGGAGCTCTCTTTTGCTCCCTCATGGAAAAGGTAAAGCTCTTTATGAAAGTGCAATGCAAAGTTGTGCTTATTAGTCTTTGACCTCAGTTAATTTATGTTAACTTTTAATTTTGGTCAAGGAAACAATAAGGAATGAACATCATTTTCTTTTTACCACTTTCTTTTTTTTTCAATTACATGCAGCTTTCCCCTAGCCTGGCTCTGCCCACCCACCTACTTCCACCCAAATTTCATTTTCCCTTCAGTAGTCAGTCTGGGGATGGGGCGTATTATTGGGATTTTGCTCGAACAAATTTCTGAGTGTCCAATCAGCGAACAGAGGAAGTGGCTGAGAACGATGACGTCGAAGTCACGCTCTAGTTTCAGTTGAATGCTGCGTTCCTTTACACTCGGAACTCGGAAATTTCCGACTTGGTAGTTCCGAGTTCCGACCTGTCTGTGTTCCAGTGCATCTGCTCGGGAAAGTATGGACGCCTACAAACTTTCTCATCCAAATAACTAAACGTTAGGCTCTAACAAGTTACCGTTGCCAGGTACCGGTAGATCCATAGACACAACACAATACAATACAATATGTAGTCAAGTCGGAAATTTCCGAGTTCCCTGAACGCTCCGTCAAAAGCCGGCTCACGACCAAACGTTATGCGATTGGTTGGCTAATCCAGAGTGGCACTGAGCATATCCGATAGTTTTAAACTTCAACAGACACCCGCCTCCAAGTGAGTGAACGTTTGCCAATTACAGCACTTCCAGACCTTCTGTACAATTGAAATGAAGTACGATGGTCTGGTAGCACCAGGCTAGCTCCCCCCCCCTTCATTCGGGAATATTTTTACTTTTGTAATAGTTATTTCTTCAACTTTCCTCTAGACATTGAGAGTTCAGGCGAGTGTTAAGCCCAAAGTGAAGTCTGTGGTAGATGTGTGCACCCCTGCAGGCGTGGCAAAGATGCTGATCAAAGACACCAACAGACTCAACTCTAAAGACCTGAGGGAAGGTAGCTGCCACCCAATGATTGTATCTTATAAATGTACTATGTCACATATTACCTTTTCAGTAAATTCCAGATTACATATATGACAACAAAGTGTGTCTGGTGTGTATCATTTTGCCAATGTCCTCTTCCGTCCAGCAATATCCTGCAGCAGAATGGCCGGTCTGCAAAACAAGAGGATGAAAGAGGCCTTCTTTCAGAAAAAGGTTCAGAAAAACGTGATGGAAGAGAAAGCCAACCACAGCAGATGGTACGTCAAACGGAAATACGAGAAGCTCAATTAATATTGAATCAAATGAATATGCAGATGTGCTGTTTCATCACACTCATTAAAACAGCTCAATATAATTTACATGACAAATCAAACCAATCAGACAATCCAAATGTTGATCCAGATGCAAACAAATAATAATAGACATTGAAAAATGATATATTATGAAGCTTTTTGTGTTTTTGTCTGTTTGCAATTTTTTATGGTTCTCAAGTTGACATCTTAATTTAGGTATATGTATATTATTCATTTAGGCAAGTTCATCTTGGTAAGGACCCTGTGTCAGAGCACACCAGGAGGCAGATTGCAGAGGAGAGGGAGATTGCGCTACATGAATACATGGTAGGAATGGGGACACTCTTACAGCCAACAGCATTACTACATCTTTTTTTGAGTTGTTTTTTTAGCCTACATTTGCATTATATTTTGGCACCATTTAAAACGATGTTGAATAAGCTATTAGCAGTTCCTGTTTGCAGTGTGCAGACAACCTCCCTGCATTTCCTTGAAACTGAAGAAAAAGTTAAGACATATTGACACAGCCATTTTTTCTGCGGATTGAAGGATGTTTGATGCACATCAGACATAATGGCGTACTCGGAAAGTGTACTTCACACAGTGTAATTTATGTGTCTTCAAATGTCACAGAGTTATGACCCAGATAAGTGATTTTTTTTTTAACGTACCGTAATTGCTGCACTCAGGCGTTAAGTGTTTTTTAATGTACCTTAATTGCCTCTTTGAACTTTGCATCAGACCACCTGCTGCAGCCCCCACTGCATATGACAGTAACGTGTGGTCCCTTTATGGCCTGCATCATTTATTAACAAATACAGTTGGAAGGGACATAACTACCGCATGGCATTAACTCCAAAAGCCTATAGCTGACCATTGGAAAGTTCTGACTGATTTTTCTATCTTTGTTGCTGTAGAACTTTTAGTCTTTCGTTTAACACATGCAAACCACTTACACTAGACATCAAATGATGCATACCAAAGTCATTAGCTGGTTCAGTGGTAGCATTACAAGACCCACACACTCTGATTTTTTTTTACCCTACAGCCAAAGTATCAGTTTTGAAATATGTGTCCGTGTCTATGTTACGGCGAGTGTTTATCGTCAGATGAGTTATTTGAATACTAGACAGAACTCTCACATACACTTAGCAGCACTTCCTCTCCACCTGTTTATAACACACACACACACACACACACACACGTATGCATGCACACACGCACGCACGCACACACACTCTCTCACACACACACAAACTGATACACAATTGCTTCCTGTTCCTACACTCTTCGTTTACAGCCTCATATCCCCGCACACACACACACACACACACACACACACACACACAAACTGATACACAAATGCGTTCTGTTCGTATACTCTTCGTTTACAGCCTCATATCCCTGGCACTGTGGTATTTTATGGGAACTATGTTCGGTTTTTATGATAGAAAAAGCTACTGTCCTCTCCTATAATTCCTCTTTGGTATCTTAACTCTGGGCCAGAACATCAGTAACTCAACTTACAAACAACCCTCCTGCATTCAGTGAAGGCTTACAACTTTGCCACATTATCTTTTTCATCACCCAGACTATGTTATTGAAATTAGGTTCGGCTAGTAATTTCTTTTTTCTTCGTCAAAGCCAAAATCTCATTGTGTAAGGATTTTTGTGATTTCCTGATATAAATATTTCCCCACGAATAAATGAGACCATGCTCCACAGGATTAGCAGTCATGGTTTCTATTGTTTCAGCGAATTAAGACATACCCCATCAAGTTTATTTCTTCCCTGTGACAAAAGAGAACGTTGCCTTTCGCAGCCAAAGGATTTCAAGGCATCCTTGCTGTAGAGGATAAACATGTTGGAATGTATTTTTTTTCTTATTTTTTTTCCATTGGCTTTGCACCATCAGTCTTACTCTTTGCCAGAACTCTAGAGGGGTTTAGCAAAAATAGAAGGAACAGCATCTACACTCACATTTCCTTTGAGCAAATTTCTTGCCAATTCTGACAGTGTCACACACTGAAACGCTTTGCAGTTTGAAGTAATGTAAATTCCTAACATCCTATATTTAAAAAAGAAGCAACATTAGAATAGGGCGATGCACAGTACAGTATGACATGGTTAGAATTATAAATGCTAAATATCAGTACAATTGTAAACACGTTAGCATGACTGGTTGTAGACTCTTGAGTTATGTTTTAAACCATGGGCACAAGGCTTGTCTATTGTACACATAATATCTCTGTGTATTTAAGGGACCTTCATTCCCTCTGTTGTTGTAGGTAAAAGGGGGAGATGCAAGGCCCGAGGAACACTTCGATGCTGGACAACCCCAACTCTCCTCGGGACGAGTGCTTTGTGAAGCAGGGCAGGTAAACCTCTCATCATTTCAATATCTCTCCACAAAATCTAAAATCTGAAAGTTATACAAAAACAGCACTTGAAACAAATAGTACACGCACAATGATTAGCTGATGCTCAACAGATCCAAATGTTGTGTTGGTAAATGTTTTGATAAGTCTCTATAAAGTTTCAACACATCTGGATGCTATATTTTATTTAAATTTCTTGAAATGGCCTCTCCTGCAATTTAATTTACATTCACTTGAACTGTCCTATCTATGGGGCGACTGGGGCTCAGGTGGTAGAGCGGGTCGGCCAATGATCGAAGTGTTGGCGATTCGATTCCCGCCCTGCCACTTGTGTCATGGTTGTTGGTGTTCTTGGGCAAGACACTTCACCAGACTTGCCTCGTGTGAATGTGTATGACTGCTGTATGTTTGTGGTGGTTGAAGGGGCCGTAGGCGCTGAATGGCAGCCACTCTTCCACCACCGGTATGACTGTGTGAATGAATGGAACCTGGAACCCTGTAAAGCGTTTTGAGTGCCTAGAAAAGCGCTATATAAATCCAATCAATTTTTTATTGTATTTTTCAAAGATATTTTTTTGGCATTTTTATGCTTTTTATTGATAGTGTAGAGACAGAGGTGAAATGGGGCAGAGAGGGGAGTGACATGCAGAGAACGACCACGGGCTGGAATCGAACTCGGGTCCGCTGCTGGCCGAGGCCCATGGGGGGACGCCCTACCAACTGAGCTAAGGGCGCCCCCAATCCAATCAATTTTTATTATTATTATCATATTTATTATTGAAATTCTCCAAGTTGAGACTTCCAATAAATGTCCCATTATGGTCAATTATCATAATGCACTTGATGAAGTATATTAAAGTTCTCAATAAATGCCCTTAAACCCCCTTGTAGGCCCTGGAGGGAGCCCCGTGCTTCCAGTTTTACTCCAGTTTCCAGTGGGAGCTGAGACATAGAGCCCTCAAACTGTTCCAGCAGGCAGCACGCAAGGTACACACACATCCAAGTCACAGAGGTACAGCAGCACATGTGCAAAAAAAAAAAGAAGAAAAAGCCACACATGCATGATGAAGGTCTGCTCAAATGCACACCTAACTTACTCACACTTTCCCTACCTCCCTCAGGACTTGGCTGCTGGTCCCTTTAGTTCAGCCATGTGTGAATTCCTCACACTAAATATATAATATTCATTAGTCAGTTTCCCCTATGCACAGTGCATTCATGTGTTAAAGGTGAAATAGAGGTAAATCTTATAGTGGCAAAGTTAGGGGCAAAAAAGCCCTAACATTTAATGCCAATGGCATGGTTTCGTAATAGCGATTTCAAAACAACTGAATCAAGCATCAGCGAACATTGCTTGCAATGATAATTAGCCCTGCAGACTTGGGTCATGAGGAATATCTCATGAAAATATTCCTAAAAAGTGTGATGAATATGAAATCTGGCTAATTTATTTTATTTATTTATTTATTTATCAGACTATATCCAAAGATTGTGTTCTTTATGATGGAAGAACAGGTTAAGAGTATACTTTCATATTTGGTCCTAACGACAAGATTAAGGCAAGACATGTTACATTTGAAACACAATTAAACACTCAGAATATCAAAAAGACATACAGGTACTATTCTCACTATGTTTGTCTAATACTTATCTCTACTTCAAAGTTACTATTTGATATTAGCCATCTTTCTCTGACACCTCTCCTGAGATCACAAGAGGTGGATGTGAATGACCTAACTTGACATAGCTTTGGGGCGACTGTGGCTCAGGTGGTGGAGCGGGTCGGCCAATGATAGAAAGGCAGTTGGCGGTTCGATCTCCGCCCTGCCACTTGTGTCATGGTTGTTGTGTCCTTGGGCAAGACACTTCACCCACCTTGCCTTGTATGAATGTTGATAGTTACGCCCTCCACACACATCCTGCGTCTACCTCTGGAGCGCGTCGCCTTACCTTACTGCTGCGTCTCTCGGACTTTTCTCGGACACACATGGAACGTCTCAACTGCTGCTACTACTGCTGCTGCTGCAGCGCTGCTTCAAAATCACTGTCTTTCTCTGTTGTTTCCCTTTGATTATTCTCGTTCACATTGTAACCGAGGGTGTATAGTGTGTCCTACTTTGTCATTGTAGAAATAAAGATACGGGAACTCCATTCACTGAACTGCACTTTATTCTAGCGCTCACAACATCGAACTTTTAGTCAGACACATTTACACGGCTGACACTTACGTTCTGCCCTTCATAATAAAAGCACTCAAGAGGAAATAGATAACCCAGTTGCGCCAACAGCCGATTGCACAATTAAATTGTGAAATAAAGGGATTATTTGCGTATACGACTGAGGGATGTTTTATTTTGAAAGAAACACACCGGGAAATCGTGTAACTAGAGTGAATGCTGCTGGTGTGACTGTCAACAGAGTATTTCTCTATCAGTTAAAGCACAGAGACGCGAGAGAGACGCGCGGCTCTCAGAAAAAAATAGGCAAGCCTCCTGAGGTAAAGGGGAGCGTCGCTGCAGACGTGCCTCCGACGTGCATCAGCAGTGCGTCTGAGGTTGGATGTGTGTCCACTCTACGTTGATTACACGGTCAGTGACAAAAAGTCAGACGCAGACGCGAGGTAGACGCGCAGTAGAGGTAGGATGTGTGTGGAGGGCGTTAGCCTGCTTCAGTGTATGAATGTGTTGGTGAATGGTAACGTGCAAATGGGAACAGGTCTTCCTTGCCAAAATATCATCAATCTCAATGGGATTTACCTGTATAAATAAAGGTTAAAAAAAAGAAAAAAAAGCTCATTGTACACTGTTCCCCAAACCCCAGGTAGTGATCCGATGTCGCATGAACCACAGACTAACCTGTTTAAAGGAGCTGTCAGACACTCTGAGGAAGCTTCCATCTGCACAGAAAGGTTTGGGATTATCCTCTCATCTCTGCATTCACACATAAACACGTTATGCCATGTCACTTAATTTAATTTATTCCCGGGATGGAATTGAAATTAAATTCCCTCTAGTTATTATTGAGGTTATTAGAACATGCATACATGTATGTATGTACGCCTCAGGGACAGGGTGCTATTTTCGGTGCTGTGTACATTTAGTCATACATTTCTCACTGCCCCTTAATCACGGTCTGTAGAAATGAACTTATTATTTCTCACTTATTCCAGCAGAAGAGGAGACAACTTGTGATGGGAAGATCTCACCGGACAGAGTCTTTCCATTTGCGTTCCCCGTTTTCGCTGATGATGATGATTTGCTGGTGGGTACATTACATAACATACACTTTAGAGATACAGTATACTGTACAGTATATATTTTTACCCATCCTTGGGCTTTCTTGAAAGGCACTATATAAAACAAAGCTATTAATACCAATGTCAAAGAATATAATCAGAAGCCTGTCATCAAAATAGTTCATCCTCTCCTTTGCAAATCAGTTCTCTGCCATAGATCCTATTGAAATGAAGTCCTTAGCCATCTTAATTAGGGCTGACGATTGGGACAGGAGAAAGCAGGGAAAATTGAGTGCTGGCTATTGTCTGGCACAAGGGACAATTTTCATTCATTACGGTATATCCTCCCTGAAAGATGCCTTTGTACCTAGGGGGCAAAACCCCTTTTTTTTGAAAAACAGACATGGAGCGTTGTAAAAGGTTGTTCACCAGAAATGATATCCAGGACCTTCCAGGATCCCAACCTGGGTGGACAACCTGGTCAACAAGCTGCTGTAAAGCTACAGGGGGCCGACATAGAGCAAATCAGAACCACTGTTTAAGCGAATGGGGTTGGGCTAATAGGGACTTTTTTAAACTTATAGATATCATTATGAAACTTTGCAAGTTGATTACTGACATTAAAACAACAACTTTTTGTATTACAGTATTTTCCCAAAAGTTTGAATAAATATGAAAAATCATCAATATCTTACTAATGATGCGTACATTTGCATATCTGCAATGCCCCAAAATCTAGATATCGGACAAAAGCAATTTTGAAAACAAAACAAGTGTCCAACTGCCTGAAGCTTTTCCTAATCACGGTTCAAATTTGATCAATAACCCATAGAAAATGAATTTTTTACACTGTTTTTTCCAAGGGAATGTCTAGCCGTTTCCTAAAATACCAGCTGGAGACTCCAAAAGGACACTTTTGGTCCATGGCACATGAAATGTAACTGTGTAAAAAATGTATTTTCAATGGGTTATTGATCAAATTTGAACTGCGATTAGGAAAGGCTTCAGGCAGTTGGGCACTTGTTTTGTTTTCAAAATTTAAAAACAAATTGACTTTGTTTTTTCCCAACATCTAGATTTTGGGGCTTTGCAGATATGCAAATTTACGCATCATTAGTAAGATATTGATGATTTTTCATATTTATTTAAACATTTTGGAAAATACTGTAATACTAGTAAGTACAGTAATCAACTGGCAAAGTTTCATAATGATATCTATAAGTTCAAAAAATTAGACAATTAGCCATTAGCCCATCCCCATTCACCCCCATTCACTTAAACAGTGGTTCTGATTTGCTATGTTGGCCCGCTGTAGCTTTCCAGCAGCTTGTTAACAAGGTTGTCCACCCAGGTTGTGATCGTGGAAGGTCCTAGATGTCATTTTTGGTGAACAACCTTTTACAACGCTCCATGTCCATGCAATCACTTTGCCCCCTGGGTATTGATCTAACTGTGGAATCAAAAGACGGAAGCTCCCTTTTTATCGCACTTTGATTAAATCTTTTTGTTTTCACCCGATTTCCCCGCGGAAGACAAGGGCCCTCTGTGTTCGAATGGACAAATAACCGCCATTTGTCTCCTTGATGTTTCCAGGCTCACAGTGATTTGGTCACAGCGCCCGTGGATCCTATTGATGTGGCTGTGACGACACGGGTCCCTTTCTTCAAGCTCCAAGTTGGTATTTACTGCAACATTTTGAAAATTGTGCTTCAAATGGAACAGATATGTTTCTGGCAGCAGGGGTGGAAAATGAACAAGGGACATTTACTCAAGAAGTGCACTTAGAAGTAAAGAAAGTTGGTGAAAAGGAAAAGCCCCTTGAGATGAATCATGTCATTTTCGAGAGGGTCCTTAACACAAGTATACAAAAAGTACAAAGGCACAAAATGCATACACACACACACACACACACACACACACACACACACACACACACACACACACACACACACACACACACACACACACACACACACACACACACACACACACAAAGCTCTCCCAAGCCTATCTTCAAAAATCTCAAGCTATTTACTATACTGTCCTGTAAAACACAGTTGTAAAAATGCAGCCCTGGTTCCTCTTCTGGTGATTGCAATCTATAAATGAGCCCTGTAAATCTGTAATCTTTGTCTTTGTCCTCCTCTCTCTTTTATAACCATTATATTGGTTGGTTGTTTTTTTTTGTCCACTCTAGGTTCCTCAGCACTATAAGCTTATGGGCTACCGGCCTCTGTCTGCCTGGGAAGCATTCAGCTCTTATATCCCCACTTCTTTGGCCAGACCACTTCGCACTGGAGTTCCAGTAACCAATGCAGCACCTGTCACTCAAACATACAGATATAGCCAATATAAGAGAAAATATATTTATTCATTCTTTATTAAAACTCCTCATCTTTGTTATATAATCATGTGTCCCTCTAATTGCTTCTAAAAAAGGAGGATGAGGCCACTACAGAGGGGCTGGGAGCGTGGGAGGAGCAGCTGAGTGAGAGTGGACAGGAGGACGTGGGAGTGAAGGAGGCTGCCTCTCTCTCCTTCAGCATCCCTGAAGCTCTACTCAGACCCTTTCCAGCAAATCCACTCCGAATCTTTGTGCGGCCCTTCATTTCGTCTTATTTAACAAAGACTGAAATATACAAGTGTTTTTCATCAGCATTTTTTTACAGTATATTTCAACTTTTTTTGTGTCTGTCTATGTTGTTGTTGTTGTGGTCATATGCTTTAGAACCCAGCCCCAGGCCTGCAGACATACAAGCCCACTCCTAAGTACATGGAGTGTGACCTGGAGTTCCACCTATGCCCTCTTCCCAGGTGACAACCACACATAGAAAATCAATCAGTAAATATACAGTCATACTAATAAAGAGTAACAAGTGCTTTGCTTTAGATAATCAAGGTAAGAGAAGGGATTTCTCAGATTTTAACATTATTATTATTATTTAACATCAAACAATGTCCGACAATGGATCTGATAGTCCCAGATACTCAGTGAGGAAAGTGCTTTCTGTGTACAGGTACCCAGTCCCCGAGAGACGCATGCCTGGCAAAGGGACACAAAGCCCAAACTCTCAGAAGATGTTTCTGGGCCGCAAGGTAATGACTTTTCAGCGACTTTTTTCAGTTGCAGTTTGTTTACCATCCCCTTAAGGTAATCTTGTGAAGCTAGCTCCTTTTGTACGGGATCTGTTGGTCCTGATGCAGATTCGATTCGGCCTCCATTTTTATTTTTATTTTTTCTGGACCAATAACAGGAAGTGTACAAAGGGCTCATGACGTGGAAGAACTTTGATTCCATTAGCTTCCAATCTCTGTCCAGCCAACCTGCTCTCACCAGTGACTGCGCCCCACGCAGGTAAGTCAAGTCAGGTCAAGTCAACTAAATTGTGACCATTTCTGCATTATGTACCACAAACATACAGAGGAATCGGGAAAATATGTTTCTCTCCGACCCACGGTGCAATAAGTACAAAGGATACAAAAGAAAACCAAAATATATAATAAATCACTTCTAAATAGTGCTGCTTTTTTTTACCAAATTAAATAGAAACCAGATAGTCCAAAATGATAAGTCACTCAGTGCAAGATCACAACAATTATAGCAGTGGTAATTGGCAATGAAATTCTGAAAAGTCCCAGGCTCCTTCAACAATGCAATATAACGGTTTAAGAAGAAAATGTATAAGAGCAAACCAAACTCCTCTAAGTCTTTAGAATGGAAAATGAGTTCACCTGGATAAGTTACAATTACACAATTTGACAAGCAGTTCAGAACTCAACTTTTATCAAAGTAGGAGGTCCTCTTTCTTCTGTCATACTAAACAGGGTAATAAGAACGCCCTCATACAGTACCAACAGCAGCAAGCATAGCAGATCATTTAAAGGAAAGTTCCCAAGTAAAACCACTGAGAGTCTCCAACACTCAAAAAGTACTTTAACATGTGTACACAACATGTTTACACAGTGCTGTTCACTTCCGCTATCCATATCTTTTCAGCCTGTGCAGGAATTTGAACCTTCGACCCCTATGGTCACGAGACACCTAATCACTTTATTACAGCTTCTTCAGCTTTTAACAAGGTCAGAAGTAGCATTTTCATATGGTGTGTGTCTATAAATAGAACGACAAGTGGGGAGTATGCCTCACTGGTGGGTCAGATCCATAATTGATAATAATTTCCTGACAGGATAAGGTAAGGAATATATTATGTAGCTAAATATATATTTTCTCCAAACGCATACAATCAATGAAGGACTGATCTTAAGCTGTTATATTACTAAAGTATTTAAGACACACGCTCATATTATTAGTTTAACATTATTATTACAGTATTACAAGTTTCTTGGAGGAAGTGCCTCTCCTCCCTACCCTTCGGATGAATTGGCAAGAGACAGTGTGAGAGTTTGATGGCCTGGGCTTCCATTCGTTATCTTACATACAGTATTACAGGAACATGACTTAATGACTAAATGTGTCATAAGGCACGCCACACAACTTCCAGCAGAGCTGCCAGGCTGCGGGATGTCTAATTGTGTGATTGTAACTTATCCAGTTGAACTCCATTATACGTTCGTAGACTTAAGAAGGGGGTTGGTTGCCCTTAGCGCACTTATCAATTTGGATAATTGCTTTCATTTTCTACAATAAACTGCTTTTATTTATATCCTATTAGGATTTAGATACAGGAGTGCTGAAAAGCAGGTAGAATCTTTTTTGTATTCTTTAGTTCTACTATTGTAAAACTCTCCCTAAAGTTGATTTCTTGTGTTCAGATTTCGGTTTCTTCCTCAGGTGTTAGAGCCTCCGAATGATATCAAAACACAGCCAAAAATAGATATTTTCACTTGATTGCAAAGGCAATCAACCACATTTCTGTGGTTTTTGATTGAAGTGAGGTAGATCCTACTGTGCACCGATGTTTAAAGCTAGTATTATACTAAATATTTCATCTGGTGTGTGCAGAATCTAGGTCATATGTAGGGAAAGAGCCCTGTGCACACCATCTTCACTTACACTGTGAGATAATGATTTATTCAGTCTTGAGCCTAAATGGACAGTGAATAAATGATGGTATTTTGATGTAGAGTATTAGTGAACACAGCGTGGGGCTTTCCCACTGTGTACATCTCTATGCGCCCTGTCACAACAAACATGTGTTCAAAGTCACCTGTAATCCTTAAAGAAAACGTCTTGTACATTACACAATAACGTACTAATTGGATGTTCTGGAATCTAATGACGCTACAATACGTTCCCCCGTGGGATCTACGACAATTTCAAGTCTTTCTTTGACGAGTTGCCTGAGTCATTTGGACAACCATTGCTTTCACATGTTGTTGTGAATGCGTGGGTTTGAATCTAACTCTGCTACAACTCTTTCTCTCTCACCTTCTCTGTCGATTCCTCCTTTTCTCCTCACCTTGCCCGCGTTACATAATCAGATGCCTCGCAAAGGCAAAGTATTCTCTTTATGCCTGTCAGCACTGATCTGCAGGATAACTGTAGATATATATTTTATCTTTTTTTCCATGCAAGAGATGAATTTCCCCCAAGGCTCCCTGCTCCCAGCCTGTCTTATTAATTTTCTAACACTGCCTCACTGCTTACATTCACAGCCTCTTGGTTATCTTACAAACACAAACAATGCTTCATATGCCAGGTGGTCTTAAAGAGAAGATTAGAATGAACTTGACAGCACCTTTACTGCAGGAGCGTGATGTGTTTTACCATATACAGTATGTGTGAAGGAGGACTCAGTAATACGACTTGCCAACACACTTTAAAACATAAACTCTGTGGGTTCAGGGTCTACTTATTTAACAGCTATACTACTGTGGACCACACAGACTTACATAATAAAACTGCAATTGAAACCAATGATACGTGTGTCGGTTCAAAGCCTGGATCAGGTATGTCTCCAAGTGCCATCCTGCGGGTTGTCTGTGTTTTAATCCCATTTTTGCTTCTAATTTCACTTTGGACTACTTTCACCATTCCTTTTCAAACTAAGATTTCAAACAAACCCCAAAGCGGTCCTTTAATCTAAGCTAGATGGAGTAGATACCTGACCGTTATCTCCACTCTGTAATGTGTGTGTGTGTGTGTGTGTGTGTGTGTGTGTGTGTGTGTGTGTGTGTTTGTGTGTGTCCTCCTTTATAGGTGTGTAGACTACTGCCCGGACATACTTCCACTCACAGCGCCTCCTCTTCTTCCTCTTACTGGCCCTCCTGATGAGCCCACTCCACTAATGGACAAACCGTAAGCACCCAACACATTGACACTTATTCATTATGTGTGTGTACGTATATATACAGTATATACTGTATATATGTTCATGCTAATATTGTGTGCCCTCTTCTGTGTGCAGGTATGAAGGCTCAGGAGTCCAACTAACACCAGAGATGATCAGAGCACAGTTCTTGTCCGGGGAAGCGCTGGTCACCAATAGCAACCTCACCAGAAAGACAACAGCCATGTAAGTCTACTGAGAAGATTGCTGATCACAATGAATGCTTATTTATACAATGGAAGCACTTCCCGTGCGATAAATTGGATGAAAGTTGAAGTATATTATCCACACGCACACACATATTAAAGATAATGTTTCATGAAATGGGGCAGTAAACATACACTTTATTTTTAAGAGGGGGAAGTCCTCAGTATAAACCAACCATGAAGTTAATGAATGTGCAAATTGTACTGGCTGTTCCTTCCAAAAAAAATATATTCCAGCCAGATACTTTATTACATGAAATGGAAAAAAAACATGTTTATCATAAATTGAGTTTTCAGCCTAACATAGTGCTTGTAGGATGCAATGTGTGTGAACTCCCCTTTTATGTAAGGTAACGTGACTCATTGTAAACATCATACTATCATCATACTGCTATATGTTGCTGATGTACTGATGTCATTCTATTTCATTGATGGGTCCTGAACCAGCTCCTCAAGGCAAAATGGGTTTAATATTTGACATTTCTTTAGAAGCCAATTTGTCATAATAATGTGTACCAAGTAAATTGTTCAGTACATTTTTTTTTGGGGTATGTTTTGACATATTTAGACAGACATTTGATTGTGTTTTTTTTTTAAACAAATTTTGCTCTATTGCAGGCACCAGAGGGGGCTTGAGTTGGAGGCGGCCCACAGGTCTGAGCTGAACCAGATGGGAAGAAGAGTGATGTCCAGGCTGAAGCAACTCGCCGTCACTGAGGGAACATCTCACTCGCCAGGAGCAGACTGTGAAAAGGAAGACACTCCTCCAGAAACACACAAAACACTCAACACCCCTACACCCACTCACACCTGAATAAACACAATGCGCAGGACTATATATACGCATCACACCAATACAAGCCCTTACAAGGCTCTATATTGTCTGTTCTGTAGAATACAACCTGGTTACTTTCTCGCCCACCTATAAGCCTCCCACCCACCCACTCAAAAATAACGAGTAAGCTCCCCTCATATGCTCTTACAAAGCCCTAGAAATGTGTTATCCCTACACCCACATGGGTCCATATTATAAGCACAGTATATAGTACATTTCAACAAGCTACATAGCATTCAGTCAGGAATTTAAATTCTGCATTTTCATGCTGTAGTTTGTGGGACTGCAATGTCAGTGAGCAACACACAGCGATTATTGCCTATTAAACTATTATGTGGCAAACAACAGTGTCAACAATATTTCATCCTTGCTCATATTTTTGCTTTTATTGATTTGCATTCAAATTCTGATTGGTTGGACTGAAGTCATCCGTGGATTGGAAATTAAGTTATTCAGTATTTATTTGAAACATCAACTCAACATTCACACCATTTATGTGGCTGTAAAAAGACAGCAGCTCCGGAACGCATTACATTTTCAAGCGAGCTTGCATCCTGTAAATTCAGAGGGACGCAATCCAGTACAATATACAATCTGCTGTCACCCCTAGAGGGAGCTGCAACTCTACAATGCCAGGAGATTACCTTGTTTGTTTGTCATTCAATGGGTGTTCTCACTCAGTGGCAGTGTGCTTGTGGGAAAAAAAACAGTGTACAGTACTGATTCACACGCTTTTAAGGCACAAGGGCCACACACAGGAGTACTTAAGCCTACAGCCATGCTACTCCACAATCAGAATATATTGAGGAGGGTAGCATTTGAAGGACATTTTTCTTGCTTCCACAGTATTCTTAATGGGAAAAAATCCTCTGAAGAAATTCATTGTATTATTAATGCTCGAGTAATATTATTTTTGTGCATTTGTGTTGAAATGCAATGTAAGCAACATATTTAATTCAGGAGACTGCAATGATATTCCATTCAATAAGTAATAGACAGGGTAATAATAGCAACCAAAAGGTGTGCGTGAGAGAGTGTATGTTTGACGTATGCAAAGAGCCGGAGAGGAAACGATAAGATGCATTAAGGCAGCGCACTCCCACTACAGTCAGTTTGGATAATTTATTCAGCTAGCAGTTAGAATCTACCGCCTTCTCCAGGTATCCCCTCTTCCCCACATAGGATTTTCACTTCACACCTTTCAGTGAATGACTCCCTGGAACTGAGCGAGAAATAGTGTCATGGTTTTGGTAGGCTTTTCCTCCGAGGAATGGCCCCCCCATCGAGATGCTACATTGTGACTGGCAACCCATTAATACATTTGGTCCAACTTTGAACAAAGTCTTTGGAATTGTTCCATGGAAGATTTGTTTTACCCTTGAATATGAAGCAACCACTTTAGAAGAATTATAGCCTGTTTTTCAAATTATTTTCTTTTTAAATAATTTTGACTTGACAGCTTTATTCGCGTCATTGGCAGAGGAGTGAGTGTGTCTGGCACAGTGGAAGCGACAGATAAGGATAATATGAATAATGACCCTGACATCTTCACTTGCCATTTCTGAGCTCCTTCTTAAGGGTCATGCAAATGTTGAGTCTGTCCTGTGTCTTGTCACTGAAAGGCCGGTCTAGATTAGCGGTTGCATTCTGCTACTACTTCTGTCAAAAGTGAGTGCATTTTGAGTGGGAGGAACAGCTGAGACGATGCAATACAGACAATGTCTGCGGGCTGGCCTCAACCCACACTAGGCAGGCTTACAATGGAAGCAGATCAGAGAAGCAAAATCAGGTGGACTGATTCTTTAGTTCACGTTATTGCTGCTGCTTTACACCATTTCCTAATTCTAAAACCTGAAGCAAATAAAGCCAAAACCTCAGCCGTATGGTGTCAATGCAGTCAGTCTCATCACAATTATCATTTAGAAAAGCCTTTTAATAAGTATCATTCGAAATGCCAGAGATGCTACTTGTCCATATTTTTTCTTTCTTTCATGTATCTGTATAAAGCAGTCCCCTTGGAGATAGCAATGTGGAGGCACTTGGATCTTCTTTGTTTGATGCGCTTCAGCTCAAGTGATTACTTTTTTAATCTAAAGGTAAATATCTGAATGACTTGCTGTTGGCCTTTTTAAATGGCATTTCCATTTTCACTGTTGATTATACTTAATGTTCCAAAGAAATCCAAACTTTTCCTTTGGAACAAATTGCTCCTTTTTAACCATCGTAGCTCAGTCTTTTTTGTGCACACTTTCTGCTTAAATTGCACGTAATAACCTTTATTGCACTTTTGCAATGTTTAATATGTCGTATTGTGAAATGTCAGTGTTCTGCGACCCCCTGACATAGCCTGAAGCGATGCATAATTGCTGTATTCTGAGTCAATTCTGAGTGGTGTGTGTGCAAATGGTATCAGACTGTCAATTAAGTAAAAGCTGCAAAAACTTCCTAATAGCAAATGCATTGGGGATGTTTAGTTCCAAAGGATTCTGAGTTGCTTGAATTAATGACAAAGCCCTACTCTTTATCTGGTTGGGCTCAGCTCAAACCAGGCAATGTGCCTTTGCTATTCACAATGGATTGGGCATTTTAACCAATCTCCATCTTTCATCAAGGAAATATTTCCCCCTGCCGTCGCATTAGAATATTCTGCTTTCATGGCCTAAAGGCAGAAGCAGAGATTTGATGGAATAAATTCTCCGCTCAGACATCTAGGAGAGATTGTCTTCAGAGGAAGGGGGGACCACTTCAAATGTTTAATTCAATTTCTTGAAAAACATTCAACATAGCCCAGATTAGCTCTATAAAAGTAGTGTAGGACAGAGCTATGCCAGGAGGATATACTGTATAGCCTCAGTTGAAGGTTAATGTTCACCCTGACCAATTAAGTCAATACAAATATCTTGTTCCCTTTGTGAGTCAGTAGGGCGTATGACTTAACTTTCACTGAAAGCACTTTTTTGAAAGCTTACCTTTTAAATGTGTGGGGAAAATATATCCAAGAACCTTGACCTTAGATCATTGCTTGATGTTTTCTACAGATGACGGCAAACAGGAGGATTGAAAATTGTAAAACCAACGGGCAGAAGTCCTTATACCCAAGCACTTGATAGTTTGTCTGCATGTCCATTTATCTGTGAATTTCATTGAGCTCCAAAGGACACCAACTAATAAGTAATCATGCTACTTCAACATACTGAGTGCTTTAAAAGCAAGCAATTATTATTATATTATGTTGTTAAAAAATATTTGCCAAAGAAGACACTATCAGTAAGTGGTGTAGTTGCTTACAAACTTGGCCACCAAGTGGCACTACAGACCCCAGAACTGCTTTTGCCACACAGGTGAGGCCAAGTCCCATTTAAAATGAAAAACGCATCTATTTTTATTTTTTTTTTCTAGTGGGTCTATTTCATGATATGACATTCATATCATATCATGAAATATGATTCATATCAATACCTGGATAGTTGGAAATGCATTTCCAAAGTTGCACCATCCAAGAATCTGAATTTGGTCCCCTAGTCAGTTTGATTGGCAGTGAATATGCCTGGCCATATATAGAGCCATGCTTTCATTTCAGGTTGTGAGGGGTGTGCACTGTTGCGGTAAACAGGACACCGAAACGAAAAGGGGTACCGCATAAATCCTTCGGACATATCCTGCCGACAGAAATACAAATGTTTATTTCTTTCAAGGAGAGTGTATCGCCCTTACCATGGATTGAGTATTTCTGGAGTCTGGGTAAAGCCTGCATCTGAGAATTCAATATATCTATACATTCTCTGTTCCGGCCCTCATTGTCAGAGATAACGGAACGCTTGTTAAGCCTTTCTTGATCTCAGTTGTGCATCTTTATCAAAATAATTTTTCCCAGACGAGGAAATTGAAACTAAGCTCTTTTTCCGTGAACACATTCTATTGACTGTAGAGCTTAACAAGATATCAGGGTCAAGACCCAAAACATTGTTTCTTGCAGGCTTGTGCAGTAGTTCCAGAAACCTTTTTCAGAGGAATTACTCTCCTCCTTCCATCCTGGGTGTCAGTGCTCTTGAGATATTGCATGTTTTGCACCTTATGCCCCCGAGACAATTAGCTATTTTGTTTATTTACTTTGCAAATGAAGTGATTGTGATTCAGATGGGGCTTTGTGCAGTGAAGACAGTGAAGAGGGTGACAGTGAAGCAGGGACACAGTTCATAGTAACATAAAATACTGTGATAATAAACCTTATTGATACAACACTTTTGAGAGATGAAGTCTACCATTTGCTTTACAGAATGTTAAGCACAACTAAAATAAAAGCAGTGATGGAGGATAAAACCAGCACACAGACAAGCTGACTTACCCTGTGTTGGTTGATCTACTTTGCAATAGTAGAGACTAATAGAGACCTTGCACTTCCTATGCATTATAAGCCTCATGGTGCAATCTGCAGCTTCCCTACACTGGCTCCCTGATTGTTTTTAGAATTGATTTATTCAGATCTTCCTTACAGTAGATAACCCCGCCTCCTTCACAAGACAGAGACGGAGGTTGTGTTCCGAATCGCATACTTTCTACTATATAGTATGTAGAAAGAAGATTTAGGATGTCCCGATTCTTGTGGCCAGATTTAGGATGGATAGAAGTACCCGGATGTCCTACATCATGCGGCCAAGATTGTTAGTGTTGAAAACTGCATCCTATTTGGGCAATTCTGACCCACAATCCAGTGTGCACGTGAAGTGACGTCACATCGACGAAGCCTCCATATGAAAACAAACAGGGATGCGACGGATATAAAAGCAAGAGGCAAGATCAAGGCGCAATGTTATGATGAAATAAGAGAGTAAAGTATGTCCCAATAGTATGCCTACTGCATCCTAACTAGATTATTTTTATCGTCGGATGTAGTATGTAGAATAGAAAAAAGAAAGAGTATGCGATTCGGAACGCAACCCAAGCCTTTAGCCTGCAGGGCCCCGAGGCTCTGGAATGCCCTGCTTGAGGAAAATCAGACTGTCTGAGTCAGCGTCTTCTTTTAAGTCTCATTTGAAAACAAATGTTGACATATGGATGCTGAAAACAAGTTGAGCTAGTGGTTAAAATGGAAGTGCTGGAAGCAGTTTGTTTTATGTGGCAACACTAAATGAAGCTGAAGTGTCATTGAATGTTTATAGCACTGGGTGAGATTGAAGTGATAGTGTTGAAAAGAGCTGAGATGTCAGCTAGAGTGGAGGCGATACACTGGCCTGGAAGTGTCACTTGATGTAGACAGAGATGAGTGTCAGTTTAGGGTGTAAGGAAGTGATGAAGTGGCAATGTTGATTACAGAATAATAAATGGAGTTTGTTCTTTTTAAAGATATATGTGTTGGGTGTTTTTCACATTTTATTTGATAGATCAGTTCAGAGTTGAAATGGAGATGGTAGGGGACTGACATGCAACAAAGGTCACAGGCTGGAATTGATCTGGTGATATACTGTATGGATTGAATGGCTTGCATGGTAACCATTTAGCCTGGTCCTACCAGACCATCATACTTAATTTCATTTGTACAGAAGGTCTGGAAACGCTCAATTGACAAACGTTAACTCACTTAAAGGCGGGTGTCTGTTGTAGTTTAAAACTATTGGATCTGCCCAGTGCCACTCTGGATCTGCCAACCAATCACATAACGTTTGTTTGTGACGTCATGCGCCGGCTTCTGACTACAACTGACTGACTACTGAAGGGAAATAAAAATTGAGTGGAAGTAGGTAGTAGTTTGTGAAATAAATAGTATTGAAATGTCAGTTGTGCTATATATAAGTTGGTCAAGTACATTTTGAAGTTTGTCTGAAGTTTCTCAGAGAAAGGGGTTGGACCTTCCCCTTAAAAGAGTCTTTAATAATACAAGTTTAAGAGCGGGTACACTAATTATACCAGTGTTTTTTGGTCCACTGGCACATCATCATTGTTATGTTTCTGTAATATCCTTGATAACTCTTTTAATTAGGGTCATCAGAGAGACATGAACCTACAATTCTTGCCAACTGCTGGGTTAATCCCTTCAAAAGGCAGAGAGGTTGGGAAAAAGAAGTGCTGTCTCTTATATCACACTCGGTTTGAAAGCAGTGCTTTCAGTGCCATTGTATAGTGTACGATAATTAAACACCTAAGTAGTCCTGAGATCATTGATTTCTTCTAATGGAAGGTAACATTCAGTGAGGGTTGTTATCTCCATACAGTGTACAGCCATATGCCTGGAACACTAGCACATGTTTACAATAACACCCAAGCGACACCATCACTGAAATGGCTCCCGTGAAGAGGAATATTGCTTTCAACTATGCAGGAGTGCTGTAGGGAGAGCATTTTTATTATATATTTTGTAATGTAAGACACACACAAAAATAAACAGGGCAATCTGAGAGGTGGTTACTTGCTGCTTGTTTTACCGCTCATTAGCTTAGGTAACCACAGCACAATCACACTGAAGTAAGCCTTCAAGGATCCAGGCTATCTACCCAATTACTGAGCTAAAGATAAACCCCATTGTAGCCAGAAATGAGAGCATTAGTAGTACTACAACACTGATACTTTTCACTTCTTTTTTACATCATATTTTTTATCATCCTCACTTTATGTCATTGTATGCAGAAAGATCCTGTTACATTGGCCAAGAAGAGTTGGACAAGATTTTAACAAGAAAATGAAAAACAACAGTGGCTTTGAGACAATTGGCTTATCATAATATCAACAACTTCCAAGTTTCTTTCAATTTTGTAAATTGTTCTTGAAGCTCAGAAAATCATCATACTTTCCCTTGCGAAGAAATAGATGTTGTTGGATATTGTCTGTAATTGGAGGAATTCCATAATAGCCAACATGTATTTCTGTTTGTTTATCCAGGTCTTTGTAACACTCACTATATTACATTCCAATGGGTTTCTTAATATTACTGCCTAGCAGATACTATGGGAGTTTATTTGTGTTAAGTTTTTTTTAGTCAGGCTGGGTCTCTGGTATTGGGGCATTGCTTTTGTAACCAGGCAGAAGGACATTTGGAGTTACGCAACCCGCCAAAGGAGGTTGGAAGTGCAACAAAGAAATGTTCATTTTCTAAAAAAAAAAAAAGAAAGAAAATAAGTTGGTATTTGCTGCCAGATGTTTCTGCTTCCAGCTCCTGCCTTTGAGGGAGTACATGTCCTCAAGATTTAATTAAGCTTAACATAAGCAGTTGAATCTACATCTTGTGTGCATGGATAGAATACAGCAAGACATTGTTTGAAATGCATGAGGTTTAACTGTAATAGTCCTTGTGAATTCTCTTTCCCCTACTGTCTTTTAGTTGCTTAACGCTTACCATGAACACGTTTCCTCAACTGTTACCATACCATAATGATTGGCCAAAGTTATTATTACCCATTAGCCAAAACATAGTGCCCCTATTGGTATTATGTTTGAATAACTGCAGTTTCTGCATCTTCTTGTGTGTTTGAACCCCCAACCAAAGCTGGTATGATTTCTTCTATGTTATTTGAGATTTCGATGTTTTTACTATACAACCCATTAGGTCCATATTAACCTACAACGATGGCTGTTTAAATGAAGTTTTGGTCATCCAATCATTTTGTGACAATCATGGACTTTATCTTACTATTTTTTGTTTTATTTTATTGCAAATATATTCCCCACAACCTGGTTGAAACCAGTTACAGTCCTTATATTAATTAGATGCACCATCTTGTCCACTGATCAACGTTGAGAATGTCCCAAGGTCAAATCCCTCGCAGCGACGATTGTCATTGCCATCACTGAGCTTCAAGATTCCGTGATTCCGCTCTGCCTGGTACCAAGAAAAAATGTTTGAGCAAGAGAGCTTCATTTTACTGATTGCCAAGATTTGTGGATCCTGCTATGAGCTGGGCATTCTGCCGTAAACGGAGAGCGCAGTACATTTGATAAACCACAGAGCCTTTTGTTTCGACACTTTCTTTGTGAGAAAAAAGTTCATGGGCTTGATTTCTATCTGGCAAGAGACACACGTTTGAAAATCTTTGGAGACTTATGTTCTCTCTGCTTTCCAGTTACAGTATATTCAACTCGACCTTCAGAGATATTCTCCTAGGTCTTGCCTCATAGTTATTAGATTGATTTTACAGAAACTGAAGCAGTTTCATTCATAAACCTGTTTCTTCTTTTTGAGTAGCAGCAGCCGCAGTAGTAGCAAAGTGTTCCTCTAGCGATGCTGCTTGAATCAGAGTGAGTTTGAGCACACATTGTTGATAACACCCTTTTGTGTTATTGTAAGGAATCTGTGAACACCAGAGGGGATTCAAGTGAGTAATAGAAGTTTAATTTCAATTTCAACATGTTACCATTATAGTGGTGTAGTGCTGTCAAACTGTGTTTGTATTCATCCCCTTCGGGCCTTGGTGGATGAATACATTCTTTTTATCTATCTTCTAAAGTAATAGCAACATCAAATTGATAACTTTATCAAATAAAGGATACCGACTTTGTGGCATTAGCCTTGTCTTATATATAACCAACCACCAACTTATTCTGACACATGCAAGATTTACTGTGTAATTTTCTCTTTTTTTCTCTCCTACTCACTGCACACACTTATCTAATCTAGATGAGCCATTCACTGTTGCAGCTGTGCAACTGCACTCTAAGGATACTGTAGAGTAGTGGTTTCCAATTTTTTTTTCACAATCCCCGACAGCTGAAACCACGTACCCCTTCATTTTACTGTCATGTCAACGGGATATTATTGAATATAAATCACTATATTTTTATTATTATTTTGTTTTCTCAGATTGTAACAGTAGTGATTGGGTAAAAATACTTGGCTCTGAGATGCCTTTATATGAGATAAAGAGACAGACGGACTGGGAGACAGATAGCCCTGGGCTGATGGACCATCAACTGATTTCATCACGAAAGGCAATTATGCCTATGAATTATCATCTGAAGAAATCAATAGGGCTACCAGGTCTGGAGTCCACTCATATGAATTATGCCCACCCTCTCCAGTGCAGTGGGATTTCACATATGCTGCCACAGCCGGCAAATACCACAAGCTTATATCTCCAACTATCCACTAAATCTTTGAAGGGAATGCCTGTTCTGCCATAGCTCTTTCCATAATTAACTGCACTTTAATGAAAAAGAAAGTAAATAACTTACTGGATGATATGAAATATGACAAAATAACAAGGAGAAGGGAGCGATCAAGCTTTTCCAGCAATTATGAACCATATGAATCCATGCAGTGGATACACAGACACGACAGGTAGATTTAAATAGGCACAAATCCGCTATGTCAAAGGTGATACAAATAAAAGTAATACAAGTTCTTCAGAAAAGTTGGTTCAAATTAAGGCCTTGCAAAGTCTTACAATCAATAGAAAATCAGTCAATCAATCAGACAGACATTAAAATATATATTTAATATTTTTTGTTGTTAAGTCAGGTAGAAGAGTAGGGATAAAAACATGTATAATCCTCCCAATCTCAAAAGCTGGGTCTAATCCTTTGCTGCTATTAAAAAAAAAAAAAATACATCAAGTATCAAATAAATCTTAGAATGTGTCCTTCAAAGTGCATACTATAATTATGTTAGTGGATGGAGGGACACACTTGGCAGGAAATCATGCTTAGATCTAATAACAAAGACTTTTGTTTTTTCTGTCTTCAAACTACCATCCAATCCTTAATGTTTAAGATAATTGAATTACTGCTGATCCCCATTGGAGAAACAAGATGCAGAAACTGCAGCTACGTGAGGAGCTATCTGAGCTATCTGTTATTAAGATACAGCATTGCTTTGCGGTAAATGCTAACATGCTTCCAGTGGCAATGCTATCATGCTGATGTTTAGCATGAGGAATGTTCATCTTAGTTTAGCATAGGCATACTGACATTAGCTCATTAGCACTGAAGTAAAAGTTTGGTAAAGGGATCACCAAAGTTATTACAATTCAAATCCTGGAGTGGTACAATCCATGTAGAAGCTGTTTAGATCTTTCCCTCTGGAATGACCAACATTACTCTCCCTACAGTCACTAACTGCTGCTCACATGGCTAAAAAACTAGGATTTGACTGTTGAAAATGATCACTAATAATATTTGCTGCCATTTTGCCTGCTTATATAACTGTGAAATCTTTGGTCACACCTCTTCCTAAGGCTGTCACTTACTGCCAATTGGCATCCAGTCTAATATGACACAACTACCTCGGCCGGCATGCTGTTATTTCTGAATTGGCGGCGCCCAGGTGTTGAAGCCTGGACGTTTAAGATTGTGTTTTTCTGTTATGTTCCCCACCTGATGTGTATTAAATCCCATTTTGGCTCCCAGCAATTTTTCTGATTTATTTTAAGATACAGCGGGTGTTACTCGTGAGCGACCATCTCCCTAGCCTCGGGGCAGAAGTCGCCCCAGCTGCAAAACAAGCCAAACGGGACTGTAACTCGATTTAACCCTGGCACTCAATTTCACTATCGTCTAATCTGTGGAGTCAGGTGATGATGGGGGGGGGGCTCCATCTTGTGAAGCTGTACACTTATTGGTGCCCGTTATGGTCAGGCGCACATGCTAGTAGCTTGTGCAGTCTAGTCGAGGTAGAAAGTGGTTAGAGGGGGTCACTGAGAGGTCAGAAGTGTAATATATATCTGGCAAAGAATGAATATGCTAAACTGTGTTCAAGGCGTGTGATATTTGTCAATCATGCATGCTGCAACATAAAACAAGAAATTGTGCACAACACAGCTATGCATGCAAGTCACGTACCTCTTAAAACTGTGTATATCGCCACAGCACAGTAGCAGAGAGCTCTGTTGTTTCTCAGTTTGAAATAATGTAACCCGTCTTGTCCTGATCCCAGATAAACGTACAGTACTGTTACAAAAGGGCCACATTGGTCTGGAGCTGCAGTGCGACAGCCACCTTTTTAAATATGTGGAATACTTTCAATTAAGGCTTGCTTAAGAGCTGCCCTAAGTGGGTTTCATGCTGCTACGGCGTCATCAGTGTGTGTATGCGCGCTGGGCAAAGGATTAAGGCCCATCGCACAGTTTTAATCTCTGATACAGATTATGACTCAGGTTTCTACGAAAGGCTCCACTGCTGTCAGATATACAGTATCAGTGGCAGGAGATGTCTGTTGCTCTCAGGATTCTACGTGCTTTACCTTTAACTCGTGACAAGTGCTTTGAACACACAAAATCTGGGATTCTTTCCTTTTCATATTTACCTGAAAAATTCTCTCATTCAACCTTTATTAACACATTCTTGTGGGAGCTGCACACCATTACCAATCAATTGTCTATAACAGCTTTTGTCAACATTGCATACCTTTAACCAATCAATTGCTTTACTTTTTATGAATTCATTTTATTCTGTTGGCACCATAGCGCCAGTCCTGCTTCTTGTTTTGCTAAAATCGTAATCGATATATTGTTCTTACCTCTGCAAACTCTTGTGGTGTAGTATTCTTAATGGGGCTTTTGCCTTGCTCAAAGACACATCAACAGTAGTAAACTACAGCTATAGCAAAGAGTGTTTTCCATTCATTCCCCCCACCTGCCTTGCCTTTTCCCTGCTGCCACTACGGAGGCTTCAGACCAGCAATTGTCATGTCACCAGCCCACTTTCTCCAACCCCTGCGGCTTCCAAGTCACGGTCTATTTCCTTACTGCTTATAGAGATTTGCTGGCTGGGTGAAAATGTACCCAACAGGCTTTTCAGTGTGGTCTGACCCACTGCCTTTCATAGCATGGGCACCAAACCTAGCTAATGGTCTGTTTGCTAAGTCAAAAGCTTGAGTAACATATACAACGATTGCCTTACCTGCAGCATTTTTTCCATTAAGTTGGCTTATTGTTTTTCACTATGTGTTTTTTCTGGTAGAGTAGTTTTCTAGCGAGGTGTCTCTGGGGATGTCCACCAAACTGAAATATTTCAACAATTATAGAATCGCTCACCAAGAGATCTTGCACAGACATCTAAGGATTTATTGACTGCATTGTCATGGAAATGTGTTCCCCTCTCAATTTCACAACCCATTTAATATGTTGCCTAGATAGTGCTTTTATTTTTATGAACAAGTTTGGTCACATGTACAGTAAGTCAAATATGTATGTATGAATGTACAGGTATGTAGAAGTGCATGCAACACACATTTTAATAGAAGCACTGCACTGTGCATAAGCCCTGTACTTGTTAGTGCAGAGGAACACTACCTGACACTTTTATTTTATTCCACCCACTCACTCACTCCTACACACACACACACACACACACACACACACACACACACACACACACACACACACACACACACACACACACACACACACACAAACGCACAAACACAGGTTGTTTATCTTCCCAGCATGGTGGGAGCCAGTTTCACTTCAATCCATCAAGTGATTTTTTTATAACAGTTCAAATAGATTAAACCATCAAAAATACTGGGAAATCTACCGAAAAATCACTGAGAATGAAATTTACCCCTTCTAGTTAGTCTCAAGGAACTCTCCCTGTTTGGAGTCTGCATTTACACAGTGGATTTCTTTAGCCTATGTATGTGTACATGCGTGCACAAGGCTAATGATAATCTGTCGGCTATCATCACTGTCAGCTATGCTGCTGTCGATTCCTTCTGGGAACACACACACACACACACACACACACACACACACACACATTTACACGCACAAATGAAATGTACACTCTCAAAGGCATGAGAGGTAAATGAATGAATGACAAAGCGGATTGGTAAAGACTAAGAAGGCTGGGGATTACTAAGGGTTACCCACCACTATTGCAGTATGCTTATGTGTCTGTGTATGTGCTGTATTTTATGAGGACCAATGTCCTTAAAAGTAGAGAAAGATTTAGTTTGTCAATTCTGATCGCCCAGGCCTCTTTCTTTCTCTCTTTGTGCGTGTGTGCGAGCGTGCATTTAAGTGTGAAAGACCATGACCTGTTAAGTGCAATGTGCATTCTCCCAACCCACCACCATCCATCCATTTGGAAGATTTACTGCAAGGGCCCTGAGATAAACAACTGATAGGATGAAATATTCATTCCCCCTCACACAATCTCACACCCCTACAGCTGGTGCCCTCCCACCTAATAAGACTAACCTCACAGCCTATGTCATGTCATGCCACTGTGCACTTCAGAGTCACAGTATGCAGCCATAATGATTTGTGTGCTGTGACTGCGCTAGTTCATCACAGCTTTATTTCTGTTTTGCATATTTCTCATTGAGCAGAAAGGAACAGATAAATATAAAGCTGTATTTAACATGAGGGATGCTTGGTTTAACGGTATTTGGAGGACTGTGGAGCTATCTGGTGGAGATTATTTATATCTGCATTTACCATAAAAACTAATGTAGAATTTGCTGACATGTTCTTTATTGGGGGTTTGGAAAGAGGCTTTCGACTGTGCAGCCCGATGTTTCCTATGGGAGTGCAGAAGGCAAGGGACATTGTACAAGTGGTTGGGTCTTCATGGCATAAGGGCAAAGTGCATTTAGAGTGGACAACAGAGTCACCTAAAGCTACTTTTCCCCTGAGATTTGGAGAGAATCAAGCCCACTTAACTACAATGTGTCAGCTTCTCTTAGATGACAACACGCTCCTTCTGCCTTCAACCAACCGTGATTACTGATGTGCACTGGAGCAATGTTTGCTGGCTGAGCACGGTGTGGATCAGCACCTCCATGTCTGAGGTCCCAGTGGCTCTCTGAGAATGGTGATTAGTAGTTTAGTTATCTAGGGGCTGGTATCATGGGAAGCAGCTACAGTCATGTGGATGTTGTTCTGGACTGCAGTGGTGGACTCAGTTTGTGTTGTGTTTTATCTGCTAATTCTGCATCCGCCTATTCCGCTATCAACACACCCTGGCTAAATGGCAGCTCAGAAATTGGATCAAATAGATGCACAATATAGTTTTATCATATATACACCTGCATTGCTCTTTTAAATGTGTGAAGCAATATTGCATGTCCAAATACAGTAGAAGATATATCATGCCAATGTGAAAATGAATTATTCAGTCGCATTATAGCAACTGCAAATAACACCTGCTGTCGGAATGAGCAAACCGGTTGTACACACCTTTAACAGTGTTAAGCCGGAGCACTGCGCATTAATTTGCACCTATAGAGACCCCACTGGGACCTTGGTGTTTTTGTTCTTGGTTTTTTTTCAGAGTGTGCGTGGGTGGATGTCACACGCTGAGAACAGAATGAATGGCTGCAAACTCGAAAGAAAAATTTAATTAAGAAGTAGGCTAAACACTTCAACTAGAATGCCATGCTTCTTAAGAAAAAAAGAGCCTTTTTACAATTATAAAAAGAATTAGCTTGGGAACTTTCAAGCGCCCATTTTCAATATTGCAGCTTTAACCCCAATCGCCACATTGTTGCTATGATTTAAGTGGTTTGGTCTATGGCAGTGTGTTAGGCATACATGTTTTAACCCACAGCTGAGCTAGATTCACAAAGTAGCTAACCATACTATAAATACAAGCCCACTTGATGGAGATAGTTGACGCGGTGTTGCCAAACCCTCCAAACAATAATTGATTGATGCTGACTTTCTCCAAGTGGTCTTGCTCATCCACCTTCAACCTCCTCTGTGTGACCTTGCACTCGTTATAGCGTTATGTTACTTTTTCACTTTGCTATCAACCATGGTTATTTCAACTGATAACCAATGCTGTCTTCTCCCTGGCTATAACATTCTATTGAAATCAAGGACTGAGTAACCCGCTCCTCTACCTTGAAGGACCTTTATCCGAGCATAGCTGTTGAAGATTTTCTTTTGAAACAGTGAGTGGTGTGAGCTCTCCAAGGAGCTCCATTGTGACACCAATAAGGCCACCTTATTTCCCTGTAATGAGCTGAGAAACCGCATCCCACACTCTTTGGTTCTCTGGTGCCTGCAATGTAACAGGTGTCATGCTATTTATGACCAATCCTGAAAATACATAGTGGGTTCTGCTCTGGCGGGAAGGGACATGAAACAGTGTTCTGGCAAGCAGGGCAGCTGACACTCTCACAGCTCGGGTTAATGTTGTCTCAAAACACCATTCCCTGTAAACATTTTCTATTTATTTTCAACCATTCGAAAATACAGTCGCCGGGCTGTTCACAGTCTTGTATTTTTTTTTTTTTTGGAGGGTTCGGCAGCACCGCGTCAACTATCTCCATCGAGTGCACTTGACAGCATGACCTTGCATTTATAGTACGGTTAGCTACTTTGTACGTACCTCAACATTATCGCCTATGAAGGGAGGTCAATCCATTGTAGAAGCTATCCATTCAAAAACTCTTTGTGAAGGGAGTTTATAAATGTGCAAAACCTGGCATCTACACAAAAATAATCATTTCTCGAAAGGCACAGAGATTTCCCCCCTCCCACCTCGTTTTCACGGCCACTTATTTTCATGTTGGACCGTTCGCCATGCACTTGTTATTTCTAATTTTGGCTTGATTTCAGGGGCAGAAATAGGAGTTTTCGGCACTGTCAGTCAACATAGAGTTTTGAGAGAAATGTGGTCCTGCCGAACTGCAGGCTGTGCATTGAAGCCATGAGTGCAATCTGCCTTTACAGTCTTGTTTCGCTGGCTTCGGATCAACAGCTCATGGCGGCTGGTGGAATCTGGTGGGCGAATGAAATGCAACAGCTGATGTTGTCATGATGCAATCCCAGCAGAAAAGTGTGTAAGCAAAGCACATCATCACCAGCTCAACAGTCTCTTTTATTTAGTTGTTATTTACTCAGCGGTTAGGGCCTGTGGGCGCATGTGCATGACTCCACACAGCACAGATGGGGAGTGCTGTACAAAAGTGATCTGGCACAGGCGTTGTTGGCAGCTCTAACCTTTCATCTCCAGTGGAGGAATGAAAGTGTCTCAACAGCTAAAAAAGATCTGTGATTTTTTTCCCCCTTTTTATCGCCTGCTGGTGTGAACGTAAACCTAAAACAGACACATTCCTCTTTTTGTTTGCTTGTCTATTTATTTGTTTTTGAACAAAGTGAATAGCCTATGTAAAACGTACCACTTCCCGTTAGCTACAGAATTCTTCCCAGAAAAAGACAGATCAGTCCATACACACTCGAAATTTTCTATTCAAATTGGTGTTCTTTTTTCTTTTCTTTTTCTTTTTTTTTCTAAATCTGGGTCGATCCTGCAAAGATAAAAAAAAAAACAAGCTTTCTACAGACTCCCACCGGAAACTAATTGGCTTTTGCTTTCCCCCGCAAGCAGCATATGACAGAAACATAGCTACGCACCCAGTCACTGCACCCATATTCTAAAGGTTTCCAAATGGCATTTTGATTTGCATGCTTTGGTCCTGCCAAAAACAGTGAGCAATTAAGTCACGTTGCACTCAAGTAAGGAGAGGGCGGCGGTTGGCCAGAATCGCACACTGTGGCTGAACCCTCGAATAATAAGAAATGAACACCTGCTCTTCTGCCCTCGCTCACCCCTCCTGGCAACTGATAATTCTTTTTCAAAGCTCTCACCGACCCATTAAATCCAGAAATACAAGCATTTTATGTGCTCATGTATGTGCCCATCCGTCTCTGACTCCCTCATGTTTTTAGAACCTAATATCACAAGCATTATCACACACACTGACAACAACACATAACAACTATATGTACCAAGCTATTTATTTATACTCTGAAGCCCCCTTCTGCTCTCCTTCAGTCTTAAAACACACACACACACACACACACACACACACACACACACACACACACACACACACACACGGAGGCCTCTTTGATATTCCTGCTCCATCCATTAGAGAGCAGCACCATGATGCATTTGTTGATGCACTACACTTAGTGGGCAGAAGGGTGGCCTATGGCTCGCCCTGTTCCTGGAGGGAGTAGGGCGAAGGCGTAGAACGGTAGAGTTCACAGAGTGGAAGAAATAGTGTCTGGACTTTTTTCGCTGAATAGGCTGTGACTCATGTCTGCTGCCCCGTGATGAAAACGGATAGGCCTACAGTGTAATAATACATTAGCCTAAATAGGAAGCAAATAATCTATGGGTTCTGTCTACAACGTAGGCTACCATACTGCACCAATGCTGTCTAATGAAGCCTGTCTGTCTGTCTGTCGGTCTATCTGAGGCTGCAGCTAGCAGTTTGTGAACACTACAACAATTTACAGTAGCTTTCACATCTCCTTTAATTAATCACTGATGTAATTGAGCACCTGAACACACACGGAACCCCCTCAATCAAGCGGCCCCCGATCACGCGACCAACAGGTGCGCTCCTGCTAAAAAAAAAACCTCGCGGATGGACCCCTTCAATGGATATCTCTACATTAAGCCTATTTATTTTCGTTTATTTTGTATTTATTTACGTTGTTTCGGAATGTCGGGGACGTGTTTGAGGACTGTAGGCTATTTGCGGTTTGGGTTGGTTGACATTGTGGCCGACCGAAGAGTGTCTTTGTGGCCTACGTAAAAATGAACGTGAAGCAGATTGGCCTAGCGCTGGACTTCAAGGTGCAGAGGGCGTTTAGACAGGTAAGAACAACACACACTCGTTTACTGTGCTCGCTGCTAAAGTGTGTATAGGCCTACACAGTGTTCTTTCTTTAGCCTAATGTCCGATTTTGTTGCTGCGGACTCTGTGGAATTCATGTTGTTCATACGTTTCTGGGTTGGTTGCCTTGGTGACGCTTCATTCATGCTGTTATTATGGCTCATTTCTTTGTACACTCATAACGCTTGTCGCACCCGCCGTGGTGTTATTTTTATGCATTCGTTTGTAATGTTTTGTTGAATTTTTGTCTGAGTTTTGTCTCTGTGTGGTTCATTGGAGGTTGTTGTATATTTATAATTGATAATCAGCTGTAGCCCAACAGGTTGCAAAGTACGTCTATAGAAATGAGGGCTGTGTGCTGTGATGCACAGGCATGTAATGGCATTTATTTTGTAATCATACCATCGTACAAAACCCAATTAAAAAAAAAATTTAACACTTAGCCTACTTTTACTCAGTAGGCTATAATTGAATAACTGACTTTCTTTTATATTCACATAATTATGCAGACGACACACAAATTTACATAACCATATCACCAGGAGACTACAGTCCGATACAGGCACTGAGTAAGTGCATTGAACAAATCAATGATTGGATGTGCCAAAATTTCCTTCAATTAAACAACAATAAAACTGAAGTAATTGTCTTTGGTGCCAAAGATGAACAATTAAAAGTCAGCGCACAACTTACATCCATTATGTTAGAAACCACACCCCAAGCCAGAAATCTTGGTGTTGTTATAGACTCCGACTTGAATTTCAAGAAACACATAAAATCAATTAATAAATCAGCCTACTACCACCTAAAAAACATATCAAGAATTAAAGGGCTTATGTCTCAGCAAGATTTAGAAAAACTTGTCCATGCATTTATCTTTAGTAGACTTGACTACTGTAACAGTGTCCTTGCTGGCCTTCCAAAAAAATCTATCAGACAGCTTCAGCTAATTCAGAACGCTGCTGCCCGAGTCCTCACTAGGACCAAAAAAGTAGATCACATTACCCCAGTTCTGAGGTCTTTACACTGGCTTCCAGTCACTCAAAGAATTGATTTCAAAATACTGATGTTGGTTTATAAAGCACTAAATGGTTTAGGGCCAAAATACATTACTGATATGCTGATACGTTATGAACCGTCCAGAGCCCTTAGGTCGTCTGGGACAGGTTTACTTACAGTCCCCAGAGTTAGGACTAAACAAGGAGAAGCAGCTTTTAGTTATTATGCACCAAATCTCTGGAACAAACTCCCAGAGAACTTGAGGTCTGCTGCAACTCTCAGTTCTTTTAAATCGAGTCTGAAGACTTTTCTGTTTCCATTTTAACCTGTAATTTTCATTTTATTTGCTTCTTTTATTTGCTTTTAAATGTTTTTAAATCGAGTTTTCATTTTCTTTTTTTTTTTGCTTCTTTTATTCGCTTTTAAATGTTTTATAATGTGTTTTATGTATTCTAATCTTGCCCCTGTAAAGCACTTTGAGTGGCCTTGTGTCTGAATTGTGCTATATAAATAAACTTGCCTTGCCTTGCCTTGCCTTGCCTTTTATAGGCCTATGAGCATATCTTTACAAGAGTAGCTAAACAAAAGCATATTATTCCAACACTAGTCCCTTTTTAAAAGGTTTTATTCAGCAAAACCCTACTCTTGTTGTAACCTTTTAGTTTTAGTGGATTACTGGTGTGAAAAGCTTGTGTGCTGTAAGTGGTTGAACAAACGCAACCTTTACACGGCAGACCCAAAGTGGGGCTTATGAAACTTTCAAAAGGAACACGAAAACTGTACTCTACTCGGTTTGTTTCTGTGATGTTTTGGTTGGCTGGTGCTATTGACGGATTCCCTTTTTCGTCCTCCACTGTGAAAGAGAGAAAGAGAGAGAGAGAGACACAGACATAGAGAGAGAGAGAAACAGAAAAGTAAGGAGGATGCACACATAGTCCCACACTTGTGTCTCTGCTGTCAGCATTGAGCAGGATTGATGATTTGCTCTCATATGAACACGGTTGATGGATTCTATAGCCTATAGATAGACAAAGAGAGGGAGAGAGAGAAAGAGAGAGGTAGGGTAAGAGAGGGGTGTTCCTGTCTGTGCCCAGCCGAAGCTTTGGTAATAGCGTCAAGCCTTTCAGTGGAAACATCATTTATTTATACCTGTTTACATACGGGAGCGACATCACGCAGTTCCCCCAGTCTTCTAATTCATCCTTTTAAAAAACAAAACACAGTAGGGGTACGTAGGCTACCTCTCCCCCAAAAGCTTCTCTAAATAAAGATGTACCAGACCTTTTTATAGCTGTCCTGTGGCGCCTGTTGTTGTGTCACTCTGCTCCCCAGAAAATGAGTTCGGCTTGGGTTTTGTCACACGTGATTGAAAATAACTTCGTAACAAAAGGCACAATATTGTGAGTAGGAAAAAACCCAACGACATACAAGAGAACATAAAAAACCTTTATATCTTAAAGCTCCCATATTATACACTTTTCGGAACTATTATACACCATATTATATGGTCTTAGTGGTCCCTAATACGTTCTATTATACACCATATTATATGGTCTTAGTGGTCCCTAATACGTTCTATTATACACCATATTATATGGTCTTAGTGGTCCCTAATACGTTCTATTATACACCATATTATATGGTCTTAGTGGTCCCTAATACGTTCTATTATACACCATATTATATGGTCTTAGTGGTCCCTAATACGTTCTATTATACACCATATTATATGGTCTTAGTGGTCCCTAATACGTTCTATTATACACCATATTATATGGTCTTAGTGATCCCTAATACGTTCTATTATACACCATATTATATGGTCTTAGTGATCCCTAATACGTTTTTCTTTAATTGTTTGCTGAAAAAAACTTTCAGATAGTTTATTGTACTATGCTGATGTTCAGCTAATCTCACAATGGCCTATTTTTAAAAAAAGAGCTGCAGCTCCCCTCGTAAATATACAATCTTTGAGCTCCCCCTGCCCCCTGTCCGGAAGCTAAGCCAGATACGCCTCGCCCTCTGTCTGTCAGGGCCGTGGACCAATAAGAAATAGGGGTGTGGGCTGCACATAGCCTGGCTCCGCCCGCCCGCCTACTTCCGGCCAAATTTCATTTTCCCTTCAGTAGTCAGTCTGGGTGTACAGCGCATTTCCCAGATTCTCCGGAGAATCTACAATCGACCAATCAGCGAACAGAGCGAGTGGCTGAGAACGCTCCAGTGTCAGTTGAATGCTGCGTTCCTTTTTACTCGGAAGAAGGAGATTTCCGACTTGGTAGTTCCGAGTTCCGACCTGTCTGTGTTCCAGTGCATCTGCTCGTGACAGTATGGACGCCTAAAACCTTTCTCGTCCAAATAACTAAACGTTAGGCTCTAACAAGTTACCGTTGCCAGGTACCGGTAGATTCATAGACTACAATATGTAGTGAAGTCGGAAATTTCCGAGTTCCCTGTCCAACTGGAAGGCACCATCAAAAGCCGGCTCATGACACACGTGATGACCAAACGTGATGCGATTGGTTGGCTAATCCAGAGTGGCACTGGGCAGATCCAATAGTTTTAAACTTCGACAGACACCCGCCTCCAAGTGAGTGAACGTTTGCCAATTACAGCACTTCCAGACCTTCTGTACAAATGAAATGAAGTATGATGGTCTGGTTGGACCATGCTAGGCTGCACAGTGGAGGCTTCTGGCTTTCCAGTTTGTGAGGTCAGAAAAGGGGAGAATTCTGACTGGAGTATATTGGGGGGGAGGGGTGGGGGTTTCAGAAAGGGGGAGAGTGAGAAAAGGAGAGTGTTATTTTTTTAAAATATTTTGGCAGTCTCTAGGCACACCGTGGACCCATGGATATGTTAGAACACATTTATAAAGTGCATTTAGCATAATATGTGACCTTTAACCAATAGGCTACATCCATCTTTTCAAAACTGCTCTTTTCTTCTAGAGCAAAGGAAAGACGCGGCTTTCTATGTGACCTTCATAATGGCACTAATGGATAGCACGACTCAGCCTGTGTTGAACAGATGTATTGTGTCATCCGTGGCTCTGAAGATCGTTAAGGTCAGAGGAAAGAGAAAATAACCCTGACGCTTTCAGCAAAGTGTTCAGAGTGTTTACGAGGCAGGGAAGGTCTAACCCAGGGGTTCTCAAAGTTTTGATAGCTGAGGGCCAATTTAGGAACCCAACATTGGACCGACAATTGAAACAACTGAAATCCTTTCAATGGCCAGGTTGCGTCTTAACAGTTTAAATGTATTGGTCTGCATCCAGTAATGTGTAATTAAAACATTTTAATTAATTAATGAAGGGCTAGGTTTCATTTCAACATTGGAGGGGACACATTAAAAGCGGGGGTAGTCCCCCAGAAAAATGTGAGGTTCAAACACTTCATTTTGTGCATTCTGGTTAATTTTTAATGCACTAAATTGTGTCTTCTGTATTTATTTATGGTGGACATGTTAAGTATAAGACAACTAGCTCCCATTGACACGAATCTAATGGAATATAAATTAGTAAGGCACTGAGGCATTCTGTATTGCGTTCAAATATTTATTCTACTTTTTTGTTCAAAACTTTCTGCACATTGAAAACACCTTTTTAGAGTGTTTTTTTGTAGGACTCACTACTCATGATGCAGCAGCAGTGTTAACTATTATTACACTATATATTGGAAATAAACAGGGTGGGCTATCAGCAATCAACTAGGCAGATAGTTCCATGGCTATCAGCAGCTAGCTAACGTTAGCTAGCTTGTTAGCTAAACTTTAGACAAAAGAGTTGGAAACCAGATAATGTTAGCATCCATCCTTAGAGACCTAGTCTAATTCACCTTGAAGGTGAGAAAGTGCATCGTATTGGGCTTGACAAGCTCACTATCTAACAACTTCCATTGGGACCACTACACTGCCTGCTGCACTGCGGGAGGCTGACCAGCCGTCTGCAACGAGAGGCAGAGGCCAGCCGAACGTCGGCAAGTTTAAGATGGTACTGTCCACTGTAGGGGTGTTATTATTATTAATTGGGGAATGAATATAAACAATTAGGAGGGATATTTAAGTGTCTCGACCCCTGTACTGTTTTTACTGTTATGGGGGACGCATCCCCTCCTTGCGTTATATATATATATTTTTTTAGATTTTATAATTCATAATTCAATGGCAGATATGTTTCTGCGGGCCGCACTTTGAAAACCACTGGTCTAACCAGATGCAATTGTGTTGCATTATGGGAATTGTTGGATCAAAGCGAGTCTCATACCAGGTCCAAAGTCACTTATTTTGGTTATTCTTTAAAAAGAAACATCTGTGCTTTGCACTTTACGGAATCACAATTGTAATTTGCTGGAGTACTTCTTCAATGAACTAGAAGACCTATTTGCTGTGAGTTTTTTGTCTTTGATTTACCTTGTTCTCCTGGTCCATTTGGTTTTTGTTTGGTGTTATTTCCTACAGATCTAAAATCATGTGCAGTAAAGGTGTCAGGTTTAGGTGTGAGGCCTCGGAGCTGGCCATGGTACCAATTTCTGTGCTGTCAGCTTCAATTGACCAGGATGCACTGAACTGCACAGCCAGAGGAAGAGGTGTGCTTTACAGTGTTTCCCCTCCAACATCTCTCTGAGCGTACTAATAGTGTTGTTATTGTCGTCCCTCTCTCCGTGCACATTTCAAATTGATCAAATCCAGATTCGTAAAAAGGGAGGTTAGTGAGGTGTAAAAGACAGTTGATGCAAAGTAGGTGAATGACAACTCAACACATATGACACACATGTGCTGCATTATTGAGACACCCTGTCCTCCCTTTTAAAATGCCAAACAGCAGACAAACACACACATAAACACACACAACAGGCTTTCCCTCTAATTATCCTCTTGATTGCACCACAGCATGATAAATGCTCCTGTCTAAACTTCTCGTCTCTTAACTACTGCTGCTGCCTTAACTGTCCTCCTATGTAAAGGGCTTTAAACTAAGAATTGGGTGTTGCTTGTGGTTGATTATCTTCAAATGGCAAGCAAGTGGTTTTGGCTTTATTTTAAAGCACCTATAATCATAATTTTTAAAATAATGTATCAAATTACTATGCATGACATTAAAGGTGTCGATCATAATGATGACCTCTCAGATAATTAGCAGCCAACTCTACGCTTATAAACGTCTCTCGGCTCATTGGCATGCTCCACAGCTTTACGGTTTTGGTTCATTCTGCTCTTTTTGCATGTCTTTTGGTTGTAGTAGGCAGTCGCTTTTCTGAAAAAAACTGCCTCGGCGGTGCCTTGGCGGACACAGTGGACATAGTGTCAGATTTAGCAGCTAGAGCGACAGATATATTTACCGATCAGCTTTAAAAGAGTGAATATTGCATTTCGCTTCAAATCCGTAACATGTACATGCTAACAGGAATGCCATGTCGACTTGTGATCATTTAAAGCACATTTATTAATTCAGTTCTTTATTTTGCCCAAAACACTTCCTTTAAGAAAGTGCTAAAGTGTGTTCAACCAATCAGCCTTCTACGGACCAAACAACACAATGTCTCAAGACACAGCATGGGTCTACCTATGCATGTCCCACAGGCAATGAGTCAAATTGAATCTAAAAAGCAATTATAAAACATTTGGGGGGGGGGAAAGCACCTTTTCCTTCTGAGTGACTCAGCTGTTATATTCTCCACTGTTGTTCTCTTAACTTTTCAAGTTTTTGATGTTGATGTAGTTTTTTTTTCTTCAAATTTATGTTAAAGGTGCTGTAAGCGGAATGGTTCTTTTAGCTAACTTCCTGCTCGCTCGTCCCTACGTCACCACATTTAATGCACTGCGGTCTTCAAGCAGCGAGTTATCTAGCATCATCTCAGATCCATAAGAGTGATAAAACATGATTAAAACCATCAAAACAGATATTGGGAAGGATTTTTACCTGCTCCGCCATTGTAGGCGCATAAACATTCACCCATCTGTCGCTCTGCACGTGCACCGTCCGGCAGTGAGATATTGTGTGAGACTGGTGTCGGTTTGTAGCGTTCTCTCTTGTTATTGGATACAAATTTTGGGATCCTCCAATAAGTTTATTTGCCGATTACATGCAGAGCAGCTGACTGAGAGATCGGCTTTCTGAAACGTGCACATTGTGTAAGTGATCACTGTATGAATAAAGAGCGATTTAACACTTATACACTCAACAAAAATATAAACGCAACACTTTTGTTTTTGCTCCCATTTTTCATGAGATGGACTTAAAGATCTAAAATTCATTCCAGATACACAATATTACCATTTCTCTCAAACATTGTTCACAAATCTGTCTAAATGTGTGATAGTGAGCACTTCTGCTTTGCTGAGATAATCCATCCCACCTCACAGGTGTGCCACATCAAGATGCTGATCTGACATCATGATTAGTGCACAGGTGTGCCTTAGACTGTCCACAATAAAAGGCCACTCTGAAATGTGCATTTTCTTTTGCTTTATTGGGGGTCTGGGGACTCAGAACCAGTCAGTATCTGGTGTGACCACCATTTGCCTCATGCAGTGCAACACATCTTCTTCGCATAGAGTTTATCAGATTGTCAATTGTGGCCTGTGGAATGTTGGTCCACTCCTCTTCAATGGCTGTGTGAAGTTGCTGGAGACGGCTTATGGTGGAGAAATGAACATTCAATGCACGAGCAACAGATCTGGTTGACATTCCTGCTGTCAGCATGCCAATTGCACGCTCCCTCAATGCTTGTGGCATCTGTGGCATTTTGCCGTGAGACAAAACTGCACATTTCAGGGTGGCCTTTTATTGTGGACAGTCTAAGGCACACCTGTTGACTAATCATGATGTCAGATCAGCATCTTGATGTGGCACACCTGTGAGGTGGGATGGATTATCTCAGCAAAGCAGAAGTGCTCACTATCACACATTTAGACAGATTTGTGAACAATGTTTGAGAAAAATGCTAATATTGTGTATCTGGAATGAATTTTAGATCTTTAAGTCCATCTCATGAAAAATGGGAGCAAAAACAAAAGTGTTGCGTTTATATTTTTGTTGAGTGTAGTAACATAAATAAACCGCTTACTTCACCTCTAATGGCAATTTAGGCTACTTTATGTGTACAATTCACACAAAGTATTGAAAAAAAAATGCTGCCTCACAAATGGTCTCGTAATGGGTTAAAAAGTGAATCGGGTTGGCTCAAGCACATTCATGGATAATATCTGCAGGCTTCTTTCCTCACAGAAAAAGCACGCAATGGCACATTTTGGATCGTTTCTGTTATGTCTAGCTTGTAGGATTGATAGGATTGATGATTTTTTTGAAATTATTCCCTGAAGCAGGAGAGATGTGGAGTTTAGATGTGCTTTCCCTAAACTATCCACATCAGCTCCCCCCCACCCCCCGTTCGCTACCAGCCGTTATCTCTGTGTTGCTGTCATTCCCTCTCTCTCCATCTCTCACCCCCTCCTCCTCTGTCTCTCCCTCCCTTATCTCTCTGCCTCTCCCTTGCTGCTCTCTTCAGCTAGATTTCAGTTTACTCTCTTGTCTACCTCAGTACTGTTTCCACCCTTCTCACTTTAACCCCAATCTCTTCATTTATGCTTCCATTTAGTCAGCGATTCTAGAGAATGCTTGTATTCAAAATAACTTTGTTAGGGCCCCCTCAGCTCAGTTGGTAGGGCTTCCCCCCCATGGGCCTCGGCCAGCAGCAGACCCGGGTTCGATTCCAGCCCGCGGTCGTTCTCTGCATGTCACTGCCCTCTCTGCCCCATTTCAACGTTGTCTCTACACTGTCAATAAAGCATAAAAATGCCCAAAAAATATCTTTAAAAAAAAATAATAACTTTGTCAAAATCAGTACATCTTCTCTTTATCCACTACCTGTGTGTATTTTGTCTGCGCTGAAAAAAATCTGGTTTTGATACGGCCCTAGGCTCTTTAAACAGGATTGTTGCTAGCTATTTCTAGCTAATTTAAGGACCCTCTTGAAAACGAGATGGTTTCATCTCAAGGGGTTATCCTAATAAAATTAAAAAAATTAAAATTAAGCTATGGGGCCCCCTTTGTTTACATACCCATTTAAAGAGCCTAGGCTGCATATACTGGATTTCTTTCAGCGCACACACTGTATGGACAGGTAGTGGATTGTGAGAAGATAAAAAGGGATTTTGACAACTCGCTGACTCCACCTTTAAAGGCAACAGCTTTCCCTACTTTCCCTTGGCACACATGCATGTATACTAAGTCTGTTGTCTGCCAGACATTTCTTTGACAGCAGGATACGTTTGATAAGTCTTTGCTATTTACATCGAAACTTTCTGATTTCAATGATAGTGTAGGATTTTTTTCTTATGTCTTGATTCTCATTGTTCATGCAAATTACTTTGTACTGCAAGTAATTGATTACTGAGACTGCTGTTTCCATCAAAGGGACAATCGCTTAAGATTTATTTTTTAATTTGCAGTAGAGTATCAGGACAGAAATCTATTATCCAGTGCTTTGTAGATCTCAGAAATATGTATTTCGTCAAAAGTAAGCATTTATCAAATATGAGCAACGCTTAAAAACTATAGCTCAATCAATAGGCTTTCAGTCAAAACTTTTTTCTCATATAAAGGCTGGAAACAGGAGGAGGCAAGTACCCTCTTTATCCAAAATCTGGGGCGCTCCGGTGGCGTAGTGGATAGAGCGCGTACCATAGTGGCTCAGGCCTCTTTGCAGTGGTTGCGGGTTTGAATCCGACTCATGGACTTTTACTGCATGTCATCCCCCTCTCTCTCTGTCTCCCCATTTCAACTCTGTACTATCCAATAAAGCTTGAAAAAGCCCAAAAAATAATCTTTTAAAAAAAAGTAGCAACCTGCATACCTCGTAACATAACTTTAAACTTTTTTTATATGTATAGGTCTTCTCATCTTACTCTTTGGCAAGATAGCAAATAGGTGTATTTCCCAAAATGTTGGAAAAGGAAAAATGTAACCTCCTTTTAGTGTTTATTATTCTAAGGTTTTCTAATTTCAAGAATCTTTATATCAGTATCCATAGTCCCTGTTGAAAGAAACTGGAGGCCATAGTAAGAGGTATGGTGTCATTATGGTTTAATAATGGAATAGTTGCATTTTTAAAGACAATTTTCAGGAAAGACCATTCATAGTGTTGAACATGAAAAGTGACAGAGTGATTGAGATGATAGAAAATACAGCTAGAGGGACAAGTTCACTTTTTCAACTCCACTTCTCTCCACAATCATTCAATATGTGAATTTCAGATTATTGGTTTCATACAGTAACAACAATTGTTTGATGCAACTCCCAATTCCAACAGCAGAAAGGTGTAAGGGGATGAATTGTTGTTCGATCAACAAAGCGATTCTGATGGATTACTGTATACTGGCAATTTTATCATTGTCAACGGACCAGCTTCACTCGTTAGTTTTTTTGCCAACAGACAGAACAGTGCTATTCATTCATCTTCCCTCGAATGGGATTCGAAAAGCCGTGTTCCAGCCACATGCCTGCTTCTGTAACCTCTGGCCTACTATTGACCCATATGTTCCCACAACAAGGACACTTTTGGTATAGCTTTATCGAGCTAAGTACACTAGATCAGCCAGTAATTCCACATTGACGAACAATGCTTCACATTATTGAGCGCAAGAAACCCTGCAAGTTTGATACGATTAACCCTTTCACCTCCTTCCTCCCCTGTCTTTTCCACTACAGCTCACATCTACATAGTCACAAGATAGACTTGAAAAGCCAATTTGAACTTTGGAACCTGAAATCACAAAATAAATGGCAAGACAAAAGATGTGAAATTGGACACAGGCTCATGTCCTCTATGGAGATGTTGAGGTCGACCTTGAGTGAAAAAGGCTGCAGCCCCTTAAGGATCCCATCTAACCGTAATTAAATATCTTTACTAAAAGGCATCTTTTACCCCAGCCCCTTTAATGGGCAGTAGTTAATTCTACTATCCACCAAGAAAATAGATGAGAGCTAAGAGGAATACCACCCTTTGAAGATTAAACTGCAAGTGGTGTGACGTTAATCAGTCTTCAGAAGGCTCCGTCTTTACAGCTCTCTCCATGATGAAGAACAATATAGAGCTACATGATAGCCTTACTGGCATCTAGAATAGAACCAACTTCTAATTAGTATGTTGGCAGATTTGGAGGTTTGCAACCCATTCTTTGCTGAATAATCAGTTTGTCTTTGACATATGCAAATCTTCCTTGTGCATTTCATGTAGAATCACTGAATCACATCATTCTTAACTGAAAATAAAGAAAAACGTTGAGCAAAGTAAATAGTAAAACATCTTCAATGGTGACACATGGAATTGATCAGTATGTAATGTTAGCTCATGAAATATTAAAACCGACAGGTCAACAAAGAAGTCTTGAGACTCCCTCTTCAAAACTAGATATAGAAACTAACATTTAGTGTAACTAGGTCACTACACATATCCTTTTATTTATTATTAAAAAGATGCAAATGTCATTCAGCATCTCCAGTGGGAGGCGTGAGATTCTGCCAGTCCCCAAACCTGTAACACACACACACACACACACACACACACACACACACACACACACACACACACACACACACACACACACACACACACACACACACACACACACACACACACACACACACACACACACACACACACACACACAGAGCTGGAATTATAGATCATGAATTATGAATTTCAGAGTCTGATGGGAATATGGAAGCATGTTGTTCTTTGTGTTTGGTTGCCAAAGGTTCAGTCATGTGTTGTGAAGGTTAACTACTCTCAATAGGAATCCCAATGAAGAAAATACAAGGTCACTTTAGAAAAAGGATTGCTCTTGGATTGGTTTTACATTGTGTTTTGCGCCATTCATTTTTCAATCACACGAACACAATAATTCCAGTGTTTCATATAGCTCATCCATCTATAAAACATATAATACGTCTTTTAAATGATCTACCCAAGCAACTTAAATATGATATCTATGTTTTTTGGAATAGCAGTTACTAATGGTGGGATACAATGCCAAACTTCCGAAACATTGGTACAATTGAGTTGTCGCAAAATCAGTGAACTGACTGAGTAATGTCTGTTAAAGTATTAGATCAAGGAATGCTAACATTAGCCTTCATAGGTACTGGTCAAACCAGACCAGGTAGGGCTCTTCAGTCAATATAATTAAACTATGGAGCCTTAAAAAACATATAAATTCTGCTTTCAGCTTTGTAAGATGAAGAATGTGTTATTTCTTCTCTCGAAACCGACATAGTACATGTTGTAACATGAATCTATTTTGTAAAAAAGAAAAAAGCATTTTACTGAAACTACTTATAAACCATATCAGCCATGGAACATTTGAACTATTAATCCTAAATATTAGGCTACAGCATAGCTGCACTGATAATGGAACGTAAATAGCTCCGCCAGTCCCAGAAGGAAATCTTGACCTTTGCCATATGCCATCTGTTTCCTCTCCCATCTTGTGTTGCAGCATCAGAAATGCAATGAGTTTTTAAATATTTATAATTCAAACCAGCTATATATCTCCTGCAAGGATTCATTCAATCCATTCGGAGTATCAAGTAGGTCAGAGGGAATTCCTCATGAATCATGCAATGTAATTGCATGATTCATTATTTTACACTCACGCTGCACATTTGCATTGATTGCTGTTTGTCAAGTTCAGTCAAGGCAATTTCAGCTAGGTTTTTTCCCCGCATGTCCTCCTTAATGTCATATTACATTTTAATTACAGCTCCTACGATTTGTACCAGACCTTGTACTTCAGATCGGCCATAACAACCTTGTTTACGGCCACATTTTTGAGACTGTCGAAACTACGACGCAAAGCATGTTCTGTCATGTCATTTTGAATGATTTCAAATCAGAAAATGAGCCCTTTCTTTCACACAACAAAGTGTGTTCGAGATGGTTAATCATGGAGATTACACATGCCCCCAAACTCTTAGATGCATGAACACACTATTCTCCATGCAATGTTCCAGCAAATTCACCACGGGTATCCATTACCTGAATCTCACAAATCAATGTGTGATTGATGTGTGGTTCAGCCGCGCAGGAGCTAAAGCGCTTGATTGATGTGGCATGCCAAAGAGGAAATAGCAGGGTGTTGATAGGGTGTGTCTCCAACATTGAATTTTCTTGTCATAAAATAGAATAGATGGTTCTGTATGACAGGCACAAGGGGAAAAAAAATCTCTTTAGAAATGACGTGCTATAGCTCGTCCCTGTAATATCCCAGCATGTGACAACCATATTAACATGTAATAATAGGGCTGTTAGCCACCGCTGATGACAGTGGTCAACATTGATAAATGGCGTGCACAATACAAACCTCCCTTTCTATTTCCCTTACACACACACACACACACACACACACACACACACACACAGACACACACACACTTTTTGTCTCCCACCTGCTACCACCGTATTGAGTCTCCTCAGATCTGCTTCTTCCAAGAGGCAATCCACTTTGCCGAGCCCTCTTTCTTTATGATTTGCAATTTACAGATCTGTGTTGAACCACCCTTCAGTCAAGAGGCATGTTTAGTATGGCGCAGGTGCACACTTGGCCATCTGTAGGCTGGGTCATGTGATGTACATGAAAGGAAGTCCTCTTTATTTTTGCTTTGTGCATGTTCGTTTTGAAAAGAGCACTCTTGTTTTCCTACGCCCCCCGATAATTTCCCACCGTCTGATCGCATAAAACATAAAATCAGTTTTCTTCATTCCAACAATTCTAGTGTTTGCCTTTCCGAATGTTCCTCCACTGAAAGGATTTTTTTGCCAATCAAAAACCACAGATTAGACACTGCTTCCTCCAATAACGTAGGGCATTGGACCACTCATCCTATCCATTCTCTAATATTGTTAAACTGTGTGAGAGGTAGATCAGGTATAACCACTGTGTCTGTTGTTTAATCTGGTGAGTTTACTGCACACACAGGCGACTTTTACACATTGATGTAATAACCTTTAAGTACAATCAAATGACCTTGTTTGGGCATCAGTTTTCTGAATCATTCATTTATTTTATAACATTCTTTTTTTATGCATTAACGGTACCAACCCTGAAGCGGCATTGACAGTATTTCTTTCTTTCTATCTATCAGTCTTTCATTTAACAGTTGACATGGTTTACTTGTGTCATCTTGACCAAAAACACCATACTCTATATGCGTATATATCCTTGGGACGCACCCACCCACCTCTTCAGATGAAAGCAACGGAGACAGGACTTGTTTTACCAGCCAATTTGCATGAACACACGCACATGATATAAGAATATTCATACCTGGTTGTTATGGTGGTGTACTTCTTTCCACTACAAAGATCTGAGGTAGCTTAGGGATATGACTTCTCGCTGAAGGTTTGATTCTAACATCACAGATCAGACGCACACATATACACACACATGCTTCTTCCAGTCACCCACTTCTGACTAAATAAATAGCAACAAGGCAGCATATTTCCCTGGGAACTGACATGTAATTAACAAGATTTCACCTCAAAGTCTGCCATCTGGAGTTCAACATCTTGAGTTGACAACTATGATTACTGTCTTAAAGATGTGCAGAAGGGTATAGGCATGTAGCTTTTTTACAGTTCCATTTGTGTGCAGTAAACCAAGTGACAAGCTAGTTGTGGTAAAGGTAATAATGACTGCTGAATACATTTTGCTTTCTGGATAACCATCTGCCGCCATACAAGCACTCACACACACTCACATAGCCATGGTAGGCTAATCTGGATCTCATGTTGGTTTAGTAGCTTTAACATTCATACAGAAGCACAGGCAGAAGCATTGGAAAGGGGAGAAGGAAAGGCTGAATTGCCGCCTGATTGGGTGATGAATACTCTCAATGGGGTCTCTGCCTCATACATTTTATCGGTAGCATACAGAGCACAGAGGCAAACCGTGTATGTGTGACATTGGGTACGGAGATGTAGAGAGACAGTTCAGGAGAAAGCCAGCAGTGTGCATTCAGAAATATTCCATCCGGAGTGTATTCTGCTTGCAGAGATGAAGCCTGAATATTTCATTTGACTTGAGCGAGCTCAAAAGAATATATGCAAAAAGAGAAAAAAACAGGCTACTGCTTTTAAACTAGTCAGTGTGTCTAAAGGTTCTCCACGTCTCGTATATGGGCTTTGTGGCGTTAATCCAATTAAGCAATCATGTTACAGGAATGAAAGCTTCTAAAACAGCATTCTAATCATCCCAGCCACAGTGGCCATTTTAGCCTAAACCCCCAAAGTGTATCTCCAAGATCATTTGCATAATGCTTGTTTGCTTACACACAAACAACATCCTAACTGAGCATTTGAATAATCTTGTAATGCATATTTGGGCAATTTTCCAGTGAACAGAGGACGTACAGGGTGGAAGTGTTGGATGAGTTTCTGCTTACGATAACGGCATGTGTGCACAGAACGTATATAGCATCATAATGTCAAGTCAAAAGAGGGACAATCCAGGTGTATTTTACAAAATGCCACCCTCTGACCCAGTTGCTGCACCTCTGAATATAGTACCTCTACTCTGACAGGCCCCTTCTATGGCATCTGAGACTTTGCACTCTGCAAGGCAGCAGCTGCCAGTAGATTGCTGTTGATTTTTTTAGTTTGCTTGTTCAAAGGCAAAAACCTCAGCAGAGTCAGGAAACATCACAGTATAAACTATCATCGAGATGAGATGAGATGAGACATGGGATGGCATGTAACATTGGTTGAGTGTAAGGACCGAACACGTGTATTTATCCCTTCACATTGCTCATCCATTAAAACACACACTGAACTAGCTTGTATGGTGTTTCTTCAAGGTCTCTTGTACGATCCAGATTTTCATTTTAGTGGAATAAACATGCATTGAGTAAATTGATAGAAGGTTAATCTTATGTAAGACTCTGTTCACAGTTTGTATTTGTGGTTGGGCTTATGTTTAGCCACTATAGGATTGTCTGTTGTTGTTCTGCATGATAGTTTCAGTCCTCCTAAGTTTTTGGCTTAAGGCTCAAATGAGGCTGAACAGATCCTGAGGTACACAGACACCAGTAAGCGCTATCCAAAATGTCCCAATATTCAACGTCCTGAGTGAGCATGCCTGGTGCAGACAGCTGGTGCACCTGATGACTTTGACTCGGGTTCCCCCTCACAGGATCCACACCGGCTCACAGAGCTGTCACAGATGTTTGGAGCACGGCTGCTCATTTCTCTTAATCACTCCCCTGTAATGACTGTGTTGGCCAGAGGATTTCCCCTGAGCGGAGCTTTGGTCAACACAATGAAACAGGAGATCCAACAGAGGAAGTATGGGGGCACTAGTGCATGTTTACCCACCCATTAGTAGAAGTTTTGGTTTAAACCTCTCGGCGCTACAAAACAGGGTAAAAAAACACGTGTTTACATCCATGTTTACTTGCTAGCAGATTTCTTCCTTGCCTCGGTTGATGCACTGTTGTTTGTTGGTGCACTGTAATCACCATTAGCTCAGGGGTCTAGAGTTCAATGAGTACGTGCTTGAGCTCATCTGAAGTGAACATTTTCCTCAAAAGAGAACGTAAAAAACAACTCAAAGTGATGTCAGCAGTGATTTCTCAGATGATCCCGTCAGATTTCTGTCTTTCCCCTTGAAAAGATGAAGATATACTTTATATCCATAAAACCAACTATGAATCTATTTTGATCCGATTTCCCCAGCGCTCCTAATTAGTTTGTACAGGCTTCCAGGCAGAGGCAGGCTGCATCATTGATAGAATTGTCAGTGTTGAGCCTTTTGAGATGAGAACCTTCTCCCTCTCTGATGCTGAGTTGTAAACACATGGCTGAAAGTCAGGCCAACTCAGCCAACAAGCAGATTTCCCTGTAGAAAACCGTTTAGATGAAGCCCAAATGTTCTCCCGGTTGCAAGTTGTTGGAAATATGTTTGCGTATGCGGCACATGCCTTCATTCCAGTATCCAATTTGCAGCTGTAATGAAACCGCCACACTCAGCTCTTTTTGAAACTCCTCGGATATCAGATAGCTTTATTAGCACATAGGTTTTAACCTGGTATCACAGACATACTCAACATGATGATTGTTGTACCACCTAAACAGGCTTGATCAAACTGACATGAAAGCCAACTTTTTAAAGTGGTCTTTTACTTTGACATCTATTAACATTTAAATATCCTCTGCCCAGTTCAAACAAGTCTGAGCCTTTGAAGCAATAATTTTCTGCGTCTGTGGCCCTCAGGCTGTTGCCACCCAACCACCGGCTTTGATTGTTTTTTTTAGGACTATTTTAGCACCAGACAGCATGGATGATTCACAATAAGTAGGCCAGGTACCTGTGCCAATACAGAGAAGTCCGTTTTAATAACTCCCAATATACCCGAGGCTACCTTCTGAATCATTTTAATGATGCGAACCTTCTCCACCATCTTGCACTTCAAGTCGTTTTAAAACACTCAGATTGATACTTGAAAAGCCATTTGATTAATGTCAGGCCTCATATTGTTATAAAATTGCTGTGAAGTGTCCATTAACGCTTGAAGACATAAAAGTGTGACAAAAACCATTCATGCAGAAAACTACGCAGACTAGCAGCAGTTTAGGACATCAATTAAGGAAATTGATTTTGAAGAGCAGGTGTTTTTCAGGAACATAATGCTGAAATAGTTGTTTCAATAAATGTGATTTTCTTTGGTAAATGGACTTGTATAGCGCTATATCTCCGTTTATCACAGACTCAAAGCGCTTTACATTGTTTTTTGTACACATTCACCCAGTCACACACACACACCGAGAGCAGCAGCTACCACGCAGGGTAGGCTTAGCACTAGGGTGCTGAGCTAACTAAGCTAACTATCGGGAGCAATTTGGGGTTCAGCGTCTTGCCCAGGGACACTTCGACATGTGGCGGGGAGACGGGGGATCGAACCTCCGACCCTGCACATCAGAGGCGAACTTCCTACCCACTTCACCACTGCCGCCCCTGTTTTCCTATTCTTTTGGGCTTGTGTGGTGAAGCGCACGCACCCAAGCAAAATGATTCCTGTACTGCCAGTTTGAAATGAGCAACACATTGTTAGAGCACTTCTTTATGTTCAAGCAACTTGTAATAATAGATCATTAAAGTTGAAGACAAGATGCCCCTCCAGTTGAATGCAAAATAATGATTTTATTTAAGACTAACTCGTTCAATTTACACAAAGCAATTTATATTTGTCTTTCCATGTATCAGCCCTAGTACAGCCCCCCTGTAGCAGTATTGGAATTGATCCTTGCTCAAGGACGCAATGGTAGAGATTCTCACATTGAGGTAGAGAGCTTCTGGATTACAACTGGAGCCCACTAATCTGTAGCTGCCGGGGATCGAACTAGCGACCTTATGGTTACTGGTCAACCCCTCGTTCCACTCAACCATCCTACCACCCGCTATGCATTTGTTTACTGATTTGCATGTCATAGCTTTTCTGTTGGTTTGGAACAATAAAAGTGTAAAATGAAGTATTGGTGCGGTTTAACAGGGTGTTCTTTGCCAGACTAATTCTTTATTGGGCAGAGTATCCCAGAGACTGTGCTGGTAGATGGTGTTTAATGAAACAAGTAACATGATGATCAGACTCTGCTTTAGATGTGGTGTTTGGCTGATTTTACTCATGACTATAGTGCTGATAGTATTTAGCCCAAAGCTGTTACGCTCCGGTGAGAGATTAAATGAAGGTCGGACCCAGGTGCAGACAAAAGGTGCAGTCAGGTAGACTTCAGAGGTTTAATAAACAAAAGACAAAACTACTTGCATGTAACATAAACACAAGGGGTCTTCATGGAGGGTTGGTGCCAAAAAGCCTTACCTCCAACATGGAAACAAGGCCAAGTGACTCAACTATGCCTGGGAAACATAGGAACTGGGGCTCAGAAAGAGTGCAGCAGGTGCTCTGGCCTGATATTGGACTGTAGAAGGCAGGTTGTTCAATGAAGGGCTGGAGAGCGGTACACTAAAGAGTGTCTACAGGCAACAGTGAAGCAGGGTGGAGGTTCCTTTGCGAGTTTCTGCAAATGGAGTTGGATATCAGGATTAATGGCTTCCTCAATGCTGAGAACAATAGATGGGTTCACCTGGGTCCCACTGGTTTCTGACAATTCTGAGTTGATGCCACTGCTGGATTTAGGTTTCTCTTCTGTTCATTCACTGCTTTTTATTTTCTTTCTGAAAATGAACGACCTCAGTTTTTTTAAAGCATTCTTAGTTCAAAAAATGTTTCACACCTGCCTAAAACTTTTGCATAGTACTTTATCTGCACTCTTTAAACCTATTACCAATGTGGAAATGGCAATGCAGTGTCTTTTCCCCCTGCTGTAAGTCTTGATGCTAAACTTAGCTAACTGTCTCTGGCTCCAGGTTTGTACCTAGTTTACAAGCATAAGATCAGCTCCAATCCTCATAACTCTGGCAAATAAAGTTAATGAGCATATTTCCCAAAATTGGATCTAACAGTTGAATAATTTAGCATATCTTTTGAATTCAGATTATATTGTTGTTTTTATGCATTTAAGTCATCTTTCTGTTCTGTGAAGCAGATGTAGTATTTGCAGCCTGCTAATGTAGCTAATGAATAAAGATGTTGCTAAATTGATTTGATACTGGCACAGATCAAGACTCCCATTTCAGTGTTGCACGGCTGTTAACGGTTTAATCCTTCTAGATTATAAAAAAGTATTTTGCTATCACAGATGTATCATTCACTTCCCTTTCATCATAAATCCTCCTTATCATAAAACACACTGATTCAGACTGTTTTATCATACTGGAAATGAGAAGCAGTAGCCTATTACTGACTCAATAGACTTTGCATAATGTCTCCTAAAATCAACTAATGGCATTATTTTTATTCAAATAAAATACAAATATATCCATATCCATTAAACCAGATGGTCAGGAGACAGTGAAAATCAATTGTTACCTTTATTTGGAAGGATCATATCAGCCCAAGTTAGACTCAGCAATTCTGGAGAATCCTTGTTGTTGTGTGTGTGTGTGTGTGTGTGTGTGTGTGTGTGTGTGTGTGTGTGTGTGTGTGTGTGTGTGTGTGTGTGTGTGTGTGTGTGTGTGTGTGTGTGTGTGTGTGTGTGTGTGTGTGTGTGTGTGTGTGTGTGTGTGTGTGTGTGTGCTCTGAAAAGAAAATGGATGTTTATGTGATGTAAAACTGTTATAACATTGTGTGAAACATCACACACTTCATATACTATACCTCCAAAACATTTTTAGAATTACATCTTTGTTTGCCTTCTCTCTTTCACTCTATTCACAATGTACTTACCTATACACTGCTAACATACACACAATTGCACCCACACTAACAAAAAGCTTTTTGCTGAGCCTTGCATTCAATCATGTCTGAATACATAGTGTAAGCTTACACACAAGCAGTGTCCATTCCTCTTGCAAGCTAAGGTGTTGCTTGTATACAGGCATGAGCAGATTCCTGATTTAAATCGCCACACATTATAGACATAGTGACTAGGGATGTCCATGGTTAACTGGTTAACCATTAACCGTTAAGAAGATCTTTAACCGGTTAATACTAAAGGTTAAACGGTTAAAACAAATTAAATCCTCTTAATTTCTCTGAAATCCGGACTCTTATTTTGATATTGCTGAACCGGATGTAAGAATGCCAACTGTCGGTAAAGAATGAATGATGGTAGGCTACCCATCCCCTAAGCCTGTGTGTGTGTGTAAATGTCCCTTTTCAGTCACTTATAAAAACTTTGGTAACACTTTACAATAAGGGTACATTAATTAATGGCTAGTTAATGCTTAATAAGGTTTAACTAACCATTAGTTAACTGTTAACTAATGTGTCTAGTAAGCATTTACTAATGGTATTCATGTTAACCAAGGTATTAATTACTACATTATGTAATGTTTATAAATATCCTATGTTAACCTTAGTTAACCGATTAATTATGCTTGAACTAACAGTTGATTCAAATAATAATAAGCATTCATTAACTGTTAACAAATGTCATTTTTGTAACATTACTTAAGCATAATTAACCATGTATTAATGCTGTTTGTGACCCTTATTGTAAAGTGGGAACCATTTATCCATTAAGTAACACTTAATAAATGTACACCAGTGCTGAATAGGCATTACTCAAGTGTAATTAACCATTTATTAATGAACTTTGTGACCCTTATTGTAAAGTGAGAAGCATTTCTCATGAATTAACACCTAATGAAGGAATACTAGTGCTGATTGAGCATCACTTGAGCATAATTAACCATTTCTTAATGTTATTTGTGACCCTTATTGTAAAGTGGGAACCATTTATCACTTGTTACACTTAACAAATGCAAAATAGTGCTGAATAAGGATTACCTAAGTACAATCCATCAATCAACATTGCTCTTTGTGACCTGTGTACATTCACTATAATAACAATATTAAACATACTACAATATTTCCAACTGGAAATCAATTCATGACAACAATCTGTTATCAACACAATTCAGTCAGAATTTAAAAAGAAAGAAAATGTTATTTTATTTAGAATCTTTAGTTTTATTTGGAAACACGGCTCTCACATTTGACATGAATACCGTCAAAGAACTCCAAAACTGTTTCTTCAACAAATGATATCCAGTTTAATGATTTTCTCTGTAAGTAACAAACAGGAGGAAATGGATTGCTAACAGCAATGGTGAAACAAGACACACTGACTCAACAGTTAGGTTTAACAGGTAAATATGTATTTTCAACTCTCTTCCTTGAAGTGTATATCATTGTTGCAACATAAACAAAAATAAAATACACAAAGAACATAACAGTTCCATTTTAATTAAGGACTAAAAATAAAACAAAATAATGATCATTCTCTTGTGACTAAACACTAGTTTAACCTGGCCCTATCACTGTTATTTCAATGAGCACATATGTATTTAATTTAAACTTTATTTATACTCGAAAGATCAGTTGAGGGGTGACCCTCATTTATAATCTCTGCTCTTTTAGATCCAGTTCTTGGGTTTGCTGGTCACTCCAGGCCTCGTGCTCCTCTCCAAATGAGTTGGGCTGGAATCCAAGAATCTTGTCTAATCACCAAGTTGATGTACATGAAAAAATTAAAATAATCAGTTAACGTTCAGATGCATTTTTTTCCTTTATCTAAATCATTATAGCATAGCATTATGGTTCCACATTATGTATTATTATAATATAATGCATTGCATTGCTTAACTGAAATATCTTTGGTACCTTAATCAAATAAAATTCTCACTGATTCTCACTTTAACAAGTTGATACTATTTTTTCATTAAAAAAACATGGAACTTTATGACCATTCTACAAAACACATGCTCAGCTTTAGCTCATTTTAGCAAGAAATAGCAACATGCACTTTGGAATAATGTTAACATTTATTCACATACGTTTTGGTGTCCATGAACACACCTTTATTTAGCCACCATTACAATTACTGCTAAAAGTTACCTGTGAAGATAGCCAGCACAAGCCTCATGCTAACGCTGCTCATATAGCAGCCGCTAATGCTAACGTTGCTATGCTAGCAGAAGGCTGTGTCGCTAATATATTTCAAAGTATTCTTACATACACACAACTATATCATCTCACTAACACCTTAATTAACTCACCAATAATTTCATTTGGCTAATGGCAGCATAACTGTAACCACCACAGGTCTTTTGTGTGAGAATAATGGGTCGGTCAGGTCAAGCTGGCTTTAAGCACGTAGCTCAGCTGCTGCTTTTACTGTCCAGGCACACATCCGTCTTTCTATCCTCCCAGTGGCCAGGATCCAGTAAAAAACGAGATCTATAGGTGATTTATATGATCAATAATAGGCTATTGATAATCAACAATGGCTGTAGAGGGAATGCATGTCTGTATGCAATGTATTTTCAACTTTGGGAAGGTGAAAATATGTTTGGAGACTTTACTTAAGAAAAATATTTCTTTACAAACCTTATTGACATGAGGATTACCCACGTTTTTCAAGCACTTGAACTCACCCAGCGATTAGCCAGCAAGAAAGAGGATGTGTGTCTGGACAGTGAAGCAACAGGCCAGCAGCTATGTGCTTTTTTCTCTCAAAAGACCCGTGGTGGTTACAATTACAGTATGCTGCCATTAGCCCAACAAAATTATTGGTGAGTTAACTAAGGTATTCGTGAGATGATATAGTTGTGTGTGTGTATGTAAGAAATGAATAATGTGAAATATATTAGTGATGCAGCCTCCCGCTAGCATAGCACCGTTAGCATGTGGCTTGTGCTGGCTAGCTTCACAGGTAACTTTTAGCAGTAATTGTAGCTTTGTAGACACCAAACCATATGTGAACACATGTAAGCATTTTCCATATTCAAAGTGCACGTTGCTATTCCAGGCAGAAATGGGCTTAAACTGAGCATGTGTTGTGTAGAATCGTCATAGAGATTACATGTTTTTTGAATTAAAAAATAGTGTCAACTTGTTAAAGGTTCAGTGAGAATTTTTTTAAATTTCAGTTTCAGCAATGCAATGCATTATATTATAATAATAATACATAATGTGGAACCGTAATGCTATGCTATAATGATTTAGATAAAGGAAACAAAAATGCATCTGAACTGTTAACTGATTATTTTAATTTTTTTCCATGTACATCAACTTGGTGATTAGACAAGATTCTTGGATTCCAGCCCAACTGCTTCATTTGGAGAGGAGCACCCAGGCCTGGAGTGGCCAGCAAACCGAAGAACTGGATCTAAAGAGAGCGAGAGATTATAAATGAGGGTCACCCTCAACTGATCTTTTGAGTATAAATAAAGGTTAAATTAAATACATATGTGCTCATTCAAATAACAATGATAGGGCCAGGTTAAAGCGGCTACGAGTAACATTTAAATATCTTTTAAACAGCCTCATGTTTCCTCTCATAATCATAAATGACCTTTAACAGCAAACGAGACCATCAGTGCAAAGAAATACGTTTTTATATAGTTTTTATTGCTGCATTTGATCTGGTCGTACACCCAGTCCGATTTTCGGTTCACGCGTGCATGCTCTATGGTCACATATCCGTATTGGTCACAGATTTCAGTGTGGCGCAGGAACGTGAATTGAGAAGCCTATCCCTCAGGAGGGAAGGGGAGCGGGAGGCTTGTTTGATACAGTTGTTTGTCGTCATAATGACTGATAACGGGGCTGAACCATCAAAGAAAAAAGAAAATGCAATGAAGAAAAGCTAAAAGGGAGAGTGATAGTCGGGCGGGAGGGCTTGCCAAGCAACGTATACACAATTTCACGCAGCGAAACTAGACTGCAGTGTTTACTCCTAAATGAATGAGCGGTAGCCTACTAAAACAAAGTTTACTTTGCCTCACCAGCATCATCAGATGACCATTATTCATCGGAAATAGTCATTATTTACAACATAAACACATTACCTCATCGTGATCCATACTAACTGCCGTCTCTCGTTCATTCGCTTTGTGTGAGGACACGGGGACTGTTCAGCTCCGTGAGAGGTGACAATGCATCAACTCATTGCAATCAGGTGTGTTTAGCACTTACTGGCATTAGTTGATGCTGTGTCACCCATAGACTCACGGAGCCGAAAAGAGTCCGGTGCCCTCACACTTTCAACACACGGACACACACCATATTGCTTCCTGATTATTTGAATCTTGCGCTCCCTGCACGAGCTACAAAACAGCTTCACGACAGCTGGCGTCGTAATAATACTACCGCTTTGTTCAAAGGTGTCGCCAACGTGCCGACTTACTCGTAGTAGCTTTAAAGTAGTGTTTAGTCACAAGAGAATGATCATTATTTTGTTTTATCTTTAGTCCTTAATTAAAATGGAACTGTTATGTTCTTTGTGTATTTTATTTTTGTTTATGTTGCAACAATGATATACACTTCAAGGAAGAGAGTAGAAAATACATATTTACCTGTTAAACCTAACTGTTGAGTCAGTGTTTTTCACCATTGCTGTTAGCAATCCATTTCCTCCTGTTTGTTACTTACAGAGAAAATCATTAAACTGGATATAATTTGTTGAAGAAACTATTTTGGAGTTCTTTGACGGTATTCATGTCAAATGTGAGAGCCGTGTTTCCAAATAAAACTAAAGATTCTAAATAAAATAACATTTTCTTTCTTTTTAAATTCTGACTGAATTGTGTTGATAACAGATTGTTGTCATGAATTGATTTCCAGTTGGAAATATTGTAGTATGTTTAATATTGTTATTATAGTGAATGTACACGGGTCATAAAGGGCAATGTTGATTGATGGATTGTACTTAGGTAATCCTTATTCAGCACTATTTTGCATTTATTAAGTGTAACAAGTGATAAATGGTTCCCACTTTACAATAAGGGTCACAAATAACATTAAGAAATGGTTAATTATGCTCAAGTGATGCTTAATCAGCACTAGTATGCCTTTATTAGGTGTTAATTCATGAGAAATGGTTCTCACTTTACAATAAGGGTCACAAAGTCCATTAGTAAATGGTTAATTACACTTAAGTAATGCCTATTCAGCACTGGTGTGCATTTATTAAGTGTTACTTAATGGATAAATGGTTCCCACTTTACAATAAGGGTCACAAAGAGCATTAATAAATGGTTAATTATGCTTAAGTAATGTTACAAAAATGACATTTGTTAACAGTTAATTAATGCTTATTATTATATTAATCAACTGTTAGTTCAAGCATAATTAATGGGTTAACTAAGGTTAATATAGGATATTTATAAACAGTACATAATGTAGTAATTAATACCTTAGTTAACATTAATACCATTAGTGAATGCTTATTAGACACATTAGTTAACAGTTAACTAATGGTTAGTTAAACCTTATTAAGCATTAACTAACCATTAATTAATGTACCCTTATTGTAAAGTGTTACCAAAACTTTTTTTTTCACATTCGCATACTAGACCTCTTCTCACAACAGACAAAGGTGCCGTGTCAAAATGTAGGCATTTAAGTTGGCTACTGGTCCCTGAATAGTTTTTAATTGAATATGCCGGTCCTTGGAACAAAAAAAGGTCGGGAGCCCTGCTATAATGCTTCATGTATTTCACTATAAATAGGCTACATTCAATCTTAACGGTTGACCGGTTAATAACCGTTAATTCTGGTGGTTAACCGGTTAAAGAAAAAATTCTAAATGGCCATCCCTAATAGTGACGTCTCAATCCTCTACTGTAGAACAGCTTTCATCTGTGTGAGCGTGCCATCCTGTTGTTGTCCTGCGATGGAGGCACAAGCTTCTTCCAGTATTGGTGGTGGCAGCACTCGGCGCTGTAACAGCCACCCTTTGACTCCATTTATTTGTATGTCTCTCGCTTGTACTCTGTTTCTGCTGCTTGCTTCCAACTAGGTCAACAAACTGTGGGTAAAGCAATGACGTGCTCATGCATCGGTCGCTGGCTATTAGCCCAATCATTGCTATTAGGCGGGGGGCTGCCTGGAGACTAATGCAGCTCATTTTATTGTATATGGGGAGCTCAATTTGTCAACTCAGATTCTGAACTGGATAATTATTTCAGGGTTACGGATGATACCACCTGGGGTTGTATCAAGTGAAGATGACTCAGAATATTTAAATGTTTAATTCAGATTTGTACACATGCATCATCCCAGTTAAAACCATAATAATGAACGCAAAGTGTCTGTGATGTGTGGCTCTTAACCAATTGCATGCCATGCAACACTCATTAGAGGGAGTATTCATTATATTTATTTCTCAAAGTCTAAAACATAATACATAAAGGCTATAGGGATGGGAGGACCATGTTTGAAAGCTCGACTTTCCCATTGTATCCCTGACAAAAGTTTAGTTTTTGTTTTATTAGAACATGGTAAAGTGATTCCAGTATATTGTAGAGCCACTTCAAGAGTTTGAGAATATTTTAATGGTTAGAATTATTGCAGTTATTTTGGCGAGGATAATTATGAAGTACTGCGACAATGTATGAAATATCTGGAACAAACTGCTTCCATGTTTTCTTTGGTTTTGAGAGAGGATTTGATGCTGAGACTTGTGTTCAAACTGACCAATGTCTGTCCAAGGGATGAAGTTATTTGTCACTGGAGTCTAAAAGAAGCATCTAATGAGTAATATCACCTGGATATGCTTGAGGACAGATGTGTATAACCCCAAATGATGGAATTTCCCTTGGAATAATAGTGTTGCTTTTCTTCCACCTACAGATGTATTTGCCTCCTGCCTGTACCTGGAAACACCACAGTAACTTTCTTTAAAAATGCATTCTTGCAGAAAAAGACTTCACAGTAGCACTTGACCAAAACATTATTTATTAATATAAGTAATGTACCACGCACTAGGAAAAAGATACCTATTTTCACTCTAGATCCTGTTTTCATAAAATATTTCCTCGCGAGTGCTGATCCAAGATCAGAGTGGCTTTTCTTTTTGTTGTCCACCCTTGCCCTCCAGAGAACTCACCGACAATCAAAACAAAATTGGTTGGCAGGGCAAAGTGGGAGTAATACATGATTTTCTTACACTTCTGTGCGCTTCTGGGAAACTTTAATGGGGGTCTTGGGATCTCCGGAAGAGGTTATTGAGCGAGTTCAGTATGCCCACCACTGCTGATCCAGGGTTAGTACTCCGATTCCAAAAAGGCTTTATAAATACAGGTCCCAGTCCGTTGAAACACACAGGTTATTTTCATTTGGATTTAGAAAATAGTGACTTTGTTTTTATTGAAGTATCTCAAAAGACTAAGACACTTATAAAGTGTAGTAGAAATATCATGGGTGAGGAAAGTTTACTGCGGTGTGGGCCAAGCGCTGTTCAATTCAGTCAGTTCATAGACCAGATGAGTAGCTCTAATGTGGAAATACTAATGAAATGTCACTGTTTCAGATGAGCACATTTATTAAATCAGCAGATTAAGTAATGGCCCACAGGGTAACTGCTCTTCTGCTCTATCTCTACTATCACTCGAGGCCATTGGATTTGTAATTGCAAACCTCTGGACAGGACACGAAGGTTTCTGGAGGCCTCATGAATATGTAGGACCCCTAAGTATAAACTCATTTAGGCTGCTTGAACTGACTGAACTGGAACCACATTGACTCCGGCCTCGCTACTGGCCTAACATACATTCCATATATGTAACTGTATGAAAATAGAAACATTAATTGGATACATCTTACATAAAAGCTTTTCTTTTCACATACAAATACCGGGGGAAAAGTGTGTGTGAGTTACGAGGGGGGGTTGATTGTTCTACAAAGCAAACAACTGCAAAAAACACCATAGAACAGGAAATAAAATACAAAACTTTTCAAACACAGTCCAAACTGTCTGTAACTTTCTTTCTAGCTCGTGTGTCCGTAAGGCTCCATTTATGGCATTCATTTAACCTGTTTGAAGGGGGGGGGGGGCATTGGACTCCATCAGGAGTCATCATCAACCACGCCACTTTGTACAGTATGTGAGTTTATGGACTATCACAATATGAAGAACTTATTTTACAGCACCTGGGATCATAGCCAGCTGGGCACAGGAGGATTTGCCTTCAGATCCTGCACATGGCAGGACTTCAGAAAGCTTCAATCAAGACTTCAACTTTATGTACTTTACTTCTGGGATGAAAAGACTCTGATACTTTAGAATTAGGTGCATGTGCTTTACAAATCAAGTAGCTTGTTTCCAAAAGTATATTTTTGCAGCCTATTTTGTGCCTATATCCTGAACAATGATTTTGTGTTCTCCGAGAATGATGTCATGTGCAGCTTACACTCTCCATTGAAACCTATGCTGAATCATTTGGCGTTCATAACTCCATGTAATAGTTTGATATTTTTGGGAAAAGGTGCTTGCTCTCTTTCTTGCTGATTGTTAGATAAAAAGATTGATACCACACTCATGTTAATAAATATTAAGCTACAGCCCCCAGCCAGCTAACTTAGCTTAGCACAAACTGGAAACCAAAATATAAACAAAAAAAATAATACATTTTGGACCAGTTTCCCAAACATGGATAAAGCCAAGGGACTTTGAATGGAGTTCGTCCATTACAAGTACAATTAAGTCTAGGACTAGGCTTAATCCATGTGTGCCGAACTGGCCCTTTATCTTGTATTATAAGTGTGAAAATGTCATTTTGCAGAATAACAGGTTACTGAACTATTTCTGGACTAAGCCAGTTGCCAGGCAACTAACAGAAGTTGGTCTTCAGTGCAATCATTTCTGAACTAAAATAACTTAAATTTTAATATGAGAGTCGACATTCAAATAATGTCCAAATCCGAATAGGTGCAGAGTAAAAAACAAAGCAAAACACTAAGCCAGCTAACAGCTTACTTGTTATATTCAGAATGATGTCATTACCACAGGACTAATGTCATCAGAATCCTGTTACCACTGTGCTGTTCTTAGTTTCTCTTTTTTTAAACACATACATTGTTTTCAAACTTGTTTCTTCTTTGTTGCACTCCCCCTGCGTGTTTTGTTCACATTAAAGCCCACCTAAAAAAAATATCAAAATTCTAGAAGAATTAGTGAGCTTCATTCGTACAAGCTTGATATTTTTGGAATAAGGCAAAGTGGAATGCCTGACATGGCTGTTGCTGTAGGCTAATGATGGAGTTAGTTGCTTGGAAATGGGCTTCATACTGATTTTATCAGGACAAAGGGTAAACATGGAGGACCTTAGTTTGCACTAACCTGGGAACAAAATAATTAAAGGCCATGGTCACTGAGATTTAAAAGGCTCTTTGAAAATACACAGTGTATTTCAACCCTTTCCTTTAAGCAAAGTAAATCAAGAGGCCCTATCATGAATAGAACAAATGTATATAAATAAGTGTGTCAAATGAAATTGAAACTGTTTTCATATAGCTATTCACAGGAAAAACCCCAGCACTGCTCGATCCCTTTATCTTTTTAATCATGTACTATAACATACTAAGCCCTGGGAGGAGATTAGCAGGTTTAGTATTAGATTTGTATGTATTTATTCAGTTCTTATACATTTTGTATATATTAACGTAAAGGATTTAAAAACACCCTAAACGTCTTGGAATCTACTGCAGTAAACTGCATTACTTTGTTTTATAGGATCATGACCAAACTGATTCAATAAACAAGATTTTACCAGACAACCACTGCCAAGGATACCAACTCATATTCAACAATTAACAACTGATGTTTGAGCTTGTCGACTTGCTGTGAAATCACATCTAATTCTATTGATAAGAACACGACTTCCTTAGAAAGTAGAAGTAAACTAGTTCTAGGGTAAAACTAAATCTAATGTGCTACAAAATAAATGCTGCGTGTCAGTTGTAAATGTCTTTTGTAGTGGTGTTTTTCTGGGTTTGTTTCATCAAAGAATAAAGAGCTCGGCATGCTGAGGTGTGGTCGATGAGCTGATAAAGATGATGGAGGGAACTCTGAAACTGCGTCTGTCAGTGCCGCACCCTTTCTAAAGAAGGCACTATGGGTGCTTCGCCATCTCAACAACCAAGATTCAGCAATGCATCCCCGTCCCACAACGTCTCGGAAGTCAAGGCTGTATATTTTTTGGTGTTTAACAGATTCCTAAACGGGAACAATCCATTCAAGTTAATGCTGGCGGCTTGTTGTTGTCCTGCTTTTCTCATTAGAGGGCCACTGTTCAAAGTATTATGGCATTAACACTGTGCACACAACACTTTTTCTATTCCATTATGCTCCAGAGGCAGCACATCTTTCACGGTTCCCACAGAGTGGATCCACCTCATTTCCTTCTCCACGCTTAGTTTTGACCATAAATCTGGAGCCGCGGTGCAAAGTGGTGGGGACTGTGGTTGTTGAAGCAGGGCCCATGGGTCACAGCACAGGGCCGACTAGAGGTAGAGATAGCTGACCCAGTACACTATGTTGAAGAGCAAGAACGAGGTGGGAAAGAAAACCCGGGAGTAGGTATCCAGCTCGCGGATGTTGACGTGGATCCGTCCTTTCCTCCAGCCGCCTTCTTTACACTCCTCATAGCAGCAGAAGAAGCTGGTGCAGTCTTTCCCATCCAGGCACTCGTACAGACAGTTGTCTTCGTAGTCATTCCAGAACAGGGAGTTGCCCATTGGCATCATGGGCCGTGGGGTGTTTCCAATGTTGAAAGATGAGTAGGCCTGTACAGGTTGACAAAAAGGAAGCATTATGTTGAAGGAATTGACCATTTGCTACAACTCAGCAGGGATTCATTCAAAATGCTAAATGTATTTATTGATGTTTAAGATCTGCTATAAAACTCCATCAAACTCCACTATTGAAGTGATGAACCATTAAAGTTGCTGTCTATTGGAATAAAGAAAAAACATACTGGTGAATGTTATGCTATTGTAACAACTCATGACATGAGGGCAAATAAAATGACTAAAATACCTATGTTTTATATACTTCATTGTAACATATAACAAGAACCATTCTTTTTGAAATCCTTTTTTTAGATACAAAGTGCAGCTCTAGTGTGAGTTCTTAGATTTGGATGCTGAATAAGTAACCCCTGAGAAACTTCATTGTGTGACTTCCTCCCTGTTGTTTGTACAAATCATGTGGGACAACCTGGGTAAAATGTTCATATACTTTGACAGTCCTCTATTCAGGTCTTAAAACAAAAGTAGGAAGCTAGAAAAGGGAGTGTAAGAAGTAAGAGTAATTTAGTGTGCGGCACAAAAGGGGCCACCCACAAGGAGGGAGCGAATATGAGGCTTCCCTGCAGATAGACCAGGCCAACTATGGAGGAGAGCCAGCAATGCACAGGAGGGGGCTGAATGTAACATAGCTTAATTGTTCAGCCTGAGCTGAGCTAACCCTTTTTAGCCCTGAGACACATTCAGCACAACTTCCCTATACTAGGAGCAAATAATGAAGAGGGGGGATCTGGAGAGAGGGATATGACAGCAGCGGTGGCTGACTCAGTCTCAGTAAATGTGTTCCGCTGCCTTAAAAGCATTCACAGCAGGTGCAGCCTGAGGACGCCCACACAGAAGCTGCTCACGTGATCAAAAATACAGTATAATATTCAAACGCCTTTTTCCATGTTATTGAATCAATGAAATCTGTTTCTGTGAAGCTGCATCACAATCCCAACACACCTGACCGTTCTTTGTTGCCGTCACTTTGCAGAATGACTGTAATCCACCCATGTTGATCCATTAAAGATATTCATAAAATATTAAAAGACTTGGACGAAAGATGTAGAAGCTGTTTGATGTAGATGAACAATGAACAGTAGCAGATACAGTGGAGGAAATAAGTATTTGATCCCTCACCGATTTTGTAAGTTTGCCCACTTACAATTAAATGAGCGGTCTATCATTTTCTATAAACAGTGGTAGACAGAATATCAAAAAGAAAATCCTGAAAATCGCTTTAAAAAAGATAAAAAATATTTTGCATTTCATTGAGTGAAATAAGTATTTGATCCCCTACCAACCATAAAGAATTCTGGCTCCCACAGATTAATCCTTGTGCTTTAAAAAAGTATTCCTAACCTCAACTAGTTTCCTGTATAAAACACACCTGTCTCAACTTGTTACCTGTATAAAAGACACCTGTCCACATGATCAATAAATCAAACTCCAACATCTCCATCATGGGCAAGACCAAAGAGCTGTCTAAGGACATCAGGGACAAGATTGTAGACCTGCACAAGGCCGGAATAGACTCTCCTTGTGGGGTATAAATGATCATGATAAAGGTGAGGGATCAGCCCAGTTCTACACGGGAGGAGCTTGTTTATGTACAGAACCGTCTGAAGTTTGCTAATGAACCCCTGAACGACTCAGATAATGTTTGGGAGAAGGTGATGTGGTCAGATTAAAACAAAATCAAGTTATTTGGTATCATAGTGACTCGCCATGCTTGGAGGAAGAGGAATTCTGACTATGACCCCAAGAACACCATCCCCACAATCAAGCATGGAGGATGAAGCATTGTGCTTTGGGGGTGTTTCTCCTCTAAGGGGACAGGTGGACTTCACTGCATCGAGGGAACTATGGATGAAGCCATGTACCATGAAATACTGGGTGACAACCTCTTTCTCTCAGCCAGGTCCGTAAAAATGGGTCGTGGATGGGTCTTCCAGCACGTCAATGACCCTAACAATACAGCAAAGCAACAAAGGAGTGGCTCAAGAAGAAGCACATTAAGGTCATGGAGTGGCCTAGCCAGTCTCCGGACCTTAATCCAATAGATCTGTGGAGGGAACTGAAGCTCAAGCGACAGCCTTGAAACCTTAAAGATTTGGAGAGAATCTGCAAAGAGTACTTGCCAACAAGGGTTTCTCCACCAAGTACTAAGCAATGTTTTGATAGGGGATCAAATACTTATTTCACTCAATGAAATGCAAAATAATTTATATTTTTCATGTGATTTTCTGGATTTCATTTTTGATATTCTGTCTATTGCTGTTAAAATAAACCTAGCATTAAAATGATAGACCGCTCATTTCACAAAATCAGTGAGGGATCAAATACTTATTTCCTCCACTGGATTCAACACAGGCTTACCATTCTCTTTGTCTTGGCAGGAGGCCTGCGTACGATGTAGGAGTAGTAGTTGAGCATGGCATACTCGATCATGGCAGCAAAGACGAATAGGAAGCAGACTGTCACAAACAGGTCCATGGCTGTCACGTAGGACACTCTAGGTAGCGAGTTCCTGGCCACTGTGCTCAGGGTAGTCATGGTCAGCACTGTTGTGATACCTAGGAAGGTAAAGCATGTATCAGGACTGCAGGAACAATATTTTGAAAAGAAAGCACACTTTGATTGCAATTGAAATGTAAACAGTATGCGTCACTTTAATGTGTACATTAAAGTGTGAAACAGTGAAATTGAAAAATGTGATTCTTTCATGAAAACACAGATTAATAGGGATTTAACTGAGTTGATCCGGGAACTTGTAATGGATGGGATTCAAACCGTCTACTTCTGACATTTGACCAACAAGTGTCACAAATGTATCCACCACGCCACATGCATTGACACACAGGAGGTGTTCTCCTGGCGCTTTTACCCTTTTCTTTTGGGGTTTGTACTTTAGATTTCACAGACAGGCCAAGAAGGGGCCACCCGATCTTCCTCTAATTGTGCTTGGGCTTCTGATCTCAAGTCAGTCATCTACTTTGACAATCGCATCTATCTGAGTTGATTAAAGTGATAGACAGACCGGGAACAAGGTGCCATCTGATATCCAGTCAGTCCTCTATCTAGGGCTGCAACTAACCATTATTTTGATAATCGATTAATCTGTCGATTATTTACTCAATTAATCGATTATTAATCGATTAGTGTTTTGGTCCGTAAAATGTCAGAAAATGGTGAAAAATGTTGATTAATTTTCCAAAGCCCATGTTGACATCCTCAAATGTATTGTTATGTCCAAAACACACAGATATTTCAGTTTACTGTCATAATAGGATTAAAGAAACCAGAAAATATTCACATTTGAGAAGCTGAAATCAGAGAATTTGGATTTTTTTTATTAGAAAATTACTCGAAACGATTAATCGATTATCAAAATAGTTGGCGATTATTTTAATAATAGATTCGTCGATTAATCGTTTCGATTATCCGGGCACTTGTAACTGACAGGATGTGAAACTTCCACCTTTGACACTTGACCACCAAGTGTCACAAATTTAGCCACCACACCATAAGCATTGCCACACTGGAGCCCTTCCTCCAGGCGCGTTTTACTTTCTCTTTTGGGTGGAGTACTTTACAATTCATAGACAGACCAGGATTCCAACAAGGGGCCCTGTGATTTCCAGTCAGTCAACTACCAGGTGCTTTTAACTTTGGACTTTAAAAATCAGACAGAAGGGACCCAGAACACAGGACCTCCAGGACTCCAGAGCTCCAATGAGCTGAGCTATCTGATCAGATGGATTCCTTCTGTTTCTCCAGGCATCTTGAACTCTTCTCTACTGGTGTTGGACAAAATTCTTAGTGCACAAATAAAGATAGAACCAACAAGCCTTGTGTTTAAAAGAAATGAATGAATGATGGAAATGAGGCTGAAAAGTCTTTACAACTTGACCACTAAAGTGATAACTCAGGGATTTGAAATGTGTTATGGCCAGGTTGGGGTTAAGTTAATGCCAGTCATTTTTCGTTAATGCCCACTGAGGGCATCAATATCTACTGCTGTCACACCGACGCCATTCTCGGAAGCTGGCCATCTTTCCCTCTCATCCTCTCCCCTTTCTCTTCGTGGTGTGTCTCACCCCTTCTCTCCTTCTCCGTCCCTTTCTCTCTGCCTCTGTCTCTTTCATCCTCATCTCCCACATGAAAGTGTGCCACTGTTTTTGGCCTGTGGTTTCCATAGAGACGAGCAGCTCCTGTCTATTTCAAGCTACTTCCTCTGTTCTACAGTAGTACTCGTCTAGACTTTCTCTTTTTCCTCTGCTCATTAGATTTAACCTCCCAACTAGGTTAATTAACAGCTCCCTGCTTTGAATACCTTGAACCTTAGTATGTTTATATGTCAGTAAAAAAATACAGTAAAACCAATGTACTGTGGAATCTGAATATAACATTGACACCACTCTTCTTTCTTAATTTTTTTAAATTATATTTTAAATGATAGTACATATGCCTGTGCATAGCAAATAAGACATCCTTAGATTATTTTAAGGGAACAATTACAGCAATTTTTTCATGACAGCTGATAACATTATAGTTAGCATAACATACACTGTTGGAAGGGTGTTAAACTTGTGAATAAACTTATTCAGACAAGGTTGGTTATAAGGTCTACCAATTCAAGACAGACAACTTCTCAGCAAGAACTTATTTGTTTATGGTAATTATGCTGATGTAACCAGATCATCATCGATCCATCACTTATGAAATTCGTATTTCATTTTGAAAATCAATGTCCCAGAGTCTGGAGGAGTGGAGAGGCACAAAAGCTTCTAGATTTTAGATCACTTCATGCCTCCGTTTGCTGACAAGCTTTATGGAGATGCCCATTTCCTTTTCCTGTAAGACTTGGCACCTGCCCACAGTGCCAAAACCACTAGTGACTGTTTGGCTGACCATGATATTACCGTGGTTGATTGTCCAGCCAACCCGCCTTGCCTGTACCTCATTGAGAATCTATGGAGTATTGTGAAGAGAAGGATGAGACACACCAGACCCAAAAATAAAGACGAGCTGAAGGCCGCTATCAAATCAATCTGGGCTTCCATAACACCTCAGCAGTGCCACAGGCTGATAGCATCCATCCATACAGCATTAATGCAATGATACATGCAAAATAGGATCCCCGGCTAAGTAAAACGTGTTTGAATGAGTATACTTTTCAGAGGTTTTTTGATTAGTTTTATGTAATATTCTAATAATTCGAGATGTTGGATTTTTTATTTTCATGAGCTGCAAGCCATAATCAACTAAATTATACAACATTTTCCATTTTCAATATCCGATGGAACAGATTCAGCTCCATAAAGGATCATATAAATGCAGCCTGATTTACTTTCATTATGGTATTGGACAGTAGTCAGTGTGTCTGCAGTGGATCAGAGCAGCCTGCAGGGGGCAGTGTGACGTAGACTTCCCTTTGAGATCAGGGGCCTATTTCAGAAAGCAAGGTTAACAAACTGAGTTCAACCCAAGCCCCAACCACTGTGAGTTTTACCCTTTTATATACCATCTATGGTTTTACCAGCATCCAATGCTGAAGTGACAAAAATTGCATTTCACCAAGTGGCCACTAAGGGCAGGTATCAAAAAAACATTCTTTATGTTACATTCTAGTCTGTTTGTTTAGGTCATATCTCCATGAAAACACTGAGGGGGGTGATTTTTTTTTACCAGGCTAGTTCTTATTCCATTGGAGGTTATGAATGATAAGCGATTCCAGACCTTCTGTATGAAACCTTCAAATGAAATGAAGTACGATGGTCTGGTAAGACCAGGCTATAGTGGTATCAGATGGACATTCTAAACCTGGTTTTACCCTCTCCAGCTCTACATTCTCAGCTTGTGCCTTGGGGTGGGACGGGTTTGTCAACAACTCCCGTGTCTCTGTCAAACTGCAGAGATTGAGTCCTAATAGGAATGAGTAAAAAAAAACTGAGTAAAGCTCTCTTACTTCCACCCACTGCCATCCAAATGTGCTGGCACTGCAGGGGTAGCAGGAGAGTGACAGCTCTTTGCAAAAACCCACCTGGCATGTGTTAGCAGTTCTTCAAGGCATACTGTCTTGAGGGATGGGGTGGGGGCAGATGCATCACCTGCCTTTTTTGTTGACATCAACCTCTCGCAGTCCCTCCTCGTAGCATTTCTCCCTGCTACGTGCACCAGAGGCCTTGACTTTGCTTTACACTTTATCTGTGCCTCTCTTGTGCCCAGCCGTTCTTCCTCTTATCTCTCGTCTGCCCTTTCTGCCCTGGGGCTAAGTACATGCCGACCAGGGAGCAAGAGAAGAATGGCTCAATAACTTTCTGTTGTTGGGTTGGAAGTGGATGATTATCAGGACTGCGACAGCTTGTTTCTCTTTGCCACCTGTTGTCTGACGGAGATCACAAGCCTTTCATTGCTTTTGGTCATGTATCATACCACCACCCACGAGCCGTAAGCTGTAAGCCTTGTCTGTCTACGCCAGGCAGAAAGGCTGGTTGACAGAGGGATAGAAAGACAGACAGGCACACACATTGGGGCACATTCCTTAATATGAGCTTAAAAATGTTCTAACTTTGCGTACAAAATGCACCAGAACCCTGACAAGTGAGCACTGGCAGGTGATCTAACCACCATGCTGATGGTGAATGGGAATCATTCTAAATTGACAACCGTGTACCGGCTATTTGCATCATCATAATACCAAGCCTGCATTTCCCCATTAACGAAATACATTACATACTCCTAGAGTGGTATCATAGAGAGAGTTCAATCTGGAGAGACTTAATGAACCAGAGGCTTAAAGAATGAACATTTATTGTATTGAATGTGCTTCCCCCCTCCCCCCTAATGGAGCCTAGACACTGGGGGTGGTGAAGAAGGTCTGGATGGTGGTGATGATGATGATGAATGGAGGTGATTGGGGTAGAGGAGGCTTAAATCAATCTCAGTAATTAAAACTGACAGCAGAGGGAGGAAGGTTTTAAACTTTTGACAGGACAGAAGTTATTGGCTCCCCGAGGTGGGGATGAATATGATAGGCTAGAGCTAATAGAGGGGATGCCCATTATCGGCTGATTACATTGAAAGCAGGGCAGGATAGTCTGAATACTAGTAAGGAAACTTTAGGTTGAAAAAAATCTAGCAATTATTTCAGCACAGATCTTCTGTAAACTGGACAGAACACAGAGTCAAAATAATCTCTTATTATAACTAGCTTTCATTACCAACACAATAACATGAGTTAGTCATTTAATTTGATGCATCATAAGATGTATTTATTGTTCAATGATCTTTCTTCGGGCTTAATAACGAATAGGGACGTAAGGAACTCCAATACAACTTCTTTATTACTACAGAGACGTTCAGAATGACCTTATGTGATATTAGGTGACAGGCAGGCTGATGCAGTGTACAAGGGCCTGAGTGGAATCAAAGAACTTTAAAGTGGTGTGTGCTGCCTCAATGCCCCTACTGCTCTGCTGGAGTAGCAGAACAGTTGTAGCATTTAGATCATGTACAAATGGAGAGCACTGGAAACCAGTGCAACTATCTGCAAACATAGCATCCAGGGATTCACATACCTCTCCTGCTGCATCTGGGACACATGCATTCTTCCACAAGAGGAAGAAAACTTAAAGCTCCCATATTATACACTTTTCGGTTCTATTATACACCATATTATATGGTCTTAGTGGTCCCTAGTACGTTTTTCTTTAATTGTTTGCTGAAAAAAACTTTCAGATAATTTATTGTACTATGCTGATGTTCAGCTAATCTCACAATGGCCTATTTTTAAAAAAAGAGCTGCAGCTTCCCTCGTAAATATACAATCTTTGAGCTCCCCCTGCCCCCTGTCCGGAAGCGAAGCCAGATACGCCTCGCCCTCTGTCTGTCAGGGCCGTGGACCAATAAGAAATAGTGGTGTGGGCTGCACAGTGGAAGCTTCTGGCTTTCCAGTTTGTGAGGTCAGAAACGAGGAGAATTCTGACTGGAGTATATTGGGGGGGAGGGGTGGGGGTTTCAGAAAGGGGGAGAGTGAGAAAAGGAGAGATTGTTATTTTTTTAAATATTTTGGCAGTCTCCAGGCACACCGTGGACCCATGGATATGTTAGAACATATTGAAAAAGTGCATTTACAGGGCTCTAGACTGCGACAGTGCGAGTAGTTTTTAAAACTAGGGGCACGCTCGCGAACGGAAAATTCGCCGACATTTGTATCATTATTATTAGTACTTTGAGAGAGAGAGAGAGAGAAGTCCGCGAGTGATCAGTTAAACGATCAACAGCGCGGATCACGTAACCTACTCTCATCTCAGTGTCCCGCTGTCGTCACGTCTTTAACATGTTGCCAACTGGTGACTTTTTCCGCTATACCTGCCGACTTTCCGCCATAGCGATAAGGCTGTTATACTTATTTTTTAACCGCGCGCTCAAGAGCAGAGTAGCAACGGAGCTGCTACTCTTCACCGCTGACAGCACTCAGTCACACGGGCAGTCTGATAGAAACCCCCCACCACCTGCAGCAGCCAGCACCGTGTGTCAGGGGACGTTAGTGAACACGAAAATTGTTTGATATGTCCACATTCAATAGGCCACTGCATATCTATAAAAAGCTAACCTTGTAGTAATATGGCAACAAAAAAGTGTGTAAAGTGAGTTTGTAAATATGTAAATAGGCCTAAACTGTTGTAAACTGTTTTCTGTTCTGTTCATTTTGCCTCTTTCAGAATAGCATAGGCTATAATACAAATTAGTTGATAATGTCACCTAGCTCCTACTAGTTACTTTTGGGCCAATAACTAGGCTATTTTCCTGGAGTCAGCAGAGATAGAGTAGGACAAATCCTACTTTGGTGAAAATGGGCACAAAAAAAATCCTTTTCCTAAAGGAATGTCTGAAGAATTTCACATGGTGATGCAAAATCGAAAACACAATGAACAGTATCATCTGTTGTCATTGTGGTCCAAAACATGCTGGCCTAATATAGTTAAAATTGGGAAACATTTTAATAGATGCGTTGCAGGTCTATTTAATGTTTGCTCCTAAATTTTCTGCTTGCGCCCCTAAAAATTCTGAGTTAGGGGCGCCAGTGCTCCTAGTAAAATAGGTTAGTTTGGAGCCCTGATTTAGCATAATATGCGACCTTTAATCAACGTGGCTTTCATGGAGGGATGCTAGGAAGCAGCCTCACTTCTCTTTCTTGAGATACATTTTCTTTTAAATGCTTTGGTGATACGAAATGTTTCTGCGGCAATGTAATCTGAGTTTTTGTTAAATCCACCTCTTAAACAAGCTCCACATATCAATGTTACCATATCCAATCCGAAGCCTGCTCCATTCCAAAATGAAAATATTCTATTCTAAAGGCCTTGCAATGTTTTTTTTTTCACTTTTTCCCTGAATTCAAAGTCGGTCTGAACAATGTTGGAACGATGTTAAATCTTTGGTATCAAAATACTTCTGCCTCAGATAGTATTTCATTTCCAAGCTGGACACATACAGTTTATATACACGTTATTGATATGAACTTACCTTGAAATTCGCCTTAAATAGGCACCATCGCACATCATCATCATCATCCACAGGAAAGCAAATGAGCTAATGGTAGGCATGCAGTGGGGGAGGAAAATAATCAAAACAACTGTCAACTCATGCAACTAAAAATGATATTATAGCTACAATAAAGCAACACAAGTGGAACATGCAAAGATGATATGATGCACAGCTAAGGTTATAGTGAAGCATGCAAATTCTCAGGGACATTCCAGTAATATTGCTTTTGCCACTATACCTACTGCAACAAAGCCCTAGAGTTATAATAGTGCAGTTACCAATCAAACAAAGATTTTTGCTTTTGCTATCAAGCTGTCTTAATCAAGGATTGAACGGCAATAATCAAAAAGACTTTGAATCCTGCCACCGGCTTCCGAGACTCACACGGCTCCAGCTAGTAGTGGCTAAACGTTTTATATTATTCTTCACACTTCAACTACAGATGAGAAAGTATCGGGCACCATGACTATTCCCTACTGCTGATCGTTCGCATGAAAAAAAAAAAGAGTTATCTTCCACTTTGGTGGGTTCAAAAGGAAAGCAACTTTTATATAATAAAAAAAGAAGAAGAAAGTAAAGAACATTGCAATTATTGATCCCATGGACGACTATGTTATACAAGGAAGTAAGGTTCCCTACACACACACACACACACACACACACACACACACACACACACACACACACACACACACACACACACACACACACACACACACACACACTGTATAGTATATGGGCGCTGCAGTTGTGTACCTAGAGCTGTTCTTGCAGGCGTGGCATCACTCTTGATCCAGAAGGAGACCCAGGAGAGCACCACAGTCAGTATACAGGGGATGTAGGTCTGGATGGTAAAGTAACCCATTCGTCTGCTGAGGTCAAAGTACACTGTCAGCGTCACATAGTCGCCTGTTGAGAGAGAGAGACAAAAAGGCACAGAAAAACCCTCAATTCACTTTAAACACTAAAAGGTTATAACAGAAATGAGAGATAACCGAACAGTAAACAGAATTAACCAGCAAGCATGATGGCAATGACAGTCTGCCGGTCCTAATTACAGCAACAAATTAAAATAATAACCTTCATACACTTTCAATTAAATTAAATCTGCCAAAATCTACCAACAACTTAAAGCAACACACTGTCTCATGAGTAATGAAAGGGCCGGATATGTAGCTGGAGGTTACAAAATGTTGTGCTCATGAAAGCAAAAGAGAGGCCAGAACCACATTTTACAGTGAGATTGTTACATTATCCTGCATTAATATCAGAGAAGCCTTGATACTCAGTAGGTTTTATAAGAAGACAGGCAGACAGGGGCCGGGGCATTGACCCTTACTAAGAAACAGTTTCAATGAAGTCTCTCTGAGGTTTCTGGAGCTCTACTTAGATGTAAGGTCTCAATTTATTTTACTTAAGACAGTTTCAGTGCAATAAAACACAAGAGGAGTGACAACATGTATTCTGCGGCCTCTTTGATGGTCCGACAACAGCAAGGTGCTTGGTATTGTAAGCGTTGACTGACAGCAGCAAGTTGTTATTGAGCTTACACCGCTTGGCGAACAAGAGCCTCTCTAACCTTGACAAAGTTCTATGCATCAGACGGGCAAGACTTTCAATATAGCTGAAGAATACCGTTTGATAACCCGCTGCCACTCAACCATCGCATTTCCATAAAAAAGGTGTGAGATTGAATAAAACATTTGTAGAAGGAGACCTTTTGTCCTCCGCTTACAGCTGAATCTCACCTCATACTCTGCATAGAACTGAAATTATCATTTTAATTGCCAGGAGCAATGAAAAAAGAGAACAGTTCCCATTGGTGTGTGTTGTTTTTCAGAGCTGGGAATTGGTACCAGTTGTTGTGCCTACAGCTAATGCCGGGCTTACACTAGAGGACTTTTAAAAGACGTATTCCCTGCTGACCGTCTGGGGTGGCTGTGCAGAGCACTTAACACTAGGAACGCCGGTCGCGATTCACTTGTTCAAGTTTCCAGGATTTATCTATGTAGAACAATCCGGATTTTCCATGTATGTTAAAGCTGCAACGTGCTCAGGCACACTCCTGCCATGCCCCCACCTGCCTGCTCAAATCTGCCCACGCGCTGCTGAAAGTCAGAAAAGTAGTATAATAGGAGATCTTTAAGTTCCTATATGAGTTAATATAATGTGTGGGACCCAGGTAGTCGCTTAGGGTGCTACCAACCAGAGTAGCCCCAAAGAGGAGGTACAGTTCAACTTTTAAATTCTGTCACACTGACATCACATGCAGTGTTTCATTGATAAATAAAGCCACTGTTCTCACTACACTACACGCAAATTACTACAGGGAAATGCATGACTAGCTTACTTATGTTCCATGAAAACACCACATCTTAACATGATCACAAGTGCATCCTCAAGCATGTATATACAAATATATAAGGATAAATAATAATACACACACTGGATTAATTTCATTTGTAAACTCCGGCAATGACAAGGGTCCTCTCTTTAAATGTTGACTACACAGCATGGATAGCCAGTGGACTGTAGGGCAAAGACTGCTTTGCGATATTGAGTTGAAGCACACGGGTCAACAGTGTGGGTGCATTGAATCACTTTTTATTCATATGGAGTTAATTCTGATTATAGTTATATACACATCACAACGACTACCGCAAATGCCTGGCTAGTTTATTATCCAAAGCAATGTTACAAATCTTAATCACAGTATTTAACAGTGTGGTTTTATTTTATTTTCCGTTCATTTCCTAGATAGAGTGCATGTTCTTTTAAAGCAATCCAAAGAGTATTTTGTTAGATGAAAACAACACAAAACACATCTCCATTTTATATACTAATATAGGTCTATTAAACAACAATATATATATAGCTTAAATTATTCTCTACTCCCTTCCTCTCATTAGACAGTGCTCATATTCAGCCTCTTTGCACACTGACTGTTTAATTTGACAGTTTAATGCACAGAAGCTAATCTATTGCAAGATGTTAAATCAATTTTGCAATAATAAGTATTTCAAGGCGACCAATAAAATGCACATTACTAGATGGAGGGTCTAAAGTATAGCTGGTGACTTCTGTGCTCTAACTGTGCATTGTAGCAAACACCACTCTGTTTACATTCTGGGAGGACAGTTAAAGCCCAGTTGGTTACACATTCCTGCAGAATACTTATTAGCCAGAGTTGTCTGCTTTCCACTCACCTACACTACTGACTCACTCATGCCAAATCTGCCTATTTTTCATGCAAGTCCCAGGAGGACATAGGTAATGGACACAAATGGGAAACGGTATCAACTAATCACAAAAATCTATTATGCTTACGTCTGTTTGCATGTTTTTGTTGCATTTCTACAGTATGCTTAATGTTAAGTGTATGCACTGTACAGATAGATCTAAGTCCTAGCAGCATGTTGCACACTGTGGAAACAAACAAGGGACATTAAACTGCATTTATCCATCTATTAGTGTTTGAACGTGCACTAAGGCCTGACCCCGTTAGTCACTGTTGCTGCACCGCACCTACACAATGACTTACCAGACAAAATGATTGGTCAGTTAAAAAAAAAATAGAAAAAATGGTTACTTGATTTTAAGCAGGCATCTCATTTTTGTCGGGTGACATAACAAGACTTATTGTATTAGCTTTATCTTATCTCAACAACAGCTGACTCGTTTTGAATAGGAAAACCTTGTAAAAGGACCCTGGATATAGTCACGATACTATACTAAAACCAGGACAAAAAGCCAGTCTCCAGATACTTCACCTAGTATTAAAACTTCACCTAGTATTAAAACTTTTAATTTAAAAGTTAAACAAGGAGCATTTTGAGAACATGATGGACTGATAAGTTTGGTAAATAATGTAACTAGGGTTGCAAAATTCCGGGAATTTTCAAAGTTGGAAACTTTCCATTGGAATTTATGGGAATTAACGGGAATTTTGGGAATTAACGGGAATAAACGGGAATTACTCAATTTAAAGCAACTGTAATGCAGTAAGTCATTCTAACTATGTTATTTCAGTCCTGACAAACGTTCTAGACAGTAAACAGCAGTTTTTTCAACTATGTTTTAATATATTTATGAACATTTAATTTCAAATCAGATTTTTTTATAAGTTTATTGACACACCAACCTTGATATCATATTGATTTTTACTAGGCCAGGTTTACAGAGGCTTAAACTGTGATTTTAAATATAGCACACATCCTACTGCAGGGGTACTGAGGCCACGCCCCCTACATGCACTGTGCGTTCCTCCATCACATGGGGGGGGGGGGGGGGGCATTTTACTTTATTTATTGAATGGGTGGGGTCAGACAGGTTCAAAATTGGCTTGACCTGGGGAATGCGGCACCTGTTGCCCATTTCCTGCACACGCCTGTGCACGGTGGCTCTGGGTGTTTCTACTCCAGACTCAGTCCACTGCTTCCGCAGGTCCCCCAAGGTCTGGAATCGGCCCTTCTCCACAATCCTCCTCAGGGTCCGGTCACCTCTTCTGTTTGTGCAGCGTTTTCTGCCACACTTTTTCCTTCCCACAGACTTCCCACTGAGGTGCCTTGATACAGCACTCTGGGAACAGCCTATTCGCTCAGAAATTTATTTCTGTGTCTTACCCTCTTGCTTGAGGGTGTCAATGATGGCCTTCTGGACAGCAGTCAGGTCGGCAGTCTTACCCATGATTGCGGTTTTGAGTAATAAACCAGGCTGGGAGTTTTTAAAATCCTCAGGAATCTTTTGCAGGTGTTTAGAGTTAATTAGTTGATTCAGATGATTAGGTTAAGAGCTCGTTTAGAGAACCTTTTCATGATATGCTAATTTTTTGAGATAGGAATTTGGGGTTTTCATGAGCTGTATGCCAAAATCATCAGTATTAAAACAACAAAAGACCTGAAATATTTCAGTTGGTGTGCAATGAATCTAAAATATATGAATGTTCAATTATTATCATTACATTATGGAAAATAATCAACTTTATCACAATATGCTAATTATATGAGAAGGACCTGTAGGTCCTCTTTAAGTTCTTATTTAACTTTAATTGAAGGGTGACCCTCATTTACAATGATGTCGAGTTCAAATAAATTCCAAGGAAAAACAACAATACAGAAACAATATTCAAAGCAAATACATCAAATACACAACAACAGGTGAAGAGAGAAAAAAACAATTGAAACATTTACATAGTGGTGAAGAGTGGCCGCAATTAAAATGAAATGGGTGAAAGTACAATATAGCCTAATTTAAAACAGTTATGGAATCCCGAGGCTGCTTTCTAACATGGAGGAATACTACACAGTGTATCGTTCTGTCAAGAGCATGTAACTTCACAAAGTAATGTAATTGAGTCCTTAAAAAGGCCTTGTAGCAAATACACACACTGTTTAATCCATTCCTTACAATTTTTTGTTTTTTGTGTTGAAAATGTTTAAAACACCTCTTCAAACTTGGTGCATACTGAGTATAACTACTACGAGAGCCCCAAAGCTAGACTGGTCTGCTGTGCCGAGTTATGATTGCTAGGCTAGATTGGACAATTGTTGTAGAGCGATTAAGTGAACAATCAAGTAATCATTTTCCTTTATGTTGTTGAGACGCCTGGTAATTTCTCCTCCATGCAGTTTTACTTTCATCATAACTTTCATAACGTTTCCTGCTGTGAGTTAAATGTGATCTGAGGTCAGCTGCAGGTTAGTAGGAAAAGTCAACGGATGGTAAGAGACATCAAATATACATACAGTATACAGTATCTCTAAATATATCTATACATATGATGCAGTCTGGGGACAAGGCATGGGGATTGTCAGCAATTTCACTCCAGATTCTTTCTCAAAAGGCAGTTAAACTTCCAGAAAGAAAAGGATCAGCGTTTCTGAGCTGGAAGTGCAGAAACGGGCATAATGGAAGCTTTTGGGGGACTTTGTGATGGGCTAGTAGAACAAAGCACCGAAGTCTTTGGGATTCCACGTTGGGCCCTTTTGAAGAGGACACCACTGAATGGATAACGACTGTGGTTTTGCGGCGGTGGTCCCCAGTGGCTCAGTTTGCCAGGGATCTGTCCACTCTGTCCTCATTAAAACAGCACCAGACCTCATGTGTTTATGAAGAATGAAGGATAGAGCGCAGATAGGAGAAATAAGATAGGAGAAATAAGAGAGAGGGAGAAAGAAGACGCAGCACTTTCCCTTTTTGCGTGATGTAAATTAATGATTGGTATTTTTAGCCTGGGATCTAATCATGTGGACACGGAGCTCTGGCAACGGCAACAGGGAAAAAAAATAAACTAAATGAGAAATGGCTAATTTTCTGGAACAGCGTGAGGTGGGTGTATAGGGTCGCTGTTGCTTTTGAGCATCTCGGAGGAAAATTAGTTTGGCAGTGTTCTGAGGATTGCAGCAGGAGACCAGGAACACCTCATCATTTAGAAGTTGTGGGATAAGTGCACTCATCACTGACAGTTTCTCTTTAGAAATAAACGGGTTGCTTGATCTGTCTTCCCAATGGGAGACATAGTATAAACAGAAAACATACTGTATGACTCTGGATGACGAGGATTTAAAGATCACATATGATGCTAAATGCACTTTTTAAATGTGTTCTAACATATCTATGGGTCCACGGTGTGCCTAGAGACTGCCAAAATATTTAAAAAAAAATAACAATCTCTCCTTTTCTCACTCTCCCCCTTTCTGAAACCCCCACTCCTCCCCCCCAATATACTCCAGTCAGAATTCTCCCCTTTTCTGACCTCAAAAACTGGAAAGCCAGAAGCTTCCACTTTGCAGCCCACACCCCTATTTCTTATTGGTCCACGGCCCTGACAGACAGAGGGCGAGGCGTATCTGGCTTCGCTTCCGGACAGGGGGCGGGGGGAGCTCAAAGATTGTATATTTACGAGGGGAGCTGCAGCTCTTTATAAAAAATAGGCCATTGTGAGATTAGCTGAACATCAGCATAGTCCAATAAATGATCTGAAAGTTTTTTTCAGCAAACAATTAAAGAAAAACGTATTAGGGACCACTAAGACCATATAATATGGTGTATAATAGAACCGAAAAGTGTATAATATGGGAGCTTTAACTAATTGCATATTTAAGATGTTCAACTGATTTCCACCGAGCTCCTTAATAATCTAGTGTTATTCCTCTCCTCATGATGCAAAGTCCTCCTGTTCCTGGAATATTCATAAAGAAAGGGTCAGCTCTAAGAAAGCATAGTGAGGTGACAATCTGCCAAAGACAAAGGACCGTATCCACAAATATGCAACTCATAAACGAGGTTAAGAAGGGTAACAATCTGCGTCATGCTCTTTCTCTTATCTCCCTCGCTTATTACGCCATTTAAATCTCTATTCAACAGCGAAGTGTCACGTGAAAGCATTAAAAATGTATTAGGAAGTTGTGGCTAGGATTACTGGCACCTGTTGGAGCAACATGACTTCCATCTGTCATGGCCGCCCAACGCCAAACTTGAATGAAATCATCAAAGAAAACAAGAGCCCTATAAGTGCACTGAAAGCATGGGAGGGGAGGAGACAAATTAGTCAATAATTAAACTTCCTCATTTAATCTTTAATCTTGGTGATTAATCTCGGCAGAAAAACCTATTTGCCCTGACACCCAAGGGAAATAGTGTGAAGCTGTGCCCCCAGCTTCACACAGGTTACCATTAGCAGAGCATGAAAGGCGGCTGCCATTTCCAGCACTTTGCAGCCAAACATGCCCTTTGACCTATGAGGAGGTTGTAGGGTTTGTTTCTTTGTGGACAAAAAGCCAGAGCTCTTGAGTTTAATCCTGAGCCTTTGTCGGTGTCTTTCTTACCTGCCGTCGTCTTCAGGACATCTGCGGTGTTTCGGAGCCCCATGAAATCAAACTGGTAAAGCCTCCAGTACTTCTGGTCCGAGGTCTGCACCGAGTTTCGCTCCCACTTGTAAATGATCTCATCTCGTGGGTAGCCGTCTAGACACAACACAGACATTCAGGAGCGTGAAAGAAAAGAAAAGTTCAATGTAGGAAATATAATGCAGTGATGCAGTTTTTATTGTATGCATGATATATACCTGGTTTGTGCAAGATTTATACAAATGTAAATGGTAACTTTTCATTGGCAATTCAGTGTGCTAAAGACCAACTGAGTAATTACTGTTTGTTTGCTTGGAATCTGCTTTACTCTGAGAATATCCACATTCCAATGTAATGCAATGTATCCTGGGTAAAGACTTCTTTGGGAAATGCATCTTCCATGGACTTCGGTTGCAGGCTTGTTGTTATACCTCAGTGACGTGTGAAAGTGCTTTTTCATGGGGGATGCTAAGTGGTGTTATAATAAGAATGACCTGCTCCAGATGTGTTAAAGCTGGAGCCACTTTGTTGTGCTGTGATCCTGGACGTGTCTCCATTTAAACTGCAGGATTTCATCTAGCTTAATATGTGGAGTCTCTATGTGAGCCGGTACATCAAAAAATGCTCGTTTGACATGTTTAAGCAATTTTACATAGAAGAATGAGTGACAGCAATAATGAGCGAGTGGGGAGCCTCGTGGTGCCCTGTAGTTGAAACCAGACTAATCGTAAATTGTGTCATTTAGAATACAGCCATCTATAACAGAGAACAACAAACACCATGATGAAAGTGAGCCTTTTTAAACACTAATATAGATTATTATTGCTATCATATTTCTCTTGGTGTGTTTGTACAATTATCTCTCACTGCAAACAGTATTACCATTGTGTTAACAGTTTATCTTCATAGCGACAAAATGATGGTGATATTTCACGCCTTTAAAAGCCCCCCGAAGCAACATGTTCTAACAGAATGTTCGAAAATACACTCTTCTGTGGCCTTGGTTCTAATATCCTCGCTGTTTATCCTCCAAGTACATACGACGAGGGATGTCCACTTCTGCCATATTGCTGTAAACAGAAAGGGGGGAAGGATTTGTGTTCACCCCCACATGATAGAAAGAAGGACTTTTAGCCAGTGTTAGCAGTCTCTTTCTCAAGGATACATTTGTGGTGATGGGAAATGACAGCAGAATGTTGCGACAGCCATGCCTTTACTGGTTATTTCAAGCGTCAGCTGCTCTGGGAATATGGTCTAACTGTAAGTATTCAGCATACTTTTAGCACACCTAAAAGTTTGACACAAGTTCATTTTAGATGAGGTTTTAAAAAATAAAAGAAAGTTGTGAAAAAACTCAAAATCGGAACTGAAAAACTTCACAACTCATGTGGCCGTTAGCTGATTGAAGAAAGAGAAAGACGAAAAAGATATGGTAAGCTTAAGAGCTTCCAGTGCCACATGAACCAAGCCATTCATTCAAAAAATCTTTCACGGTGTCAGATTGCTTGCATAAAACGTTGGTAAGGAACACATCACCTGCTGTCATAGAACATTCAGAATGAATAAGAAAGATTGTGGAGTGACTACAATGCCGTGAATTCTAATTTGAGAAGCCTTGTACTTGTAGAGGCGTAAGGCACAAGACATTAGGCCTCTGCAGTATCATAATACATTAAAGTGGTTGGAGAGGTCTTCCGCGGTAAATGTCACACTGTATAAAAAAGGATGATGTCGTGTTTGGACAGCGGAGGAAAGCGAGAAGCAAATGCGGCTTCATTAGATAAACTTGGATAACTTTCCTCTTCTTGCTTTTGTTTTTTGTTATAAAAAGGAGGATGAAAAATGTTTTTTTTTGAAATTTTAAAAAAAGAAGAAAAGGAAAGGAAAGTGGGAAGGCAACTTTTTTTTAAAGAGGGTACCCAACCACCCACTTGGGGATTGTGTGCTGCTCTCCCCGGAGAAGAAATGTTTTTGACAAGAAGGTAAAAATCTATGGATATTTTTAGCACATGGCAAATGCTATAAACTTTTTTTTGTTGTATTTTTTTCAAGGCATATACATATGTTCTTTAATGAGATATAGTTAATCATCAGACACATTGGCCATTTTGAAATGTAATTTACGCTGTTCCTCAGTTATCGATGGATCTTACTTTCATCACAAAATCTTGAATAAAGCACAGATACAGTATATTACTATCGGAGCATTTTGCATTTATCACGTATAACTCATTTCCTCACTTTTGCTGAGGGACCATGTCGAAAACACAATCAAATTATACAGCGATTTTTATCACAATATGATTTAGCTGTCAACATTGTGGGGCAATGTCTGCATTTTACTTCAGCAAATAAAACATTCAAGGATTTAATTCAGTAAAGATTTGAGCTGCTCAACCGTTGCAGCCACAGAGAATAAAATGTCCACATGAACTGAGACTGGATTGAAAAAGGGTTATTACTGCAAATCCTTTCTCTGAGAGCAGGGACATAATGGAACCCCATTTGCGGTCAATAGCTCTTTCACTACATACAGTACTGTGCCATCCGGTCTCACCACACTATGAACACATTGTGTATCCTTGAAATCAGTCGATTGATTATCCAAACTCAATGCTGAGAAAAAGGTTTCATAATGGAGGGGGCGCCCTTAGCTCAGTTGGTAGGGCGTCCCCCCCCCCATGTAGCGGACCCGGGTTCGATTCCAGCCCGCAGCCGTATAAAAATGCCAAAAAAAATATCATGAAAATAAATAAAAAAGTTTTCATAATGCGCTGTTAAAAATTCACCTGTAGTCAGATCGAGTAATGATAATTACCTCATTTAAAGCAAATCTAGCAGTGGAACATGTGTGGTCAAACAAAATGTCCTGTCATACTAAATCAAATGGGATGTCGCTGTCTTTTAGGCACTAGGCAACTTATGGCACTGAATGGGACAATAAAGCCTTTGGGGACTCTAGCTTTATACCAGTGGAAAATAATAGAAACACTGATGCAGTAGATCCTGGCTCTCAACCACTTAAATGTGCAAGAAACTAAAAAGGAGTACAATACACACAAAATAGACAGTGTTATTCTCCAACATGCATTGGTTTAGCAATACATTTTTTTGACTGTATCTCCTGGGATATGTTGCCAATTTCAGGTTGATTTGAAAAAGAAGATTTCGTATAGAAGTACTTGAAACAGTTTGGGCTTTTTTTTCACAAGAAAAAAAACATATAAGACTATGTTGACAATCATCATGATCATTTATTTCCAGTAAAATAGTTAAATTGTCAAAATACGAAGAAATTGTACGTTTTACATGACCATGTGGTGCCATGTAAATGATGGATGAATGTGTTCTACGGCTGAAGTTGGGAAAACAGCCTCTGTCCTCTTCTTCTTTGAAATCCTCAGTTAGAAACTTTAGTGTCGACCTGACTCTGGAGCTCCTACTGAGAAATACAGCTGACTGTAATAGGCTTCAAAGAGGTCTCATGTGACACCAGTCCTGCTACTTTGAACACGCTTGCCTTTGATTTGTTTGACTTATTATTCATTTTTGTCTCTATTTTAGTCATTACTTCTATATTATGTCTACATTTATTTCTTCAGTGTGAAGCACTTGGTGACGTCTGATCTTGAGAACTTCTCTAAGAATGCAGAACAGCTTGTGTGGCTATGACTGACAGGATCACCGTACGCTATGCCTCATCATTTGAATCTCTGCTGCTGTGGTCCAGTTAGAACATCCTCTCCACCTTCCTTTGATTTCTCATCTGAATCTGGTGACACATTCCAAGGCATAGCTTTAACCTGCCCCCACCCCAACCCTAGATTTTGATAGAACAGAAATCCAGAGGTGATTCATGTGCTGATAAGCCACTGATAACTTCATACCATGGGGGCAAAACCCATGGAATTTTGTAAAGGTTATTCACCAGAAATTACATCTGGGGCATTCAAGGATCACAACCTTGGCAACTACCCACTGGAAAGCTACACGGGGGCGGAAATTGCAAATTGCAGCCGCGTTCGAGGTTGAGGGTGAAACTGTTTTTTTCTAACAATTCAATCACATTAGATCACTATTTGATGAATTGACAACTTGAGACTATTTTGCTAATACTTCCTCATGTAGGCTTCTTCTTGTGAGATGGAAACACACTTCAAGTTTCAAAAATGTCTTCCCTTCAACCAATATTAACAGCACCGGCATCAGATCTCATATACTAGCTGAAGGTGAGACAATTTACCCATGCAGTCTTCTTGAATACTCAACATTAAAACATGGTTGTGATGCAATATTTATCCCCCAATCGCCCCATCACGTATTGCCATTGAAACTAGGAAAACTTCTCAGATGTCTGGATCTCCAATGACACAAAGCAAAAAAAATAAATAAAAAATTGTGACAATATCTGCTGATACACTGGTCCCTGCTGTCATTTCCTGGAGCCTTAAATGTCACCTTAACATGTGCACTTCTTATCTCTATCAATAGCAATTATTGTGTTGTTGCTACTTGGATAAAGCCATACCTGTGCTTTAATACGTTTACTTTAGCAGGTGTTACATGTATATACATTACCCCGCGGTGCAGGACCGTGTGCACAATGTGTGTTTTGTGCTGGTTTGCGCGAGTATTTGAGCATGCTGTTGCCAATACTTACAGCTGGAGAAGACAAGAGGACAGGAGTGTTCGTCCATGGGGAAATTATGGAGCTGCAGCTGGCATTCTGCATTGATGGTCATCCTGAAGAGGCAGAAAGAAGGAGAGACATACTTAGACAAAGAAAAATTCAAGGAAAAAGGTTTGGACAAAAGAATTACCTCTTAGCATGAAGCACATGGAGTGAATGCATGGTACTCATCATCACATCATATAATGCACTTTTTGCAATGTGATATCTCAAGCCCTGGCTTCAAAGCAGATGGGGCTGGAGCACACTTGGTTGCTTCGTTGATGTGTACAATACCTCTAAATGACAGAACTGTCTAATCATCAGCGGCAAGACCATGACTTATAGGTCAACGCCCAAAGGCATGTGAGCCCCTGAAAACAGTACTGCTTAACTACGATCACTGGAGAAGTCAATACACCAGATGTTATGTGAGAGCAACGGTGATCGCAAAGAAGCAGTGTATTAGTTTAACAGGCAAAAATATGGAACTTAATCCATCGCAATTGATATGTTCTGCATGTTAATTCATAAATCTTCCTGAAATTCATTTTACGTAGATACTATAATGTATGTACAAATAAGAGCCTTTTGCTTGTTGTTGAGGTTTCTATGTTCCTGGTTCATTCATTAAGTGACACAAAAGAGGAGCCTCATTCAGAGCAAGGAGATACATTCTGTTGTTGGTGAACAAAGTGCAGATGATGCACAGGCTCAATTTGCATACACAAGCGCAGATATCGGCATGAGAGATGCATCAGTCAATGCAAATCCGCCCCCAAACATACGCCTTTTCAAGACTTAATAGCCTTTTAATGAAGCAATCATTTTCAAATTCATCAGTGGGACACAGATTGGCAGGAGTGAAATCAGCTATTTCAACTCCGACATTTGGTGGCTGTCTAGAGGAATTTCTTGAGAGAATATTTTCACATCCTCCCAGCCACCATCGTGATCAAGAAGAAGGCTTGTGTCAGAGCCTGAGAGTTATTCAAATCAAATACAACTCAAATTTAAAAAAAGGCAACTCCAGAGTGCTTTTTTATGTAGACAGAAAAAGCATGGGTTATTTTGACATAAAATGACGCGCACACACAACCTCCCCCCTATGTGTCACCTCTCTTCCACTAAGACACTGTCTGGACAACATGAGCTGAAACGCATGAAATTTTCTACGAGAATTTTCTATCCCGATGTGCTCAGAAAGCTGAGATATTCAAATGTCCAGATTGAAACAAAAATATATAAAGCAACGAGGAAAAATACATTGAATTAATTGTAGTGGAATTAAGCCAACACATTATGCATTTACAGATGATCTGATAACACACGCTGAGTTGATTATCCGAGCACGGGTTGAGATACACATTTCTAAATACTTCTGCTCCAATAATAGCCCATTGTACGAAAAATGTGCATGGCAGCTTGCGCCAAGCAGACGGCTGATATTTGTTCATATTTGTGGATGTAACAGAGACACAGAACATTGAACAAAATAGACATGATTTCAATTTGTTTTCAACATTTTCATATTTCATGGAATGTGGGTGTGGTAGCAGATTTTGCATATGATGTATGTCTGGACTCAAATGTTAGAATGCTTATTAATGAAATAGGAAACATTTGCTACAAACCTGTATAGACATACATTGAGTGTGTTTTAGTGTAAACTGATTAACTGAAATGTAGGTTCAACCATCCCCCTCAATCTCCCGTGTGGAGCCAGCCTGACTATACATTTGAAAGAGGACAATGTTCCTGCAGACAGCCTCCTGCTGTTCTGGGACAGCCTGCCCCACCCACGATTATAATATGAATGTATATCTCAAGACCTGTCTGCCCCCCCAACCTGTCTTCCCCTCCTTCCCCCCACCCAGCCCTACCTGTCTGTACCCAATTACATGTCCTTAAATAGCTCATGATTTGAAGGACATATGGTCATTCCTTGCAACGCACTCACATGGGTTGGAACTAGTGACCACTCCGACGGAGTTTTCTTGTTATTGATTGAGAATAAACTTGTGTGCTTCTACAACGTATCACCGTGCTTTGATTTTACTACTACATGGGATTGGTCACGCTCATGTTGCCATTCAGAACCTAAAACAGGCAAGTATTTACATAAAGATGGATTTTTAAGGAAAGTGTTCCTACTGTCAATACTTCAACCTGCGACATTGTTTATGCTTCTGAAAGCGGCTACGAGTAACTTTGTCCCTTGGCGGCCCCTTTGGACAAAAGCGGTAGTATTTTTGCGACGCCAGCTGTCGTGAAGCTGTTTTCTAGCACGTGCCGGCCATGCGAGTGTCAAATGATTAGGACGCAATATAGTGCATGTCCGTGTGTGGAAAGTATGAGGGCATGGACTCTTTTCGGCTCCGTGAGAGTGGTTAGTGACACAGCATCAACTAATGCCAGTCAGTGCCACACACCCCTGATTGCAATGAGTTGATGCAGGTTCCCTAACCACTCGCACGGAGCTGAAAGATTCTGTGTCCTCACAGAAAGCGAATGAACAAGAGACGGCAGTTAGTATGGATCACGATGAGGTTATGTGTTTATGTTATTGTAAATAATGACTATTTCAGATGAATAATGGTCATCTGATGATGGTGAGGCAAAGTAAACTTTGTTTTATTACCGCTCATTCATTTAGGAGTAAGTCTGCAGGACTTCACTCCCGTGAAACTGTGTACACGTTGCGCGTGGCCTATATCACTCTACCTTTTAGCTTTTCTTCATTGCATTTTCTTTTTTTACTTTGATGGTTCAGCCCCGTTATCAGTCATTATGACGACAAATAACTGTCTCTAACAAGGCTCCCGCTCCCCTTCCCTCACCTGAAGGGATAGGCTTCTCAAGTCACGTTGCTGCGCTACACTGAAATCTGCGACCAATACGAATATGTGACCATAGAGCCTGCATGTGCAAACCGAAAATCGGACTGGGTGTGCGACCAGACCAAAAGCAGTAATAAAAACTATATAAAAACGTCTTTCTTTGCACTGATGGTCTCGTTTGCTGTTAAAGGTAATTTATGATTATGAGAGGAAACATGAGGCTGTTTAAAAGATATTTAAAAGTTACTCGTAGTGGCTTTAATTGGATCCCTACAAAGTATTTCCTCTCCATTATGACACTGCACTGTGTTTCCATGTGCTCTGAGGGCCTTTACCTCAGTGTGTAAAGTACTGTTCCATTGCTCTTGATCCGAAGCAGCTGATTGGGCGTGGTTATCCAGTGGGAGTCAGCGTTCTTGGAGTTCCTAAAGATGGTGTCGGGGAGCCAGATCAAGCCAACCATGTTGCTGGAACCAGAGGCACAGAGGGAATGAAGGCAAGAGACAATCGCTGTTTGAATTAGTTCAGATTTTTCTCTGAAATGCAAGAAGCCGCTCGTTCCACTTCCCAATAAGAGGATAATGAAAGACTCGGTGCGACGTGGGGAAAACAAAGCACATCAATCAATTTGTTCCATTAATTACTGGCGTCTTCCAGAGAGAGAGAGAGAGAGAGAGAGAGAGAGAGAGAGAGAGAGAGAGAGAGAGTTCTCAAATGACATGTCCACAGTACGAAAAAGTTCAAACACAACAGTTGCTACGGTGGAGAGACTGTAAGGCTCACAGCTGTGTCTTGGAGTTAGAGTTCATTAAACAAACATGCTGTAATGATCAATGGATAGGAACAGAAGGTACAACCACAAAGCTGACATATTCAGGAATATGAATAATACAGTTGTCAGTGCATCCTCAGTAAACTCAGTCTACCTGTTGAGGGTCAGGGTCCGCATGCTGCTGCTGCTGTTATAGCGCAGACGGGTGTCCACCCACGTCTGGGCAAAGATAATATCGATCTGGTACTCCTGGGGGAGAGAAAAGAACAGTCAATATACTGATGTGATGAGCCTTATCAAAGCAGTGTGGAGAAAGAGAGAGATGTGTTAGATGAAGTGTGTGTGCTGAGCAGTCTCGCTGGAGTCCTTCTGGAGGAACCGATAGTGTTTGTTTGAACACAAATGTGTCCACATCAAAGAACAATACTAAAGCAGTCTCTCGCTTAAAACACTTAAAGAGGACCTATGATACTTTTCGACTTGTATGACCTATAAACGTTGGTATAATGATTTATAGTCATGTTTAACCATACTAGAGGATCAAATAATTAGGTACATGCATTTAGACGTATTCCCTGCTGACCGTCTGGGGTGGCTATGCAGAGCACTAAACACTATGGCAGCCGGTCGAGCCGAACTTGTTCAAATTTCCGGATTGTTTCTGTCACGCTCGGGTCGTTTCTGTCATGTTTCCATGTATGGCAATGCTGCCGCTCAGGCAGCATTGCCATACATGGAAGGACGGGCGGAGAAGCTCAAAGCAGTGTGTAGAGAGAGACTGCTGTGCTCGCTAGGGTAAGAGGAAGAGTGTCCCGAAAATCTACATAGTTTTTTGTGATGTGATTCATGTCAGGTTGCTCTATAGCAGTTTTTAACAAGAAATGAAGACCAGAAAAGTAGTATAATAGGAGATCTTTAAAGACACATTGTGCTTTTTATATGGAAATTGTTAAGTCATACACCATCTCACAAATTGTTAACTTCCGCACATTTTCCTTTAACCTCGGCAATGACCCCTCATCGAATTGTGTGAAATTGGAATTCAGTGTGCATAGTTGAACCTCTGTTGGTCTAGTGGTCTAATTTCACACTTTGTTAAGACAACAATTAAGACAATATCGTAGACAATTGGTAAATGGACTTGTATAGCGCTATATCTCCGTTTATCACAGACTCAAAGCGCTTTACATTGTTTTTTGTACACATTCACCCAGTCACACACACATTCATACACCGATAGCAGCAGCTACCACACAGGCTAGGCTTAGCACTAGGGTGCTAAGCTAACTATCGGGAGCAATTCAGGGTTCAGTGTCTTGCCCAGGGACACTTCAACATGTGGCGGGGAGACGGGGGATCGAACCTCCGACCCTGCAGAGGCGAACTTCCTACCCACTTTGCCACTGCCGCCCAAATTATACTCAATATACCCCCACTATGTCAAAGTATTTTATGAATCCAGCAACCTTGGTTGACAGGAAAATAAACCAATAGGAATCATCCTGAGAAAGAGCTTTTGTAAATGTCGTGTGTAGAGGAAGTTTATCTAGTAATACTGCAGTTGAGTGACAACTTCTTCATGTATCCACCCATCACAGAGAACTTGAAGCTTCAGCACAAATGTCAAATCGATCAGGAGCACTGCCTGCACATTCCTCTTCCTTCCATCCAAATAATGACTATACTGTGTATATATAAGCTGGCAAAATACAGCTGACTCAGTGTGCTATAACTTCGTGACTTAATCGCACTTGATTGATGTAGGTTCTAATGAGAGCTGTCTTCACTCACCCAGATCTTAGCATGTACTTCAGAAATCAATCCATCAATAACATTAACAATATAGTAAATTGAGCGTACACAGCCCAGCCATATACTATGGTTACACCTAGTTGTGTTTTGTAAACGTGAAACACCTCCGTATTTGACACAACCGAAACTGCTTCTGCTGACCGTTTAACACCACAAAAGGATTCAAGTTTCGGAGAGTGCTGACTAACTCTTAAGTCAAACCGTCTGTAACCTCAAGACAAAACAGAAACTCTATTAAAAAGCTGAGTGCTTGCTGTGAGCTACGTGCTCTCCACCGCCTTGTTTATCACTCTGTCCCTTTTGGATGCCTTCAATGCTGTTCTCATTTCACAGAGTTTACTTGCACTGATCCCCGGCAACTAATGTCCAGACTTTGTGTCAAAATAGGACTTTATATCCACTAATATAGGCTTGATGAGGTTGTTTTAGTGCGTTTGGAGAGGAGACAAAGACCCTTTGCCAGGGATATGCAACCATTTTGTCCTTATTAGTTACCATGGCATAAGAAACTATTTCGCCACAAGCCGATGATCACTAAACTTCTAGATAATAGCAACAAGCTATCACGCTAATTTGGCAAAGCAAGATAAGAAAAGCCTGCAAAATGGTTCAGACAGACAACTGTAATCATCTGTTACACTCACGCGGCATTCTCTGATCCCTGAGGTAACAACATAGTTATCATGACTGCAACAATCAATGTCAATGCTGTGCATATTCTACATTCTCATGGTGATCCATTCCCTTGAGTTGGCTGACTAAACCAATGTTATAGTTGATTAGCAACGATACACTGAAATTGGGGAAAATGCCCCCGGCTAAGCCAGAAGCAACATTGGACAATTTAGTCAGCACTTCAGTGGTTTGGGAGTATTTGGGTTTCAGATGTGAAACAAACAAAGGTATTATGTAAAGCACTCTTATTTCTTAATTGAGTTGAGAAACATGGTAGCCAATCAAATTACCAATCCTCAGAAGCTGAGGAGCTCCAACAAGGCCGGGAAAAGGTCAGTACTTAAAGGAATAGGGGAAACAGGCGTTCTATCATTATAACATCACTATTATAATATAATGAATGAGAATTTTCTTCCCTCTGTCTTCCCTCAGTCTTCCCTTGGCCCAGCTGTCCTGTTAATCCTAGCCCTTACTGTGATGTCACAGTAAGGAAAATGTAGGGTTAGACAGTGAGACCATAAAACACTCTTTCTGCCTTTTCTTAGGCTAGGATGAACCACTTTAATTTTTTTTTGCACATTTTCACTAAATAGGATCTCAGAATTCAATACACCTTCATATTCCCACCAGTGAAGTAGGTCTTTGAGCTGCAAATCAAATCAAATCAAATCAAATCAAATCAGTTTTAATTGTATAGCCCAAAATCACAAATACATTGTCTCAATGGGCTTTACATTTCATACAATATGATACAATATGACACCCTGCCCTTACACCCTTAGCTCGGCTGAGAAAAACTCCCAGTAAAATCCCTTAATAAAAAAAAAAAAAAAAGAAATTGAAGAAATCTCAGGGTGAGTCGACAGAGTAAGGGATCCCTCTCCCAGGACGGACATACTGCAATAGATGTCATAAGTAGAGAAAATCACGAAGGAATTTGATCATTGACCAGGTGATTACATGGTAATACTAAAGTAAAGTGTGAATAGTGTGGATGCAGGAAGACTTCAGATGCTGGCAGAGGATCCACACCGTCTCGTCTCCACCAGGGAAAACTAAGGTTTCCAGCGCCGGGATTACATCCCACGTCTCCAGGTGGCGTCCTTAACCACTGCAACATCTTTTGCGTTGATGGTCCATTCTCAGATGTTACCGGAGGGGGGACCAGATACACACCGTCTCGTGTAAGTCCTCTAAAGGCAAACACACACTGGGTCGATAATCGGGCGTCGCACATCGTCGGATGAGTCTGGAGGGGGTGGAGACATGGATCTGTTTGGTGTGTTTGGTGACGTCGGCCGTTGTAGATGTCGTCGGACTTCTTTTCAGCCGATTCAACATGTTCAATCGGCGTTGGCCAGTCTTTCAGCCGGAGCAATCTGATTGGTGGAGGGCTCGCCCGTCTCTGCTCTGCCACGGCAGCGGACCAGATATTAGTTTCACTTTTGTCAAACATGATTTAGGAAGCTATCGATAGAATCAGGGAATGTTCAGATTTTCATGTAGGCTAACCACAATCAGCACACAACATTAGATTGTCCGTGCATGACGTTTTCACATTTTTTCAGATATATTCAAGGTAGTTTGGGCGAGGAGCGGCTACAGGTGTGTGTGTGTGTGTGTGTGTGTGTGTGTGTGTGTGTGTGTGTGTGTGTGTGTGTGTGTGTGTGTGTGTGTGTGTGTGTGTGTGTCTGCATCATGCATTCTCTCCGTTATCACAGCCTATGTTGTGATAACAGCCTAGTTAATGTCATCCCGCGCAAGTCAGTAGTCGGCTCGGTGTGTTCTACGCACTTTTTGGCACGGCTGGTTTGGCCAAGCAAAAACGAGAGGCCGCTGGCTTGACCGCAGTTGTTCCATGGCCCGACACGTTGACCCATTTTCTGGTGGCAGCCTAAACCCCGCCACAAGGGTAGAGTCTGCGGTGGAAACACCACCAGATTTAGCGTAACCGAGCTGTCCCGCTCTGAGCCGCTCCGACCCAACCCGCTCTGCTCGGTGGAAACAAGGCATTAGGAATGTAAACCAGGCGGACCTCAATAAGAAGGTCGGACAGTGAGAACTCTTTGAAAGCCATTCACAAAATGTTGGAAAAGAAAATATTGTAGTTTCATAGTCTATTACGTTTATTTATCTATTCTTCTTGAGTCATGTTTGGCAAAAAAAGCGGATCTAGGTTTAAGTGAAAAGTTGATGATAAGAGGATTTTCACAAAAGGACATTCATTTTTCAACTTTTATCACAGGTTTTCACACCCTCTGCATTCAAATCACAGTGAATACATAATTAAAGTAGAGTGTGAAAAACATACACAGTGTCACTAACTTTGACTTTTTCTGAACTTTTCCAGACACAAATAGAAAGGGCCTGAATGTACGGAGCCCCTAAAGGGACACGGAGGAAAAAAAAAAATTATTGGTTGGAAAAAAAAAAAAATCAAACTCGAGATCTCGACTTCAAACTCGAGATCTCGAGTGTAAAGTCGAGATCTCGAGTTTAAAGTCGAGATCTCGACTTTGCCTTCAAACGTCACTCACCGTCACCAATGGTCCATGCATCAAAGGCATATCAATTAATTTATGGGAAACCACACAACAGTGTCATGGAGGAGTACTTGGAGCATTCTTTTCTTACACTAACACCAAACTACAACCTATTAGGCCTAAATCTAACGTTTATTATGCACATTGGAGAGAAAAGTGACAATGCTTCACTTCATTTTGGCGCACCATGGACAGAGAGCGGAGGTCTAATTGTCAACACACACACACACATACACACACACACACACACACACACACACACACACACACACACACACACACACACACACACACACACACACACACACACAATATGTAGACGGTATACATTTGACTATATCAAAACGTGAACGTTTCCAAGACACAATGCCGGCTACACTTGAGGAGAACTCTGTTTGGCTGTATTGGCTGGTCTGATGAAGGCTATTATGAGTCGCAAAGAGTAATTTGCACCGGATTAGACTATGTCCGCGTTCTCCAGTGACTCCATATGATCGGATCTTGAAGCACTCACAATAGTGCAGGCAAAATATGAAATTCAACCGGATTATGCGAAATTTCTATTTTTCTTCACTTGGAGAGAGAAAAGGCGCTGTTCCCGTGTGCTCTGGCACTACACCTGTGCCCGCCGTGAGCCTCAAACTGCGTCTTAATAGAAAAGATAACTGCAGGTCATATGACAAAACTAGCGATCGGACTAGGTTAGTAAAGCCTAATTCACCCTTTCAGCCTTTCCCAGGAAGGGATCGTGTGTGAATAAAACACAAAGTCTGGACTGCCGTATTTGTAATACGGCAGTTTACGGCCTTTGCTGTGCGCCGGGGAGAAACACACACGCTGGTAACTGTTCTGCTCCAGATCTGCACATTGGACAGCGCCACGCAATCCTGACAGTTTTGCTGCAATTTAGTTAAAATTTGTGATTTTTTGGGTGCAATAGATGAATAACATGTGCCGTCGGGTGAAGCCTCTTATCTCTCTCGACCGTGTGCGAGGCAAAAGAAATCAGGCGCTGTTTCTCCCCAGCGCACAGCAGAGGAATTTCTGCTATAATTAGAATTCACCAGTGCAGACTCTCCTCAAACTATTAGTTTAATTTAGTTTTTATAATCAGCGATCGATTGTTTCATTTGGACAAACATGTAGGCATGTAGCGGTGTGGCACATTTACGCACGAAAGCTTCCCTCAGAACGGAAGAGAAAAAAAATTTGCTTTTTTATTTAATTATTATTATTGTAGTCCAGATAGTGTTTTATTGACAAACGATCTCTTCCTGGGAAAGGCTGAAAGGGTGAATGAGGCTTTACTAACTTAGTCCAATCGCTAGTTTTGTCATATGACCTGCAGTTATCTTTTCTATTAAGACACAGTTTGAGGCTCACGGCGGGCACAGCTGGTGTAGTGCCAGAGCGCACAGGAACAGGGCTTTTTCTCTCTCCAAGTGAGAAAAATAGAAAGTTTGCATAATCCGGTTGAATTTCATATGGCCTGTGTGTGTGTGTGTGTGTGTGTGTGTGTGTGTGTGTGTGTGTGTGTGTGTGTGTGTGTGTGTGTGTGTGTGTGTGTGTGTGTGTGTGTGTGTGTTGACAATTAGACCTCCGCTCTCTGTCCATGGTGCGCCAAAATGAAGTGAAGCAGTGTCACTTTTCTCTCCAATGTGCATAATAAACGTTAGATTTAGGCCTAATAGGTTGTAGTTTGGTGTTAGTGTAAGGGCCCGTGCCCACCTAGCGCCTTTTCCCAGCGTTAAACGCTGGCTGTGCGCTCGGGAGTGTGTCTACTGAGCGTTTTTTTCGACCGCTTTTTTCAAGCGTTTTATGAGCTGGGAGAGAGAGTGCTGTGATCGGGGGAGAAACAATGCTGATCGTCACCTGTCAGTCAGACCTATCAACACTGGTTTAACTGTTTAGGTTTGCTGTTTTCTATTTAAATCGTTACATTTTAATATGAGTAGTCTTATAAACAGAGAATACTTTCCACCATCCTCTGTTTGGATGAGGAGTTATCGCGGCTCCTGCAAACACACACGGAGCAAGTTGTAGGCTGACGTGTGCGCATGAAACGATCCGTAGGAGATAAAAAATACAGCTAATCAAGTGTTCGCCTAATCTGCTCCCACAAACGGGCTCTCCTCCCTCTGTTCTGGTCATTTTAAGTCACTATTTTCGTACAGTTTCGGGTAAACAGAGACGGAAAAAGCAGTTTCTCTTCCGTCTTCCTTGTTGCCAAGGCGAGAGTCCCGACGATCTACTATCTGATTGGCCCTTTGAAAAAAAGCGGCGGTGACGTCCCACCGCCTTTCTGAAAAGTTGAACTTTTTTCAACTTGCAAATCTCGAGGCGGCCGCACAAAAAGACAAAAAACGCTTGAAAAAAAACGGTGGGCGCTGCGCCTCTTCTCAGAGCTTCTCATTGGGAATCAATTGAAAAAAGGCGCTTGCGGTGGGAAAAAGGCGCTAGGTGGGCACGGGCCCTGACACTGTTGTGTGGTTTCCCATAAATTAATTGATATGCCTTTGATGCATGGACCATTGGTGACGGTGAGTGACGTTTGAAGGCAAAGTCGAGATCTCGAGTTTGAAGTCGAGATCTCGAGTTTGAAGTCGAGATCTCGAGTTTGATTTTTTTTTTTCCAACCAAAATTTTTTTTCCTCCATGTTTTTTTTTTTTTTTCCAAACCATTTTTTTTCCTCCATGTCCCTTTAGGGGCTCCGTATGAATGTCCTATTACACATTGTCAGTCACCCTGAGTGACCTTTGAAGGATAAATGATTTGCAAACCCCAAAGTATTACATTTTATGCCTGGCACAGATAAACCCAGAATCCAGTCCCCAAATGGGACTTTCTGCTTCCATTGGGTCCTTTTGGGGACTATACTACTACAAGACAAGGCACTGACTCCATTATTCATGGACATTATGCAAAACAATGAACCACAGTGTTGGGAGATATCGGACTGAAAACAGCAAAGTAAAGGTGTTGAGTAGCAAGGCTATTATTCACGGATCCGAACAGAACAATGCAAAGACTTGTAGGTGAGCTAATCAAGGGCTGGCTCCTCTTGTTTGTTTTTCTGCTGCGAAAAATCAAATCATCTTAGTTGTTAAAGAGACTATTCTCTGCCAAAAGCTTCACGTATTTCATCGATTTGGTAGAGAACGTGCTAGGAAACCCTCACATGATCAAAACTGCATCACATGTGTTGCGACATCAGACTGTCAGTGAACAAGGTGATGGTGCAGACGATCTTGCATGCATACGAAAGGAAAATAGTCTTGTTTGCAAAAAAACACGTAAAAGTTTCCTCCTCATCCAGCCTTGCAGGACCTATTCTTGCTGTATTTATACACTGTTCCCTCTCACAACACTGATGCTATACTCTTCTTATGCTGGTTTTCTTAAACCTGCAGTGTGTAGAATTTTGGGTTTTATTTCCTAGCAGATTTTGTAGAAAGTAATTATAATATCCATAAGTACATTTAATTTAGTGCATAATAGCCGAAAAAAATGCTTTGAATGGTTTTTTTTCCCCTAAGAAAGGGTCTCATATATGTCCATATTTCTGCATATCTTGGACCAAGGCCTAGTGCCGCCATCTTGAAAGTGTCATAGTTGGAATGTCATCAGGTGCATTGTTTAAAATTTAGAATTGTACTTGTCCTTGAAGGTCACTGTAGCTTCTGTTATTATTCAAAAGGGTTGGGGTTACCCAGGGAGCGTTGCATTCTAGAACTTTGTAGAACTTTCTTGATGATGTCATATCACACACTGCACCTTTAATTCATTTACAAAAGAAGTTAGTTTTGCCGGCAATAAATAACCTTCCCTGACGCATGCATAACATCCACATTGTCACTCCCCTCCTTCCCAATTAAACACACCCACCCAGAATGCATTGCTGTTGCTTTGTCCTGCAGGCTACCTGATGGTGATGCTACTTGTCTCTTGCTGGATGAAATAACGGGAAACACACAACCATTCAAACCTCGCTTATATTAGGGACAATGATGCACTTCTTCACATGCGTACTGAACGTTAGCTGAGCGGTACCTACGGATATGAGTGGCATTTAGAAAATTGCTTTGTGTGTGAGTGTGAGTAGCTCATTTCATAAACATGCTTTTGTCTGGTTCCTCCCGAAGAATCGAATAGAAAAACCTTTGAAGGAAACAAGAGGAAATGATTTGCATACCTGCTTGTTTACTTCAAGATGAGAAATGATGCAAACTGTGGGCTTTGCTTCACTGAGCATCAGGCCTGAGGTACCACCAACACCTGCACGTCTTTGTCTGGCGCTAAGACACATGATTTACTTGTTGTATTGGTAATAGAGATAGAAGCACTTGATTGAGTTAAGATAGGAGAAGTGTCCATTCATCTTGCAGCAGTGCTGTCTCTAATGACACAGCTGGGGTAGCATGAGAAGAAGTACTCCCACTGATTTTACATAATTTTGCTTTAATACACAAAATGCACATTTTCTTGTTTATCTGAAACAGTAAACTCTGTTAGCACACTCTAAAACATATTCTGATACCTCGGAACATAGCATAAGCGAAATTGAGCGATCTTGGAGAAAATCTAAGTTAAGCTAATCGATATCGGCTGACTCTCAAAATCATATTCAAGTCGCAGATCCCATTTGATGGAGACAGTGAGGCACAGGGCCAGCGTTAGCCAGGGGCCAGGGTGGGCCGTGCCCACCCAACCAAAAAATTTTTTTTTTTTTTTTTTTGGTGGAAATCCAGATCCACTATCGGACGGACCTGTTCATTCGCTGTCCAAGAAAATGTCAAATAAAATTTAGACAATTAATTAATACTAAAGAATATACCATTACCATGCATTGCTTCTAATTGTATTATTGGGTGGGCAGGACAGCCTGCCTCCAAGTTACCCACCCGTTTATAGTGGTCACTGGTCAGCAGAGCAAGCCCGAGGCATAAGCGGAATGAGCGGTTGTTTAGGGTCCCGACTGCCAGGGGGCCCCCCAATTTTTTTTATTTATTTATTTATTTTTTTTTTTGTTTGTGTGTTTGATATCAACATCATATTATGTAAATTTAAATTATCATACAATAAAAGGAATACAATGTTTTGGTAGATAGTTATTATCTTAATAATTGAATCAGTTCATCTGGGAGGTAATCCGAGGTTAACTGATCACATCACGTTCAAGTTCATGGCATGCACAGTGTGTATTGAGTTTATTTAAAAATATTTGAAAATGGGGCTGCCCTCAGTTGCCCATGCACTGTGTATACTGTAGTCTATAGCCTATTTCAGCCTCGTCTGTGGAAAAAAAAGATAACTGGACAACAGAGTTATTCTGCTTCGTTCCTCTCACTGCATTTAAATTAATTCATTATATTACAGAAAAATATGTCCCGTAAAAGAAAAAGAGCACCAAGCCCATCACAGAGGACCCTGCATACTATTTTATTTCAAATGTATATTTCTATGGAAAATCCATGTGTCTTTCTTCAATAGCTTCTAATTCATCCGACCCAGTGTCTCCAAATTATTTGTTCACACAAAATTCCTCAGATTTAGCCTCTTAATCTTCCTCTCAAAGGGCACCAGATTCATGCATTTCACTTTAAAAAGGTAAAAAAAAATCTCGTGGCCTCGGCTGGCTACTATTTTCACCCAGCTGGACATCAGAGGCAATAGTGGAAAGTAGTGTGTATAGTATATAGCTCTGGACTACCACCATCCAGGTTGCCCAGTCCCAAAGCTTTCTCTTCAATCAGCTCAGGCTGCCTACAGTTAATACTGCGATTAAGAAAAATAGATACATTATGTTGTATATAATGTATATTATATGTTATTCATAAACATTTTGGGAAAAAAACATGCAAGAATCAAATCTCCCACACAGCAACACTCAACGTTTATTTGCATATTGTGTTCTACACAATTCACAGTAAATGTGCCAAAAAGCAGACGCAGAGATCTTACAAGGGCAAAAAATGTCTGCGCGCGCTCGCATCTTCGTTCTCCCTGAAAAGTGTGCCCATCTAAAATTTCTACAGGCCCACCCAAGTCTGACTTTCTAGAACCGGGCCTGGTGAGGCATTCACTTGCTTACATCACATTGCAGCTCCAGGTTGGGCTTTGTTCCATCTGCTACATGCTGTGTAACGCCCCCGATGATCAAAATCTACCTCCAGCTGTTCCTACTTAATCATTTCCATTCTTGGCGATGGAGTCTTTAGCTTTTTTGCGGTTTGTTTATCTCTGTTTTTTTGTGCCTGGAGGGTTTTGTTGCTTTCAAAGCTCACTCCTGCTTGGATTCATCAGGGAACAAGCTCAACCTACACCTGACCAAATCGTCAGGCAAGAACTTCAATATTGGAACATTCTGCAAAGCCCTGGATAACAGTACACTCTGTTACATCCAGTGTCAATGTTTTTTAAAGTTCTCAGATTCTATAATATCTGTGCATGACTGCATGGCCACCACAGATCCAGGTCATATTTATTCCTTTGCACCATTTGAGTTGGATACATTTTACAGAAACACTTTGTTAGGTCTTTTATGTACAGTATATGTGTTACATAAAAAGCATGGCGATTACATTTCTGAGTTTGCAAACACATAAAATTAATGTAGAATGTGGAGCAATCTGAACGACCCTACACTTTTCAACAGTTGTCAGCCTTTTAAGAAAGGTCACATATTACAGTTATGTGAGGATAAATTATTATTATTTTTTTTTTTTACCTTTATTTATACAGGTAAATCCCATTGAGGCCGAAGACTCTTTTGCAAGGGAGACCTGTTTTCCTTTCCCACGTTACCATTCACACACCGATAGCAGGCTAACTATCTACATTCACACGAGGCAAGGTGGGTGAAGTGTCTTTTCCAAAGACACAACAGCCCCTTTTACACAGCCAGTGAAAGCCGGGAATATGCCGGCCTTTCGGCCCTCCGCCCTGCTGTATAAATGCGACAGTTGCGGAACGAGGGAAGAAAGGTGCGAGAGATTGTTCCGGGAATTTTACTACCTCGGGGTGTAGTAAGATTCCCGACACAATCAGTTCCGCCTCTCTGTTTAAATGCTCCAGCTTGTTGTTGCGGAACAGGGGGGCGTTTGACGTTCCATAGCCTACGTTCTAAACATGCGACCATGTTAGCAGTTGAAGGACGTGTGTTTAACATTAATCACGGCGGCCTGATGTCCCGTGAAAATCACCAAATAAAAGGAACGGCGTATAATCTATCTGATCATGAGGTCCGTTGCTCAATCCAAACCCCCACGCTTCATTTTGCAGAGTGTTTGAGTCTATTTCTGCCCAGGAGAAGTTGTACAATGGGAAAGCTAGGCTAGGCTAAGTAAGGGATAAAGTATAGCGAACGGGTCACTTGCTAGAAATAAAGACCAACAAGCTGAAGCAGGTGCACGACGCGCAGCGGAGGGCTCTTGTTCAGCTTGACCTAGTAACGGGGGAATAGTCTGCTCGCCCCGCTAGACTGTCTGCTTCAGCTGACTGAAGGCTCCGGCTCAGCTGTTGCTGAGCTACTGTTTTGCTAACACAACTCAAGACGTGAAGAGGTGAAGCGGAGTGATTTTGTCAGTTTGGTTAACAGTCCCAGTGATGTTGGACTCAGCGCGTAGCGAGATCAACTGGCACATCGTGGGGACAGTAAAATACGTCAAGCTCCAGCACTTTTGCTCTCAATTCACCGGCCAGTGTTGTTGTAAAGCAGCTGACCGGCGCGGCGCTAAATGTTTACGTCACACCTGACGCTGTTTACAAGCACCTCTTTCATTCCGGAACGCTGTGTAAAAGGAGCTACTGATGCGCCAGCAGGCCGGCGTTGCTTGGTTCTGTGTAAATAACACAGAAGCAAGCAAAGCCGGCATTTTGGAGTGATGTTGTTCCGTCAATATGCCGCAATCTCTGTGTAAAAGGGGCTAACAACTATGACACAGGTGGCAGGGCGGGGATCGAACCTCCAACCCTTTGATCATCAGCCGACCCGCTCTCCCAACTGAGCCACAGTCGCCCCAAACATTGTATTACCTCTGTTGCCTCTGTAAGCGCAGTGAATGCCATTTAATTGTTTCTGACTTGTCCTATGTGGCCTTTGATTCTGTCTTGGTACAAGGAGCGAATAAATAGCAATTAGATAACCTTTTATTCAGCTTCACTCTCCAAGCACTTAACTGAGTCATGTCATTGAAGGTCAAGCGAGTAAAGGATTCCACAAACACAAACTGACCCACACACTCACTTTCACACACCTACACACTAAAGCTATATTAAAGGTGAAGTAAGCGATTTATTTATGTTAATATAAGTGTTTAATCGAATTCATACAGTGATCACTTACATAATGTGCGCGTTTCATAAAGCTGATCTCTGTCAGCTGCTCTGCATGTAATTGGCAAATAACTTTTCGGGGATCCCAAAATTAATATCCAATCACAAGAGAGAACGCTACAAACCGACACCCGTCTCATTTATGGTCTCACTGCCGGTGCACGCCAGAGCGACAGATGGGTGAATGTTTATGCGCCTACAATGGCGGAGCAGGTAAAAATCCTTCCCAATGTCTGTTTTGATGGTTTTTACCATGTTTTATCACACTTATGGATCGGAGATGATGCTAGATAACTCGCTGCTTGAAGACCGCAGTGCATTAATGTGGTGACGTAGGGACGAGCGAGGGGACTGCTAACTGCAGTAACTGACAGGAAGTTAGCTAAGAGAACCATTCCGCTTACAGCACCTTTAAAAGTCACGTTGGAGTAACGTTTGACATCTGGACAAAGCACAAATGATTGGCTATACAAAGTGCAAAGAGTTCTCAGCCTGAGCAGTTATTTGAATCTGATCAACAGCATGCCGAGGTGGCAAACAAAGAGGAGTTGGCATGCCTTCTATATGGTGGCTTAGATAGTTCTTAGACCCTAGCAGGGACTGTCTTCAATAAACAAGAGAGCTCCAAGTGCATCATATTACAGCTCTTGATATTATGGAGTAAAATCAAACAAGTGCACCCACATTTTCCACAACTTGAAAGTCAAGATGCATTCTGTGTCCTGAATTGATTTGCACACTAAATGATTTTTGAGGACTGACGGAGCTTTTCTTTTGCCTTTTCAGAGCTCCCCTGTTAGTAGTGATGTTTCTCATTTGGGAATGAACCCTTTATATTTGAATTCATATTTCTGGCCATCTGATAAATCAATTCTATCTGAATAAAACTGATTCCTAAAACACCAAGGTACCGTCACACAATCCACAATAATGTACAATCATTATTAACAGTGCATTTAGCACAAAATAAACGGAACATTGAACAAAGAGGAAAGAAGAAGCAGAGGGAGGGAAACCAATGTTCCTTTTTAGGTATGAGAGCGTCTCATCTGAGGAGGCCTGAGATCTCAAGGATGTGGGAGCATATGTTGTGTGTATGAGCACATCATAGGCTGCACTTGAAAATAAGATTTTTTTTCTTAATTTGCTTGACTGGGTAGATAAAGGATAAATAAATAAATTGATAGACTGATTCATAGAAAGATAAAAACATAGATGGATACAAGAGTGTGTGTGTGTGTGTGTGTTCTTGTTTGTGTTCCTTGTTAATAAGTAAGTGTCTCTTCAACAAAAATAGCTTCATTTTTCTTTACAGAGCGCAGTTCAAGATGTCCTTCAATATATGTGGACTCAATTATTCAGTGAGTCCATTCCCTGTTGCTGTAAGTGTTATTCTACTCTTGAGCGCATGTACAGGTGGGGCCGGTTTGTTTGGAAAGCTAAATGACATAGGATGAATAAAACAAGAGAGGTCATCATGAAGTCTTCTTTCCCTCATTGTTCTAAGACACACACATACAGTATTCATGTTTCACACCCAGAGTTTTAGAAGAGTAGCCATGTTTTTCAAATGTTTTGCAGCCCCCTTGCATGCTTTGAAATCCTTAAGAATGCACATTAAAGCAGCATCAAGCAGGCTTTCATGCAAACACACACACACACACATCTTTTGTATCTAATCACATAAGTGGAGCTGCAGGACATAGAGCAGTGCTTCTCAAATGGTGGGGCGTTGGGGGAGTTGTCGGGGGGGGGGGGTGCGGGCTGCCTTGATTTACAACTGACAAATTTTTTGATTTAAAAAAAAATGGTGCTAGCAAGCGCGATGTGTGCTTGTGTATGGTCATATCCGCGCAAAAGGCTGCGATTTGCAGTAAATAAATGTCCACATGTGTCTCCAAGTGTATCCTATTGGCCTATAATAATAAAAAAAAACACCACCTTAACTATGTTTACAGTTTAAAAATGTTTTGAATGAAATGCAAACCTCAGTGAATCATTTGCTCTTGTTTCTCTGTCCTGAGATTCACACAGACTAAGTAGTCTTGTTTAAATGTTACAAATTGAGCTAATAAACTGAACTTTGAATTTTTTTGCTGCAGAAGTTATCTCAGCTAATTTTTGTTATCTAATTTGATAATAAGGTGATTGTATGCAGAATGCTCATGCCAGAAACTCAAACAGTGGTTTTGTACAGATAAATAAATAAATATTAGCAGGTTCTCAATAATATTTAAATTTTCTTCAGAAAATAACTGAGAACCACTGACATCCCATCACACAACTGATTCTGATGCCAGGAATTCAACTTCTTTGGCGAAAATTTGATTCCATGGCACGTTTCCATTTATAGGAATTAAAGATTGGAAACTTCAGAGCAAAAGAAAACATAATTAATTAAATGAATAAATTCTTTGTTCTCAAGCCAAGACAGAAAAGGAGAGAGCATTTTTTTAATCAAGTTACTTTGCCCTGCTGAGATAAAGTGTTGCTTTAATAGGCAATACAAATGTTATCTTATGAAATGTAGTCTATGTGTGTATTAATATAGGTAGTGTAGTGTATTTTCTCATTACACATTTTTGATACTGTTCTATAAAACTGCCTTATGAGGACTGACTTGAGTTCCTCATCCTCTGTAGAAGAGAGTACAGATAGGAATGTGGGTTCTTAGCTGTGCGGCCTCTAGCGTAAACTCTTGTATTTCATACTAGCTTTGTATAGGTTAAAATAGACTGTTTTATGAGTTCAAACTAGCACAGCCTGATAATTTACTGGCCACTGTCCAACATTGTTGTTCTTAGCTCTGAGGAAGACCCACAGCGCCCAACGGGACATTCCTTTCAGGTGATGCTCACTGCAGACCCTTCTGCAAAATGTCCTTTTTAAGAATACTTTTGTAGTAGTCAGGATACACCAATTATAAGCAAGGAGGCTTGACCTAATGACCAATCAGATGACTTAGATTCGGAGGTTAAAAAACGGCTACTCAGCCCCATAAGGGCAGGGATTTCCAGGGCTTTCAGCTGACAAGAAAATTCTTAGTTAGTCCTATGCATCTTCCTCTATTTGTTTCGGCTCCAAATACTCTAACTTTTTATTGGCTTCGTTTGACTGCAGTATGAGTTTTGTTGTTTAAATAAAGAATCGTACCTGGGACCCTCCTCAACTGCTTCAAGCTGTTTCTTCTTCATCACCTATTCACCAACACCGTATCTCTGAATTAAGACCAAGATAGAAACTACAGTAGCCTATACAAAACATGACACAATTATGCTATGATTGAAAGTGATCTGTTATACATTGTATTAACCTCATAGCAGAACTTAGCAGATGCCATGTATGACTATTGTTGATTCTGTTCATACATTTACATGCATTAAGTTTACTTTCTTATTAAAAGTTTTACAGCCTAATTAAGACATTTTAATTAAAAGCAAACAACTTCTTCCGTGCTGCTGTTGACCCATTTCAAAAGCCACTAAAGAGACAAAATAATTATAGAACAAAATAAGAAACAATTAAGAAAATGCAGCATGATTTCACAGAACTTAATTACAGCTCATTTAAAGTATGGTGGATTGCCGTGACCTGCGTCAATAATAACATATTTGAAATGTTCACTGATAGATGCTGGATCTCTGTTCCAAAAAGACTGGGGTCTGTGCCAGATTGATGGTTTGCCAAAGAGAATAATTATCTACTCCCTCCATCTCTGACTCACTGTCACTCTCTTTGTCTTTTTCTTTTAATTGTGGACAGATAGATGTCTTCATTGTCGGGACACTCTATGATAGCGTGTCTCCACCACGGATGACCTTGATGAGTAAGGTTTTGTGAATACAATAAAGGACAATTAGCTTTTGTCTACAACAACCACCAACAGCAGAATAAAGAAAAGGTAGAAAAAAGATAAATGAAAAGACTTGATAAGCAGAAGGGATCATAAACGAAAAGAGGAAGGAAAGACTTGCACTCTAGAGTGTTGATAATTCCTATCAATTAAAAGCTGTTCACTCTTTCACACACACACACACACACACACACACACACACACACACACACACACACACACACACGTGTAGTTCACACAAAAACATGCACACGGCTAGGGTTGACAACTCTTTAAAGAGCACGTATTATGCCTTTTCGTCTTTTCTGACCTATAAATGCAGTTATAATGATTTATAGTCATATACAATGATACCAAAGTGTCAAATAATGACGTACATGCATAAAGACGTATTCCCCGTTGACCATCTCAGGTGGCTGTGCACACCGCTCAGAGCTAGGGTGCAGTTTGCGGCCGGGGCAGAGCGGCTCAGAGCGGGACAGCTCACTTTTAAGAATCTCGACCCTACCCTTACTGGTAGGGCGGTGTTTAGGCTGGACTGCGATAGCCGCGAGAATATGGGTCAAACTATCGGGCTGTGGAACAACTGTGGTCAAGCCAGCGGTATCTTGTTTTTGCTTGGTCAAACCAGCCACTTCTTTATTTATTCCCCCGTGTTGTGAGCATATTACGCCGGTAAAAGCAGAGACGGCTCGGTGCAAGCCAACAGAGGTTAGGAGACAAAATACAACAATGCCAGTTTGAGATCTAAAAAGGGATTTTTGGACCACCACACCATGAAAACAGTTTTTAGTAGTACATTTGAACACCAAAAATAGCATAAAAGAGGATCTTTAAAGATTATCCATGTTAACACATTTATCTGGACTAATTTAGATGGCTGCCTGTCTGTCATGGAAGTATCAGACTCAGCAAATACCCTTTTCACTACGTCACAAATACATTATCTCCTTGCATTTGGATGAGCTATTTATCATTCGTCTCTGTGCACACTTCGCTTTTTTACAACACTGCATTTCACGTACCTCATCAATTTGTGGCATTTAATAGCCAGCGCTTCACCTCTGAGGGGCGGGTCATAATCACATCTTAATTTGTTACTGGTGTAAAAGCTGACCTAAGGCCCGGGACACCCATCCTGCTTCTACCTCTGGAGCATGTCTGCGTCTGTCACCGCTGCGTGTCTCTTGCTGTTTTCGGCCACACATGCAACGTCTCAGCTGCTGCTGCTGCAGCGCTGCTTCTAAAGCCCTGTCTTTCTACATATAGTTTTCATAGATTATTCCCATTAATATGAAGTTGTCATTTTATGATACATATCGTCACCCTCTTAAAATAATGGCCTAAGTCACTTTTTTGCCAAAATGATTTTCTTGCCTAAATCAGCTCCTTGTGATGCTGGCCACCTCTGGTAAAACTCTCAGCATCCTCAGTTGAACGGATCATGAGATATCACCCCTTTAGTGTAATGGCCTATGTCAAGAGTGTGAATCAGGCCATTTTATTTAGCCTAAGTCACTAGACGGAGTGACTTAGGCAATTTTATAAGCGTTTCAAAATGGTGGTGGTTTGTAAAAAAATCTATTTCATATGAAATTATAACCAAATATGGTAAACACTTACAATAAGGTTTAGGGTTAGGGGGTTAATCAGCATTAACAGTAAGTTTATGTTTAATTACCATGCTTAGTTCATGCTTAATATCTTAGTTAAGCAGTTAAGTAAAATGTGGTAAATGATTATTGAGAATGTTTGTTGACAACGTGAATATCTCCTCCCAATCTGCTACCGGTCCATACTGTGTGAGCACTGACAAATCTTGTTAATACACCTAGGCTAGGGAATTTTAACAAAGACGATCAGCTTAACCCACTTTCAATGCTAAATTGATGCTTATACAACATTAACTTAGCATTGATTAATGCTTATTGTGTGCATTAATAAGATAAGAAAATATAAGATAAGATCCTCCTCCTCTCCACCTCCAGACTGTCCAGTTCAAGTCCCACAACCGAGCTGGCCTTCCTCACCAGCTTGTTGAGTCTGTTTGACCCCCCAGCCTTGATGCCTCCTCCCCAGCATGCCCCAGCGAAGAACAGCGTGCTGGCTACCACAGACTGATAAAATGTCCTTAGTAGCCTGCCACACACATCAAACGACCTGAGCCTCCTGACGAAGAAGAGTTTGCTCTGACTCTTCTGGTAGAGGGCCTCTGTGTTGTCTGACCAGTCCAGTTTATTGTTGATGTGTACTCCAAGGAATTTATACGAATCCACCGTCTCTATTTCAACCCCCTGGATGGTAATAGGGGTTGGGGGCTTCCTCTTCCAGCGGAAGTCCACCACCAGCCCCTTGGTCTTGCCGATGTTGAGTTGGAGGTGATTCTCCTCTGCCCATCTGACGTCCTCCACCACACCTCTGTACCCGTCCTCCCTGATGCAGCCCACGATGGAAGAGTCGTCTGAGAATTTCTGGAGATGGCAAGTTCCAGAGTTGAAGCTGAAGTCAGAGGTGTAGATGGTAAAGAGGAAGGGTGAAAGTACTGTTCCTTGGGGTGCGCCAGTGTTGCTCATCACAACATCTGACAGGCCGCTCTGCAGCCGCACGTACTGTGGCCTGCTGGAAAGGTATTCACCAATCCAGGCCACCATGTCGGGGGTGTACCTGCATTGCTGAGAGCTTCTTCTCAAGCAGGGTAGGCTGGATGGTATTGAACGCACTGGAGAAGTCGAAGAACATGACTCTCACTGAGCTCTCCGGCTTCTCCAGGTGTGAGTAAGCCCTGTGTAGCAGGTAAATGATGGGCCTGGTACGCGAACTGCAGTGGGTCCATGGAGTCACACATCTGGGGCTTAAGGTGATGTAGAACCAGTCTTTCGAAGGTCTTCATGATGTGTGAGATCAGCACCACTGGCCTGTAATCGTTGGGAGAGCTAGGGCGAGCTATCTTAGGCACCGGAACAATGCAGGAGGTCTTCCACAGCTGGGACACCTTCTTCAGCCTCAGGGAGAGGTTGAAGAGGTGTTGGAACACTCCAGCAAGCTGTCCGGCACACACTTTAAGCACCTTGGGATTGATGTTGTCCGGACCCATTGCCTTATTCCTCTGGAGCTTTGATAGCTTCCGCCTCACCTGGCTTGATGTGATGACAAGACTGGTAACAAGGGAGGGAGGAGGGGGAAAGACAGGGGGAGAGGGAGGGGAAGTAGGGGAGGGAGGGGAGGTGGAGGAGGGGGCACAGGCTGACCTGCTGAGCTCACTGGGGCAGGGTTTGAGTCAAACCTGTTGAAAAATAGGTTCAGCTCATTAGCACGTTCATGTACGCCCGCCACAGCTGGACCTGGCAGTTTGTGTCCCGTGATCTTCTTCATCCCATCCCAACCTCCTTGGCACTGTTCTTTTCGAGCTAACCCTCCAGCCTCTCCTTATAGCATGTTTTGGCCGCCTTTAGTTCCCTTCTCAGTTCCTTCTGAACTGATTTTGCCCCCTCTCTGTGTCCTGCCATGAAAGCCCTCTTCTTCCTGTTGAGTAGGTTTTTAATGTTCTTATTGATCCAGGGTTTGTTGTTAGGAAAACAGCTGACCTTCTTGATGGTTACAACGCTGTCCTCACAGAGCCTGATGTAATCTGTAATGCAATGGGAGAGTCCCTCAATGTCACTCTGCGTGGTCCTCCAGGAACAGATCCCAGTCTGTACTCTGGCAGCAGTCCTGCAGGGCCTCCTCAGCCTCTCTAGACCACACCTCCACAGTGCTGGTGGTAGCCGGCTGCTTGCTTACTACAGGCTTGTACACAGGTGTAAGGTGTATCTGGTTGTGGTCAGACTGGCCAAGGGGAGGGAGGGGAGAGGAGCTGTATGCCTCCCTCACATTGGCATAAAGCAAGTCCAGGATTTTATTTCCTCTGGTTTTACATTTCACATACTGTGGGAAGCTGGTCAGAGTTTTGGAGAGGGAGACATGATTGAAGTCTCTGTTGAATATCATGAGAGCTGTGGGGTGCCGGGTCTGTAGTCTTGCGTCGGTAGAGTGGATTAATGGTGCCATTCACAGCCAAACTTCCCTCTGTCTCATGAGTCTATGTGTGCTCCACTAGCATATTCAAATGTTTGTGGCATACCCTTCCTCATGGTATGTTACAGTAGTTGGGGAAAAAAAGAAATGCACTGTTTTGCCTCACTTATCCCAGAATTAATTTGGCCCAAGTCAGGTTAAAAATTGCGTAAATCGCAAAGGCATGTTCATAAATTGGCCTAAGTCATTTTATCCTCTCATGTTACACAATTGACTGACATCCTTATTTGTATATCAATAGTCATCTATTGTCATAACCTTTTTGTTTGAAATGATTAATAAATATCATACACTCTATATATGGTTAAGTTTTTTCTGTTTTCTGAACAACTTGAAAATATGACTTAGGCCATTATTTTAAGAGGGTGACGATATGATAAATATTGAGTTTCGACAGTAATCCTTGTGCTTCATTGGCCTTTTTTTGTGGGAAGTTTTATTGCGAAAGAGACACGTCAGGAAATGGTGAAACTACAGCAAAAGCTGCTTGTATGAAGTCAATATGACGGTCAACAGAGTATTTTTCTATCAGTTTAAGCAAAGAGACGAGAGAGAGAATTAAGAATTAAATTTGCTGTGCCTGTTGGTCTGGACACACTCCATTGAAGCTCATTAAATATGTCAAGAAATCCTGAACTACTGTTTCAATTGGTTTTATCTGATATAGGCGAACATATCCGGATGACGACAGTGCTGTGCGTGCACAGTCGAAGCCGTGATAGTAAAATCAAAGATGGCTTCCGATATGTTGTGTGAGTTTGAGACGGCTTTGGCCTCGACCCTTTACGATTTGGAAGACGGCACTCAAATCTTTCATTAGCAAGTAAGTGGAATGTTTTGTCGACCGACCACGGCAAAAGTTTAATTTAACAGTTATCCTGCTGGTCGCTAAACAAACGGGGCTCAATACGCCACCTTGTTCATCGCTCTGATTGGTTGTAGTGCTATCCAATTGCGTGCCGTGGCATTTGAAATGCACGAGTAGGAGCCGCTCCTTGAGTTGGGAATTACTATTGATCGTGGCCAGATCCTCTATCGTTCTAGATATGGGTCTGGATTTCCAGGCTAGTGGCCTCTGTCAGTTTTGGTGAATATTTGTGATCACTATACATCTCATGGGTCTAGAATAAATTGAGGGAAAATTAATTTGTATTTTTGGTGTCTGACGGTATTGACAAAAAATTAATATGGCAAGGTAAAAATCCCATTTTGATAAAAAGGACAAAAGCTGGGAGGTTGTGTCAAAGCTTAGCTCACTAGCTTATGTTGGATACATAGATGTAATTTAATTATAGGGTTTGTATTTTTTCAACATTACACCCTGTTTTGTCCCACTTCTCAAGAATCACTGATACTCACTATGTGTGATGAAAAGCTGGGCCGTGACACAAATGTCACACAGCCACAAATAGCAGCCTAACACTTCCATAAAACGGTGAAAATGAGCTTTGACACCTCAGCCAGTTGGGAGCAGGTTCTGGTTTGCGTCTAAAGGCTGTTACATACTCCGCGAGAAGAAAGAACAAAGTTCTCGGTGACAGAGCTGCGAGAAGAAAATTACTCCATTTTCTTCTCTCAGCTCTTGTTTAGCTGTTCTCGCAGCTTGTTCTCGACACATCACCCGGGCCGAACTTTCTTCTCGCAGCTTGTCCGAGAACTATTGTGTGATTGGTCAGTCTGAAGCCAATGAGGAAAGCGAAGTGAAATCAGCTGGCGCTACTGAGTAAATTACCATGGTAACAATGCGCCTCGGTGAGAAGTTCGGCAGTTGAGTTCTCGTGAAGTATGTAATGTCAGACCAGAAAGAACTTCTCGCAGCTCTTTCACCGAGAACTTTGTTCTTTCTTCTTGCGGAGTATGTAACAGCCTTTAGCCAGTTGCTTCCTAGGAATTGGCTACGGAAAACATACAATTATTTTCACATTCACACAGTATTTTTATAGCACAGCTGGGAACTGTAGTTTTTGGCAAATGATACTCAAACCTCACCAGCATTAGAGATTTATTTATCTTAGGTGAATATGTTTTGCAAGTGAGGTTTAAAGATCGCTGAGGTGCGTTTAGTATCGGTGATACCAGTAAAGGGATGGTGGCTTCCACTTGGTTTTATGCGATCAGAACAAGTGGTCCAAATCATTCCTAAGCCTTGTTGATACACGCCCCTCCATTGGCCCGAGCACAGATCACAAGAACATAATGTGGATGTCAAAGGGCACCCATCTTTGTCTGTCATTTTACTGGCTGCGTTATCACCAGCTCTAAAAGCCCAGCACTTTTGTTTGACTTTAATGCCACTAATGCTGTTTAATCACTCAACCATTCATCACAGTATGTCCTAAATTACTATCAGCTCCATTTGGTGTTGCATCCTCCCTTCCAGTGCCCATTACCGTTGGAGCAAATGAGGAAAGATGACGTGTTTTGTTGAAAGGCAGATGAAAGAGCTTGCTGGTGTTTGGTCGTTGTCTACCACGTAGCACTGGAGACACTTGCTGTGTGTGTGTATGATCAATATGGATTATGCATCTAATAAACCCTAGGGATTTGACCTGGTTTTTCATGTGGAAGACACCACGCAAGCACGCACACACACACACGCACACACACACACACACACACACACACACACACATGCACACACACACACACACACACACACACACACACAGACACACACACAAAATAGGCTACACACAATTAGAGGGAGCAAAACACGCCAAACTGAGGTATCAGGGAAAATGATGGATTGGACTCAAGCAAGAGGAAAAATGCAGTACAATGTGGAGCTTTGAGAAAGACAAAAAAACAAGGCCATGCCGAGCCGTGCTGAAGAAATCAGCGGTTCTCTCAGATACTGTAACATTTCCACAGAGAAATGGGTAAAGCGGAAGGACACTCAGTCAGTCAGAGAGAGCTAGAAAAGAGTTATGACTTTGTATTCATTCTAGTCCACTCAGCCCTGGGGCAGCCGGAGGATTCACATTCCACTGACCAGCGTCCATTGGCCCTGACAGGGTCAAACCAATCAGACCTCACTGTACACACCAGGACAACCAATGGAATATCCCAGCATGATCCTGTTCTAAGTCTGGGCTCTCACAAAGGGGCCCGGCCCAGCATTGCCTCACTGACCTACTACAGGCTGCAGAGTGTTTAATTCACAATAACTTCTACATTACTTCAGCTTCAGCTTACTTACATTGTGTGTGTGCCCGTTCAGAGCATAGTTGTTGAAGCTCCACTTTCTTCCTCTCAAATTTTTGATTTAAAAATACATTTTCAACAGAGACAAAGAGTTTTGAAGAATTGTTAAGATTTGCAGTACAAAAGTACAGTGCAAAAAAGATGAGATTTACTTTAATACATTTGAGAATAACCATCATTTGCATAGCTTTATTTTGAAGCTTTTGAAGAAACGAGGACATCCTGAAATAACTCTGCCAACTGTTTTAAGAAGGTTTGAATTTAGAAACAGTCCTTTTCATAAGTACCTTTTCTATTTTTTCTATGGAATTGCTGTTGGTGTTAGCTACACCTCTATAGTTCTGTGATCTATCATCAAGCCGACACTTAACGTTTCCATAGTATCCACAGGTGTTGCCATATCAACTGGGAATTAAATATCAAGGATTCCCACTTTAAGATTTCTATTATAACCATGGCAGGTGTTCAGCCCTGTAAAGTTGATTACATTCTATATATAAAGCAATATTAAATATCACCAATCTGACTTAAACCTGCAGTGTGTAGAATTGTGGGTTTTAATTCCTAGCAGATTTTGTAATTATGATATCCATAAGTACATTTAATTTAGTGCATAATAGCTGAAAAAAATGTTGAACAACAAATGATGGTCCTTTCTTCCATCACATATATGCAATGGACATGTCACGGTCACAGTTTATATTTATCTGCTCACCTTGTTGGCCTCTCTCTTTCTCTCACTCTTTCCCTCATATCAATGGAAACATTCCAAATCTACCATCTACAGTGGATACAAAGTTCACAGTATTTTTGCGAGTGACTGTGCAGCCTCCTGTTTGGCTCCTGAGAGTCCAGAGTTAAAAAACAACTCTGTCCCAAATTGAATTTACTTACTTGCACTCTGAGAGGAATTCTTAATGTCCTCTGCTAAATGACTGCATAGTAATGCTCTGGCATAAAATGAATGGGGATCATTTGGCACAATTGTGTACAGTTGCACTCATTTCAAAATGAATCCACTGTGCCAAACCAAATGATGCTTTTTCTTATTTGCCTGTAGATTGCAACGTGCTCACTACTTATGTAAAGTTATTTCTGGAAATAATTATCATCACAGCATTGCACATAATAAACAGGAATGGCATTCCGTGCAGCACATTGGTCCATGCAATGATAATTGCATTTTTCTGTAATTTAATTCTGAGTGAGCAGATGTAGTCTTAAATAATACAAGTCGCATGGTAGTGCTGACGGTATAAAAGGCCATACTGCTTTTATATCTGGAAATATCTAATGTTGCCAGGCAACAGTCCCAACCCATCATCTGGTGATCTAGTGAGTTCCCAGATAAAAAACTTTCATTATGACGCCTAGCTCATTAAATATGTGCAAAGCAATATATTTTTGACATTTTGAGAGAAAATTTCCAAGCAGAAACAGGAATTTCATTCTTGAGTGTATTTACGGAAGCTGAACTGGTCCTTTGCATTATAGATAATGAAAGGCTGCATCCATTTAGTCTCCTTCACTTCATTCACCGCCAACAGACTGCTTATGCTTCTCAAAGTGGCTATTTTCTCATTACTGCTCATCAAGATTTCAGTTTCAGTATTTCAGATGTTCTATGGCATCCGATCAGTCATTCCATAATTTCGTTTTCCAAAATAATTTTTCAATATGGTCAAACTTTCTACTGGGAGTTTCCATGCTGTTGATTTAAGCTAATAAGCAGGAAAAGTGGAAGGAAAGGATGCTTTGTTATGGCCGAGCCTTAGAGGAGGTCTTCTCCCCTCTAAGGGGACGCTACCGGCTGTCTAGCTTGATAGCAGAGAGCTTTCATAGCAGCATCACCCTCATTTGCTTAATCCAAAGCAATGCACTGGACATGAAACAAAGGAGCCACACACCTGCCTGGCCTGGCTTTCTTCAGCACAGGAACAGCTGTGGTGGTCCACTCAGGCTCCAAATACAGCCAGAGAAATGACAGCATTCATGTACGTTGATGCTAATGGGTGTGTGTGTGTGTGTGTGTGTGTGTGTGTGTGTGTGTGTGTGTGTGTGTGTGTGTGTGTGTGTGTGTGTGTGTGTGTAGTGTGTGTGTGTGTGTGTGTGTGTGTGTGTGCTTGCGTGGTGTCTTCCTCTAATTGTGTGTGTAGCCTATCATGTGTGCGCACGCGTGTGTGTGTGTGTGTGTGTGTCTGAGAGAATGCATTAACTCACCATATCGATGGATGACACAGGCCCGATGCTGTTGACATATATGCCCACGTCGATGACTGTTGGTTTCACTGCAAGAGCCAGAAGGGAGAAGAATGAGTGATGGTAGATGCACATATTGTAGGTGAGATTTCGATGAGCAGTCACTCTATTTCATTTGTCATTTGTCGGTGTTCTCATCCGTCAGTTATGCGGTGACTGAACCTTCAATGCATGTCCACGGCCAAAATCCAAATAAGTAATCAAGTTTAATACAAGGGGTTGTCATTAGTCAGTGTCAAGTTGACAAATAACACCATTTCCTTCTTGATGGGAGCAGAGCCATCCATCAGTATGGAGAGAAAAAAAGATTTATTTTCTGAAATCAGAAGAAAAATCTCCACTGTGCTTCCTGGAGCATTTACCGTGTTACCATGACAATTAATGGCATTTCCAGTCAGAATGTAGCATTCTCGACTAATTTCGCTTGGCAACAACGTTTGGGTATGTTCTAAGAAACACTCAATGGAGCAGTAGGCATATGGGTTTTTCAGCAGCAATTAAAATTTCTATTGTGCGTTTGCTTCATTTCTGTGGAAGCAGAAAAAACACTTTTCTCGTTACACAATACAGACACAAACACATACACTCAAATCCTGCTTTGTGCGCGTCACCATTTTGTGAGGGGGAGGGAGATAGCTGACGTATACCTCCGAGGCACTCAAGAGATCGCGCCTATACATTTTAACCTCAGATAAAATAAAAACTAGCGTGGTGCGAAAAAATTCACCCCCCTCAGTGTTGTCATGGAGATATGACCTAAACATACAGACTAAAATGGTTTTGTGGACCAGGCTGTAAATAGGTTTAATAAGGCTTTGAAAACGGCCTGTCTAACAAGTGAGTCAAAGAAAAATGGCTCAGTCTTGGTACCACCCCCCTAGTGGCACTTCCGGTCACTACAGTTGTGGTCACTTCCTTATTGGATGCTGGTAAAAATCGCTGAGGTTGGGGCTTGCTCCAGACCTGCATTCTTTAGTCGGTCTTCATATCTTAATGTAATAATAACATATGGACATTGAAAAAGCTCTTTGTCTCTGTGCAGGTGGACTGCACACACACATGCACTCACATTCACATTCTGTCTAATGCATGAAAACAATTTTCTCCCCTTTGGAGTGCCACTGAATAAAACAAACTGCTAACCTCTTCCAGACAATACAGTAAATGCAGGTTGAGAGAGAGAGAGAGAGAGACACACAGAGAGAGAGAGAGAGAGAGAGAGAGAGAGAGAGAGAGAGAGAGAGAGAGAGAGCTCTTGTGCGTCTAGCCCTTTGAGATTTTGCAGGATTGCGACGTGTCTGGAATCTGGCTTGGTTAGGGGTTCTGCTGAGTGGCCAAAATCTCTGGGGGAAAATGAGTCCTTTTTGAACAGATTAAAAGAACATTTAGTTAACCCAAGAGTGCTGTGCTATGTTCCAGATAAGTTCACAGTTCTTTTGTGACCTTTACAAATATTGAGGAAACCTTCCTTTGACCTTTTGTGTCTTGTATCACTACTGTACCATTAGATTACACTATCCACCGTGTTGTTGCCTTATCCAATTCACTTCAGCGCAGCTACAATAAAGCACAACAATTCACAAAAAAAAGCCCACAAATGTATGTTCAACTTGACATGTTTATACTCCTCTTTCCCTGAAGAAAAGGGGCCTTAGAGCAGGGAGCTTAACTTCTGAGCATGCCTAGAAACGTTGCCTGCTATCCAACAAGAAGATAATAGTATATACTAGAACAAATATGCTAAAATCATCCCAGAATTGGTGCAACCTGATTAAAAAAAATGCTGTAGTCGCTAAAATAACACTAATTGGAATCTATTAGTCTTACTCTTTGGTTATCTGCTGAAAACAGCACTATTAATTAAGAGCAGTAAGCACAGATGGCACTGTGCATATAATCCAATTATGTTCATTGTGGCAAAATGGGGGAAAGAGCTACTTAATGAATCCATGACCCATGGTACTGTCATTTCAATCGGTTGTAATGGTCCACTGACACTGAGGACTTTCTATGTGAATCATTTATCCTTTAGTCTGTGTTGTTGATGTGAATCACACAATCAAAGTGTCTGTGTGTGTGTGTGTGTGTGTGTGTGTGTGTGTGTGTGTGTGTGTGTGTGTGTGTGTGTGTGTGTGTGTGTGTGTGTGGTGTGTGTGTGTGTGCATGTTGTGTCCCCGTGGAACCTGCTGTGCTTGGCCACTGATGCAAAGAGTTGTCGGTTACTGAAGGCCCTCTGGGAGGCGTTGATTCAATAACCGAATGTTTTGCTCCACCAACTGGACAACGAGCGACAACAATGCACACGCACTCCTGAAACGAGTTCTCTGTCAACACTCTCCTTTTACTATGCCGACAGATACATTCTTGAAACCTGTACTCATTCAAAAGTGCAGCCTTAAAAAGAGCAGCTAGCATGACTGTAGATGGTAGTTATAAATCAATTCCTGGTACATGGCATAGACGGCCATGTGCCTCACTGGTTCCAGCTTAACAGGTCTGCTGCAGCGTTTGGAAACCGGGACAATCTGGAGGGAGCTGTCCTTAATTTAGAAAGGAAACGGACAAGGACCTCGTGAATCTCCATGAGGTAATGTTTTTCGGCAGACATTAGTCAGCTTGGTCCACTGAGCTCCAGGACTTCTTTTCCAGTTGAATTCATTTCTCAGCATTGCTGAAGGAAAATAACCACGGTACAGTGTTTCTGGCTTCGCTTCATTATCTGATCTTCTCCCTCTCTGGAAGCAAGGTTGAGTGAGTCTTTTAAACAAACAAGACAGAAGTTACATGAGTGGTTAAACCGAAATAAGTTATCACTAAATTTAGAAAAAACTAAATTCATGATGTTTGGCAGGAGAGCATCAGATGTCGCTGTAAAAATCAAGGTAAATGGGATTGAAATTCAAAGGGTCAAGCAACACAAAGTCCTAGGGGTAATAATTGACGATAAATTAAGCTGGAAACCACAAGTTAGCCATCTCAGGGGCAAAATAGCCAGGAGTATTTCTATACTTTGGAGAGCACAACATTGTTTCAATCAAAAGGCCTTACTTGTATTATACTGGAGTTTAGTTTCCCCACATCTGCATTACTGTGCTGAAATATGGGGAAACACTTACAAAGGTACATTGCACCCGTTGGAGATTCTTCAAAAGAAAGCAATACGAATTATTTACCAAGCCAATTACAGGGCACACACTAATAACTTTTTTATTGAAGGTAGAATTCTCAAATTACGTGATGTGGTAAATTACCACACAGTACACATTATTTACAAGGCTTCAAAAAAAAGCCTTCCTAACAGTTTACAAGTAATGTTTGAAGACAGAGAAGTTTTGCATGATTTAGGAAGAAAAGATAAATTCACTGAGAAAAATATACGGACCACACTTAAATCCTTTTCGATTTCTGTAAAGGGTATTAAGCTGTGGAATGGACTTGATGAAGTTGTCACAGGGAGTTGCAGTTTGCGCAATTTCAAAGCAAATTATGTTTCAAAAATTATTGAAAATTACAGACTAATAACCTGAGCAACAATGTCAATGTCACTTACATATCAATATTGTAAAGAATAATACAGGCCAGCAGTCAGACTTGTTTTTGAACACTTTTGCAGAAGTGTTTTGACTACCAGTTAAGAAATGGAACAGGCCAAATACAAGGCCACTTCACACTTTATACACTTGGCATTGTCACAGAGAAACTGAACTGTGCTGAACTGATCTTAAAAGCTGAAGCAATTACATTAAAATTGACTGTGTATTGGACTGTAGATTCTTAAAAAAAAAAAAAAAAAAAAAAAATGTATGGGTATATGTGTATATATATATATATATATATATACATATATATATATATAGCTATATATATAAAAAAAATTGTTTTTTGTTTTATTTTTATTTTCTGTAACAGTAACTGTGTATCTGAATCCGAATTTGATGAAAATGGGGGCGGGACCTGATAAGCCTTTGGCTTCTTCCGTCTTCCTTCGGACAACACAAAGTATGATGTATGAATATTTGCAAGAGAAAATTGTGTATTGTGTGGAATTGTCCGAAAGAATAATAAATAAATAAATAAATAAAAAAAGACCACCATCACGAAAGCTGAGCCGACCTGACACATGTCCAACTTTAGGCAATGATGACGCTGCTGTGAAAAACATTCAGGACATCATGTCCCTTTCTCTCTACGGTATATATACTTATAAACATCAGTTTGAGAGCTTTTTTGCTTTCTTTCATCATAAACAAAAAAGTAAAGTTTAGAAGATCCAAGCTTGTAATCAGTATGGGAATAGACTAAGACATCTTCCTACCTGTCTCCTGATAACTTCCTATATATACAATCAACCCAATGAGTCCTTCTTCCTCCTCTTCATCTTGCTCATTCTCCTCTCTTAATTTTCAGTAAAGCATGACAAGCCCCATCTGTATTACCACATCACCCTATGGGCCTCCATTAAGAAGAAAGGGCTTTTATGTCGTCTTGGCTGGGTTAGCATGACAAATGCATTATGCATTGGCAGCCCTGGCAACACATTAACACACGTACACATAGGTCCATATCTCAGCTGACCATTCAACTCCCGTATGTTGAGTGTCCGGGGAGCAGTGCACTGGGCTGTCACATGCTATCCCGGGGACAAGCCTCACATCTTCAGTCTCACTTTCAAAATAAATGTACTGTGAAATAATTAATCGCATCCAGTCCAGTTTACTAAAAGCCATCTAGAGTACTTTATGCCTCAGGCTATTTGCCTCAAGTGTGTCAATCAGAAAAAAACATTGTTGGACACAGGCTTACAATTAAAAGTAGGTCTACAACACTATACATTCTGCACAACACTGCATGTACAGTTTGCAGTATTATAAATCTAAAACCAAACTGAAGTCACTGTGCACAGGTTATATAGAGCAGAGAAGTACTGTTTTCCTCAAACAATAATTATTAAATATATATTAAAGGCCTACTTCACCGGTTGGAATATGAAGGTGTCTTGAACTCGGAGATCCTATTTAGTATAAATGTGCAAAAAAAAAATAAATCAGATCATCTTAGCCTGAGAAAAGGCAGAAAGAGTGTTTTATGGTCTCACTGTCTAACCCTACAGTTTCCTTCTTGTGACATCACAGTAAGGGTTAGGATTAACAGGACAGCTGGGCCAAAGGAAGACTAAGGGAAGACTGAGGGAAGAAAAACCTCATTCATTATATTATAATAGTTATTTTATAATGATAGAACGCTGGTTCCGTATGGGTGAAGTATTCCTTTAAACTACTGCACCTTTTAGTATAAGAAACTAAATAACCAATAGGCTGATTCATCAATATGAACATCTTTTAACAACAATGAGGAACACATCTAGACACTAGCAAAGTCTTTACATGGGTATTTCTAACTTAGATTTTACTGATGTAACTCTCTACCATTAGCTGTATACTTGGTAGATTGTTAGACAATATCTTAATGAAGCTTAACAGTATAGGCAAGGTCACAAGTCACTACATACGCACACAACTGCAGCCTCACTTCTAAGGTTATCCACTTAATTCAGTTATGGGTCACACTGTTCAAGTCAGTTATGGATCACACGAGCGTGTCCACTGTAATCTATCACACCGTACTCTGCTGCCCTGTTGCAGTCCATGTCATCCACAGTAATCACACATCAAGTCATGCATGACCTCTGTCCCCTTGTTAGTATGTGTAAAAAAAAACCTGCAGCCCACAATGCCTCTAGTTAGGCTTTGCATGGAAAAGCTGTTAGTAGCTGCCACTGCACTCTGCCAGTGGTGAGGATACTGTCTTTTTCGCTATAGCTTTATTGACTGAAGAGATGTAAACAGCAAGGCTAGTGCATCGTTTGTGAGTTACATTGTGAATATTTAATACACTAAAAGGAGTTACACTGCAATTGTTCTTATTTAACAAGCTTCAACAACTTCTCCAGCACACAAAGAGCCCACAAGAGCGAGTTTATTTTATATGACACGTTGTGGTTTTATATACAAAACTATTTCTCGGCTGCTCCTACTTCCCACAGTCTTTGCTAGTGGTGACACCAACTCCCAGAGGTGACTTTACCCTTCACATAGCTAGTACAGAGGCAGGTTAGCTTTCTCCCCTCCAATAGTCTTCAATTAATTAAATTAATGGGAAGGACCAACAATTTGTAACAGCTCAACATAATGTCATTCAATAATGCCACCGTTAAATATGACCGCCGTAATAAACATAATTGATTTGACACATTTCCAGCAATGTCAGCAAAAAGTGATTTTTATAAAACGCTGTAAGGGAGAGTTTATGGCAGAGCTGTTGTATTGAATTGCAATAGATTGTACGGGGTGCACCATAATTTAGTCAAATTAATTTAGCCTGTTGAAGGGTTTTCGTGGTAACTGAGGGGGAAGGAGGTCCTCATCTGAATCGAGGGTCTTTCGTATCCTGTACGGATTGTAAAGCTCTCTGGCGATTTTTTTTTGTGTTTTGTATTTATTGTGAAATAAAGACTTACTCAACTATAGAAAAGTGCAGTAATTAAAATCACCTCTGCCAATTATTTGAATTATCCTCCTGAGCGGAGAATTACAAATATTAATATTACATTTTGTACATTGAGCAGGCAGGTCTTATGGAGGCATCCATGTTTTTGGAAAGTAATATGTATGAATATGCAATGTGAAAATTATGTATTATGTGTAATTGTCCGGAAGAATAATAATAAAATAAAATAAATAAATAAATGTCATCAGGTGCATTGTTTAGAATTTAGAATTGTTCTTGTCCTTGAAGGCCACTGTAGCTTCTGTTATTATTCAAAAGGGGTGGGGTTACCCAGGGAGCGTTGCATTCTAGAACTTTCTTGATGATGTCATGTTGCACAGTGCCCCTTTGAGGGCCACTGTACTTCTGTTATTATCTGTAAGGAGTGGGGTTGCCCAGGGAATGTTGCATTCTAGAACTTTCTTGATGATGTCATATTACACAATGCATGTAGTTGTCTCTTTTGTAACTGAAAAAAAAAAGATAAGTGCAGTAGTGTATCACCTGGCACATTTTATGATATATAAAAAAAGGGTGAATGTCGCATGCAATTGCAGGACGTGAAAATATGTTTATGTTTATGAATAAAAAAGCTATTTTGAAACACACAATAATCTGAATAGCAGCCTTGGTTATTTTGCATGCCCCCTTAACTTCAGCCTGCCTATGTCCAGTCTATTCTCGAGGATGGTGCCAGGCTTGAGTATCAGACCATAAAAATAACACCTGTGGACCAGCAGTCAAGTCGTGAAAGGTTATTGTGGATTCATGCGTTATGTCTTGAAATGGCTTCACTCTAATAACACTTTGCCAGAAAGACTATGTCGTTCTTTGGTTCATCCCACTGGGGGTTTCAGTCAACCAGGACAACTATTTCTGCCTTCAAGATAAGTTTAAATATCTTCAAAGTGTCGTGCAGTTGGCAGGGGACTGAACGCATCTGGTTCTACTAAAGCAGAGGCTAGAAATGATTTGCCAATTCTATTCAACCCACATCTGTAACCTTCAGCAACTACTCACTGCAAGCAAAGGACAAGCAGCAGTAAGCCATCTACACAGCTGAGACGGACATCAACATAAAACATTTCATTCAATCACACATTGTTATTATAAAACTGTAAATCATAGACATTTGAAGTAGTGTTACATCGGCCACGGAGACTGTTATTATCGGTCGTATTGCCATCCGAACAGAACTGATTGACACACGCACACACACACACACACACACACACACACACACACACACACACACACACACACACACACACACACACACATCCAGCTACTGAAGTCAGAACAGTGTGGCTCATTTCTGAGATGCCTGTATTTTGTCTTAATCAAAGTCGTCCTTTTCATACACAAACACAGCAGTATCAAACAATGCTTTTCCCTTTTGCTTGGTTTAAAGTGTGAGCAACGTCTCTTCTGCAGCTCTGTAGCTTGTTTATACATGCTTATATGCTGCTGGTTGTGGAACTAGACCACATGCTGTTTAGTTGTTTCACGCAGATATGAGATTTCTGTATTAATTGGCCATTCGTTCATTTGTTGTATCTTATCATAAACATTTGAAGTAGTGTTCATATCCATTTCTATATATGAAGATGGATTCTACTCCCATAGCTCTACACCAATTGCTTAGTTTTAAAGGTGAAGTGAGCGGTTTATTTGTGTTAATATATGTGTTATATCACTCCATATTCCTACAGCAATCACTTCAACAGAGTGCGGACGTCATATCACAGGTCTCCAAGTCATTCTGATTTGCAGTAATAGCCCAATTAAAATGTTGTAGTATCCCGATTTTTTTTATCCAATCAGGAGAGGGAACGCTACAAACCGTCACTCGTCTCACTCATATATACTATATACACTCCATGGTCTCACTGCCGGTGCATGCCAGAGCAACAGATGGGTGAATGTGTATGCGCCTACAATGGCGTAGCAGGTACAAATCCTTCCCAATGTCTGTTTTGATGGTTTTTATCGTGTTTTATCCAGTTTTATCACACTTATGGATCTGAGATGATGCTAGATAACTCGCTGCTTGAAGACCGCAGTGCATTAATGTGGTGACGTAGGGACGGGCGAGGGGACTGCTAACTGCAGTAACTGACAGGAAGTTAGCTAAAAGGACCATTCCGCTTACATAACCTTTAAGACTGAAAGCAGGGAAAACAAAGTTTGCCTTTTCTAAAAATTAAATATTGTGTTTTTTTATTTTTTGTATTTCTTGGACCATAGCTGTGACACCGTGGATATTGCCTGGTCACTTCACGAGGTCACTGCATCTGGACAAGAAATAGATACAATAGATACAATTACAAACTTTATTCAATAGAGTCCAGTAACAATGCCCACTATGCTACAACATGGCATCTACACACTTTACACGTGTACAAGTTAGTACTACTAAGAATTGAGATATAACACTTTAGCTTTAGAGGTACTATTTTAACCTTTAGATTGAGCCATGGCTAGCTGTTTCCCCTGCTCCCAGACTGCATACTAATTTCCCCCTGACTCTAGCTTTATATTAAGTGTATTAACATTAGTTTAGTTTATTTATTTAGCACACATTAACAATTAATGCGGTGCAGAGGCACCCTATCATAACCATGAATCATATTCAGGCTAACAAATAAACTCTAGAGTTCAAATACTCCAAATAATCAAAAATAGATGGAAAAAAATGTGATAAATACATGTCAAAGATAATGAAAAAATTAGAAAGAAAAAGAAAAAAAAACAAAGGAGAAGACAGGAGGTTAAAACATGAGATTGTTTTCCATTTTTCCCGTCAACAATACATATAAGCACAATTCCTAAGTTTGAAAAAGCAAAATGTATTTGTTGAATTGATCATTTTTAATCTCACACTTACACATTTGTGTCAAAACTACATTCAAAACCAGTAGCTTAGGGGATATAGTTTTATATCTTCAAAATGCCATGTTATCTACACTCAATCTGCAGACTTTTCCCTAAAGCAACATATGAAAATTCAATCAGTGACAAAGCTCTGCTTTTCAACAACAACAATTAAAAAGGTACAATAAGCTGTGAGCACTTTCCTTAGCTTTCCCGTCTATTGATTGGTAAATCTAATTGTTTGCTTAGAGCTGTCATGACGACCACCTCATTTTGTCTGATGAATTGTCCGTCCATTCACTCTGGCAACAACAGGCTTAATTGTTAATATTTTCTGTCTTTATCTTTCAAATGAGTGATGTATCTTACTGAGGATTTCAAACTCTCATTTCACCTCATCCATGAAGCAACACTATCCAGTAGCCAACCTAGACAGAATGGTATCTTTTTTTTTAAACAATGTATTTATTGAGTTCTAATTTTGACAAAAGAAAAGAAAAACACCAAAAACAGACTTAATAAAATAATAATAATATATATATATACCCATACATGGATACCGACATATTACATTATGAGAAAAAGTATGTAAATGTACACATACATACATATATAAATGCTTAGATATATAATAAGTAAACAGAAAAATTGAATTTAAAAAAGAACTTCAATTGAAAATAAATTAAAAATCAAAAAGTAGGTACATTACAATGCGTTCCCTATTATCCTCTGCGGGTACTACATAGCCTCAAAAGCAGAAGTTGTACTTATCCCTCCTCCACTTCACGAGCATCTGAGAGAGATCCTTGTCCCTGAGTATATAAGTAATTTTTCTAGAGGCAGACTTAATGACATTTCTTTGAACCACTGTCGAATACTTGGTCTACGGATTGGTATATTAGATTCCTTGTTTGTTTTCCTCCCGTCTCCTCCACTCTTGTCTATCAGCATTGAGTCTGAATCTTAATATAAAGTGGGGGACTGGTGCACTTGTGAAGAAGTGACCCGCATTTCCCCCTTTGCGCCGCCTAACAAATGTTGAGCCTCACCTTAACAAATAAGAAGCAGTTCTCCTTAGATGAACAAGAAATGCCGTTGTGTCCCTATTGTGTCACTTTCCTTTTGGACTCAGAGTGTGATCACTGCTTGCCATCTCCTCATGCGCGTTTGTCAGAGCATTTGTGAGTATGTCAGTGTGTGTGTGTGTGTGTGTGTGTGTGTGTAAGCTCGCCAGGAAATGGAGGACAAAGCCTCTTGGAGTAGTGTAGGCCATTGCATTCAGTACTTTGGAGCCAGGGATGATTCAAGCAGTTCAATTAAAGTTGGGTCTCTTAAAAAAACACCAGTAAAAAGTACATTAAAGAAATATGCAAGCCGTTATGCCCTTAAGAATTGAGGCCACAGACTAGCATCTCAGACAGGCTTTAATGGCATATGAATAGCGTAGCACAGAGACTGTCTATATGTGGGCAGAGGGAATTGATCCAAAGTCTGATACATCTAATTATTCTGTGCCATAGCCAGCACACAATGAATGAGCCACACAGTTGCACCTGGTGGCTCCATCCTTCACTCTATCAACACACACACACACCTTTAGTTTATATTGACACAAACCACCTAGTCACGCTAAACACATATATCCTGCCTGTGTGTTCAGTTTGGAATGGTTTACAGCAATCAGGCACTAGGAATGAATTCATCTTCATTGGCTCCTCCTCCTTCTCCAATCAATATTTCTTCTTTACCAACAACATCAGACCCATAATGTCACATCATTTTCATGGGAGCCATTTTGGGGAAAGACACATTAGACCATTGCTTTAGGTTCAGGCTATACTTAGCCTATTATAGTAGTGTAGTATTAGTTTATATACTGCCCCATATTAATGGTTCGTTCCATGGGGGGAAAAGCCTTTGTTACTCTGGGAAAACGGGCTTTTTACCAACAACAGCTGTTTGTATGAGAAAAAAAAAAGATAAAAGCAGCATGGGACACTAAGTCTGAAAGGACAAGGAAATTAGAAGCACTGAGACAACAGAAATTACTGCTAGGAGCCCTTGTTGAGAAAACATCAGATTAAGGCATTACCATTTTAAGAAAATGTCCTTCCTTAAATCCCCCTGAGTTTTTAGAGGCAACTTCAATGCACCAGAGTCAAATAACTGGACCGTATCAGATTCAAAGTAAAGAGAAATCCAGCTTTTATTTCAAGTCTCTCAGTCGCTGTTTTACATGGGTCAGTGTCGGCCCGCATGCTTTCCTGCAGAGTCAGAGGTAGCTATCCAGTTGCAGCTTGTGTGTGATCGCAGATGGCAACGCCGCTGACCAAAGGCTGTCATTGTCCATAGCTAACACGCTATTTATCTACAGTGACTGACCCTGCTTGTTGCAATCATATGGGCCATTACTGCCTCCCAGTATGTCTGGCTCTGAAAATGAAGGTCTGTGAGTTCTTCACACACACACACACACACACACACACACACACACACACACACACACACACACACACACACACACACACACACACACACACACACCACACACACACACACACACACACACACACACACACGATCTAAATGTGTGTTGAGACAAAAGCCAGGTGTGTGTCAGAAATAGAAAGCAGAGCTGCTCACACATCATTGGCTTGCAGCTGTTTCCTGTCTCGTCTTCTTCTCCCTCACTCAATCCCCTCTTCTCTTCCTTTTCCTCCCTCCATCCCTCCCTTTAAACCTCCTTGCTACTTAGTATCATTTACCCTATGTTGCTACATCATTCATGGGAGTATTTGAAGCCCAGATGAGAGGCTTTTTGGATTCCAAGTTGAAGAGTCTGACCCATTTTGCATCCTGTATTAAAGTCTCATGGATATCATTTTGAAGTGGTGTCAGATTCAATCACTCCAGGGTTTGCAGCATGAGAGCTGAGGAATGCGATGTAGGCACTGCAACATTTGGTCTCTGGGCATTCTACTCCTCTGCTTGTACATTATACGTCAGCAGCGCGGCATTTTCCCCTGGTTTGATCAAATATTTAGATGTATCCCGTTGTTTTATTGAAGCAGGAACCCCATTGGATTCTAACATGAGGAGTCTTAACATTATTTACTGTCTTGTTTAGTGACTGTGACTGGAAAGGTTGAGTTATATTTTTACCTGAAAGACAAGAAACCCAATCCTTAAATAATTCCATCAGTTGAGGCTGGTTGGAAGCTCTTTGATCCCTGAATTTAAAAGAAAACGTATGCCATGCCTCACCGGTAGAGCGCGTACCATTAAGGCTAAGTCATTGTCGCAGCAGACCCGGGTTCGACTCCGGCCTGGGCCGTTTACTGCAGTCTTTTCCGTCTCTCTCCCCACTTCAACTCTGTGCTTCAAGTATCCAATTAAAGGTTAAATACACCAAAAACATATTGTTAAAAAGACCACAAGATTATTTGATTGAGGCCATGCAAGCTCCCTCCTCATTTCTAACTTTTTCATCTGGCTTTCTGATTTGAATTTGTTTTTATAAACCGTGTCCTGATCAACATTTTACAACGTCCAAAGCATTAGATACAGTTAAACAAACAAGTTTAATATTTTCTTGTCACGGCATCATTTTCATCATCGTAGCTATACCCAGCTGGATCAAAAGCAGTGTTAAAATAAACTGAGTGAGTGTAAAGCATTTTTTGGATTAAGTATACTGTAAACCTACAATAAACGATCCTTTAATAAATTGTCTATTGTTAAATAAAAAGTCGCAGTATATAGTATAATATGACAATTTTTATGGTGGGCTACTTCAAAAATGTTGAGTCACGATTTTCTGCAATGATGTGAGCACTTTTATTTAGGCAAATAAGGCTGTGCTGGACACTCTGTCACCCCCCGAGTCATACAGAAGTGTGTGTAGCATTTCGCCTGGTGCCTCTATAAAGGAAGAACCACCCCAAATGAAAGCCTTTCCGCTGGAGTGAACTAGTTGCTCTCTTCACCCGTCGATCAAGTGTGGGTGACTTTGAAGTGGAGTCTTGTTGGCAGGCCTCTCTCCTCCCTGATCCTCCACACAGCTGACATTTGGCACAGCAGTGACACCTCACCAGCTGAGGGGAACATCCTCCAACGGGCCTCCTCAATATTTAAAGTCCACTGACATTTCCTTAGATGTAGCGCAGTTTAGATCCTGGCAAAGGCATCTGCTCCACTCTGAAGCAAGCCAGGTTAGCTGAGCTGACATTCACCTGAGGGAAGGAGGTGCAAGAGGGCTACACACACACACACACACACACACACACACACACACACACACACACACACACACATACACTCAATAATTGATACACACCAGCAGAAACACACAAACAAGCTGGTGGATTGAATAACCTTTTATGAGCTCTATAATGCAAATGTTTCTCCTGCTGTGCATGTGTGTGTGTGTGTGTGTGTGTGTGTGTGTGTGTGTGTGTGTGTGTGTGTGTGTGTGTGTGTGTGTGTACTAGAAAGGCTTAATGTCACAGGTTTAACAATGTATTTTTCTTGAGTCTAACACCAGAAAAAGTGTCACTCCCACAATGTAGCATGTAGCATGTAGCAATGTAGATCATCAATGCGGCATTTTTTTTTTATATTTGATTCAAATGTTTATTGGATTAATGGCAGATCGTGAGGAATATGAAGTTTAAGTGGATGTTTCAGTACATTTTAAAAAGTGAGGTGTTTTTCCACTCGGTAGCAGGGGAGTGCAACCAAATGTTGAATATAATTAATATTTAAAAAAAAAATTACTATGGAAAAGGGGTAGGATCAAATAAGTGTATACTTCTTCCTGCTCCTTTTCAGGCATATCACATCAATACAGATGCATTTTTATTTTTTTTATTTTTTGTGAAGTCATTTTTATGCTTTTCTGAGGCTGACATCCTAAATCACACCACGCATAAGCTTTAGTTTTTCAAACCAGCTGAAAATGAAATAGTGGATATTTTTCTGTGTTGATAGCTATATTATGTTATGTATTGTCATCTGCCACCATTGTACTTGCATTTGGGGCATAACATCGCCATGGGAATGTCTGCCTGTGTGTTGACTGGTATTGTGATAATAATAACTGGTACAGATGAGATCTCATTAAATTTTGGAGAAATTCACTACATACATTTGCAAATGAATGTTTCTTTTTTTCCAAACTGCTATACTTCCTTAATGCTTCAAAATATGGAGCTGCCAGTGCACACTAGTATGCTGGCAGAAAAAAGCAGATTAATGCAGTTTTCTGTGTGCTTTTTTGAATACACACAAACCACATGCTTTGTGAGGAGGTAGCCTGGTCCAACCAGACCATCGTACTTAATTTCATTTGTACAGAAAGTCTGGAATTGCTCAATTGACAAACGTATACTCACTTGAAGGCGGGTGTCTGTTGAAGTTTAAAACTATTGGATCTGCCCAGTGCCACTCTGGATCTGCCAACCAATCGCATAACGTTTGGTCGTGATGTATGTCATGCGCCGGCTTCTGCAACTGAAACTGGCGCACGTCATTGTTCTCCGCCACTCCCTCTGTTCGCTGATTGGACCAGTAAAAAATTTGCAGAAGTAAACCCACAAATATACCGCACACCCAGACTGACTACTGAAGGGAAGTGAAAATTGAGCGGAAGTAGGTAGGCGGGCGGTGCCAGGCTAGGCAAACAGTTGGCCTTAACCAGAAATGTAGCCTCTTTTGAAAATGTTTAATTGTCTCCAAAGGAGAGGTGCTGCAGCTTTCATTCTTTCAGAGTTCCCCCAGTTAATGAGAAAGCACAAAGGCATGGCCAGGCAATCGGGTAGAGTTTTAAAGCGGGCATCTGATCCCAAGGTGAAGTGCATTAGGCTGTAATAAGAACAAGTTGGCTCTGGATCATGGCTGACACATTTCCCATCCCTATGTGCTATAACCATTTAATCAATTTCCATCAGTGCCTCCCATGTCCAATCCATAGCAGCCAACGCACTGGTGGTTAGCTTGGGATTTGGGGGTTTGGGGGGTTTGGGGGTGGGGTATGGAGCAGGGTTTTTTATTCTGTCTTTCCTGGTATTGCTTTCTGATTACAATGGATTCCATTAAAGAGTGACATTGCTTCAATAAATACAATCAAGAGATGTACTCAAGCACATAAAAGACGCTGATGTTAATTTCCTTTTATATTTGTCTTAAATAACAATTCAAATTCCAACACAGAAGTGACACTTTGTGTGACATTTCCTTATTACACAATGGCCACTGCAAATTCTGTATTCTGCTTTGGCTGGATTGTGTGGATTGAATATTAGTGACTGGTGCAGGTGTTGGTAGTTCTGGAGTTAATCCGACAGTGAGCCTTAGCTAAAGACCCGGTGCTATTTCAGGGCTATTTTTCTAATCTCAACTGAAAAATAAAAAAACAGAATTCCTTCCTTTCAGTGAGAACTGCACAGTTTAAAATGTGATTCATACTCACACGAATCTGGATTTCCGAAATACAGCTTTGGTAGCAGAATCATGGTCTTGTGTCATCGCTGATTTGAGCTGATTGGCATGCGAGACATATTCAAGACAGCTGACTCTTACAAATGTAACTAATGTCCATGCAGCCCAACAGCAAACGCTTTGCTTTCAAGTTTGGCATTGACAATGCATTTCCCTCTTAAAAAGGCGTTTCATTCAATGAAAAGTATTTCACTTAATTCTCCTTTCTTAACTTTTTTTAATTGTGACATTTTAAGATTTTAGTTAACCTCATGCTTCCAGAAAAAAAAACAGGGTTGTTACCCTCGATTTTTGCCTCTCTGGGGACTCAAATCTTGGCTAAAATCTGCACCCTACCATTACCTCGTTAGGTGTCAGTCAGTGTCCACTGCTGTGTTTGCAGCGGGGGAGCAAAATAATGCATTATTCATTGTTTTCCTGATGGACACAAAGTCTAATTAAATCTCAAGCTGTGACAGGTGTCTCTGGTTTTTGTTGCCTTGGTTAAGTGACAAAGTTGATTGTGGAAAAGTCACAAGTTAGCAAGGACATTACCCTTTTATCAACCTATGTCAGTCTGACAGTATGTTTAGGTGTGTGTGTGTGTTTGAATAAGACACTGTATCTTCTACCTCCTCTTCCCCATCAAAGAGATTATAGCATTAACCTGTTTTGTGGAAGATGCTTATTAGCATTAGCATTATCATACAAATATTCCATCGTGATTCTTAAAGTGCTATCCTGGGATTAGCCATAAAGCTTCTCTTTTGCATCCATCTTAAACAGTGTCTGCATACTGCGAGTCTTGAAGTCCACGTAACAGCTTGTGAGTCAAGTTCACTTTCGATTCATTCAATTCACAAAGTAATTAATACAACAAATGGATGGTATGCTTCTCATTGAGCAGCTTAAGCAGGTATAAGAGCTTGCTGTGATTGTTTCATTATTCCTTCACTATTAATGGAAATTCAATTGAGGGATCACTTAAATGCTATCCTCGTTGCGTGGATAATTGTGTGTGTGTATGTTTGTGTTTGTGTGTGTGTGTGTGTGTGTCAGTTTGTTTGTAAAAAGCATTGGCTACCCTCTCCCCCCCCCCCTTCCCACCCCCCCTTTTGTGCAGAGTTATTGCTTGGCGCTAGCTGTGTGATTGCCTGGTGGCGATTCATAAGCAGGGAGACCTTTGTCTTTGCCTAGTTCTCATTAAACCTTCCCTTCCCACATCTATTATATTGGATTCAGAGAGCTGAACACAAGCTGGTACATTACAGTCTGTGCTCACTCAGTCCCAAAACACTTACATGCACAAGCCGCTAAATACTAAGGCTCCGTTTATACACCTACACAGCCGCTCAATATCTGTCTGATGGGGAAGTATTTTCATCATAAGACTTACAGGACTTTGTTATGCACTCATAAAGAATTTTTTTTTTAATAAAATTTCACAGCACACCTGATGTCAACTTTGATCTCTTTCCAATGAAATGAGCTGGACTGTAGTGCTTCTGCTTCTACAGTAAAGGAATATTTGCTGTGTGTGTGTGTGTGTGTGTGTGTGTGTGTGTGTGTGTGTGTGTGTGTGTGTGTGTGTGTGTGTGTGTGTGTGTGTGCATAATGTATAAGTGTATCTATGTGAGATTCACTGAGGCAGTTCTCAAATGAACCCACTCTTTTGTCTTTTTTTTACAATGACTTAAATGTCCCAGATCTTTCTTGACTCAAGTGTGTGTGTCATCCTCAAGTGTGTATGTGTGTGTGTGTGTGTGTGTGTGTGTGTGTGTGTGTGTGTGTGTGTGTGTGTGTGTGTGTGTGTGTGTGTGTGTGTGTTTGAACACGTTTCCCATTCATGCATGCTTGTGTGTTTGTGCTTGCTCACTTTATCTTAGACACAGACATTAACATTTCATATGACACTAAGGTTTGTCAACTGGGTCTCGTCAAAATTTCATCCGTAATTATGAAAGCATACTCAGAACAAGATTCCCCTCATACGGCCGCGGCGAGGTAAAGCCACCAGGATGAACTGAGCTAATGGCCGCTGGTGGAGGGGCCAAAACAGATCAATTCCCAGCAGGTTATTGACCGTGAACGCTGCTTGCTTGGTCCTTTTTAAAGGAAAAAAACTAAGAGCACAAGTAAACACTCTTAATGATCTGGAGATAATTGTTCCCTCCAGAGTCTTGATACAAAGTCTGTTGAAACTCCATCTCAAGTGTGTGATCCTAAAACTCCAAATCGATCACATACCAATGAAACTCTTTCAGGCTTGGCGCTTGTGGGTGAGTGTGTAGCCTTAGACTGCAGAGCCTTCTCACATTTTATTTTCTGGTCTAAAGAGGTACAAACAGACCCAAATGTCAATTAACCACATAATGTTTACAATTCCACCTTAAAAAGCAGAGATTTGTTTTGTCACGTCACGTTAAGGAACATTTCTTATCAAAGCATCTCCCTTGCATGTTAAGATAAATTGAATTATAATTAACAGGTGCAATTAGACATGTAGCAAATATCTTCTCATTTTTGGACACATTAGTGAAAGGTTAGGATCACACTTAGGACCATTTCTTCAAAGAGTTCTACATGCAGCTACAGGTGGTCCACAGCATGGATTGATATACATGTAGCCCAGCATGTACAAAGCCATTTAGATAATAGGATGGGGAGGAGAATGTCACAATGAGCCAGCAGGAAACAAAACAACAACTATTGCATCTGCAAATAAAAAGAAAGAAAAGGGGAGTAGAGCATTTCCCGAATAACTATCACATACCAGATCAACTATTCCTTTCTATTCTTATAGCAAAAGCTTCAGGGGAACAGAATGACGAAACCTCTTGCCTCCATCATGCTAAATCCAAGTGATAATCACTTCACAGGTAACCACTCCTCAACGTATACAGTATGTATGTTCTGATGTCTTGCACATGGCTTGATTTTTCCCCGAGTGACTTGAAATGCAGCAGTAAAGATGTAACCGGACCTGAATAATAGGCACTTAACACGCTGGAACTTTTGCAGACTCTCCGGGGATCATTCAAAGCAGTAACTATTTGATTAGCAGCCCCCCTAACTTTCTGAAGGCGGACCACTCCAAAGAGGCTGAACCAGTTTTGATTGAGCCATAAGTATAGCAGAAATAATGTGGGCGCAATCAGAGGACAATTTGGACTCAGCCCTCAACTTCACACACACACACACACACACGCACGCACGCACACACACACACACACACACGCACACACACACACACACACACTGTACATGCATGTTAGCCCTGTAGACCACTGTAGGAGCAAGATAGGGGAAAATAACCACTGAGCCAAGACGGCCACAACACATGTAGCCCACGCACCAGTTCAGTTTCAGTTTACATATACTTGGATCAAGGCTGTATATGTAAATGGCAAGTGACACACACACCCCACCTAATATTCAAATCTTTTTAAAATTTCAACCCCCAGTATATCGATAACAAATATATATAAAGAAAAAAAAATGGAGGCATGAAAGGGTAAAAAATTGCATACATTATTGATACAAAAACCATAACCATCCTTTCAGTTTGGTAGGTTAGTCAGTTTGTAAATAATTTAGAATGAGAGGCAAGTGTTATTCAAATAGGCCCTCACAAGGACACAATTATAAACCTTCACACCTGGCTCTTAATTAACCCGAGAGGAGCAATTAAACAAAAAATGGCCGATAACAAATAGATAAGCAGACCTAACGCAGAAGTCGCAACAGCATTTCCAACCCACATACATTGAATAACGTAACACTAAACAGAATAACATCCAGAGACAACACACAAAACACATTGAAGCACTAATTCTACGTCTGTAGGCAAAGTTTGAGTTTGGTTTAGCAGCTAAACTTTAGCTAGTAGCCTAGCCTAATCACCTGTCTGACGTTCTGTGCGCCTTTTCCTCCGACGTCTCCTCTGCGTTTAGCTGCTCTGCTAGTTCATTCACATAGTTTAAGGGTCTATTATAACGAGTCCAATCCGCTTCCCCGTCCGACTTCGCTCCTCAAAGTTTTCTCTAAACTTTTTCATGCACTATTCCTCTCACACGCCTCACTCAAGGTCCAAGCTTTGTCGAGTCACTCGGAGGATCCGCCCCGCGTTAGCATTTTAGCTTGTTGTTAGCCAGACCCTGAGGTGAACCTGGGTGGTCGCGCGAGCTCACAGGTGTATTCAATTTGTGTAATTTGCAGTGGCGCATTAATATTTCAATGATTGGCGTATGACAATAACAACGCTAACTGTAACCGACTGTAACCCACCACATCCTTGGTGTATTGTTGCGCCGAAACGACTATGTGACAGTAAATGTAGTCCTTTACGTTCGTCCCTGTAGGTCTATTGGTAATCCATTGAGATTTATTTCAAGAAAATCATGAAAAACTGAAGAATAATAGTCAAATCATGTCCTACTTAAAAAAATATTATTTGCGTTAAGGATGAATAAATCATAAGAAATAAATTCCTTAAAAAGTTACTTGCATAGGCATTTTTAGTATTTTAAACAAGGTTGATATGACAGCTGGCACACTTTGTCTGTAATTAATTTTGATCTCGTAGTTAATTTATATGACAGAAATATTTGACATTGTATAATGGTAACTGGGCTAAAAACAAGATGGCCCCAAGGTGCAACACTAGGTTAAGATAAGAAAATATTGGGGGGAGCCCTTAGCTCAGTTGGTAGGGCGTCCCCCCCGGGCTGGGCCCAGCAGCAGACCCGGGTTTGATTCCCGCCCGCGGTCGATCTCTGCATGTCACTCCCCTCTCTGCCCCATTTCACCTCTGTCTCTGCACTATCAATAAAGCATAAAAACGCCCAAAAAATATATTAAAAAAAAAAAGATAAGATAAGAAATTACTTAATTTTGGGAACTCAGTTTGATGAGTTGAGATGAGGAGTTGACGTGAATACTGATGGGGTTGTTAAGTGATCCAATAAGTTCTCTTTGTATAGCAGTACAATGAATTTGAATATGGGAATATATTGTTGTTATCGCCTTGCCATTATTTACATATACTGTACATGAATGGGCTAATTAACATACCCCTGAATAAATGACACTTGAGGCTGAGACACAGTGTCGACACCCAGTGTAGGGCATCGCAGAATGCAGCGTATAGCAAAATCCAACCATGAGCAGAGGGGATCTTGCAAGTAAAAAAAGAGAAAAGATAATGCTACCTTTTTTGAAGTTCCACCCACACTGGGCTTCAAATGCAACGTGGAAATATACTTTCAAACATCCTATGGCAAGGGTGTCCCAGAATGCATTGGGGGAACAGTAGAAAACAACAACAGTAGACAATGTGAACAACGGGAAAGAGTGCTTTGAAGAAATCATACCTCACGCAACCACTCCGACAGGTGCCATAGACGTGGAAAAGACACCAGGTCATGCAACATCAGAGCAATGAGCCAATGAATAGCGAGTGTTTCAGCCCAGGCTTATTTCTATTCGCATGAAGGTACAGTTCAACAGCAGACGGATGTAAGGGCCAGGAAATAATAGGTCATTTTAAAGGGGATATTATAGACCAAACATACAATGCCTTTTATGACTGAACTCCATTTCCTAACAATGTTAATGGATACTTGATGACTTTTGGCCGTTGTCTAAAGACACATCTGCTCCAAATAAAGTGGTGGAGTGGTGCAGGCATTGCCAATCATGGAGCCACAGCAAAAAGACACACACACACACACACACACACACACACACACACACACACACACACACACACACACACACACACACACACACACACGTAAAAACAACCCTCACCCTGTCAACCGCACCAGTTTCAGCACCACGGACAGTGCCACTCGCAGCCCAGCACACTTTCAGCACCCTGGTCAGCGCCAGGGACACTGAACTCCACTAAGTTGTGTGGGTCAAATTGCGCGCACTTTAAACTTGTCAATAGGATTCCAATCTTACTTCCAATGTCCGGCCGCAGGTTCTTGTCGTATTCCCTGAGCAAATTGTTCAGTATATTCGTGGCGTCCTCATGATGCGTCCGGGGAACCAGCACTTGATTGACATTATGTTGGGGTTCGTCCCCTTCGTCGCCATATTCCAGTGGATCAGAACTGTGGGGGCGGTTAAAAAAAACAAAAAGAGGAGGGGGTTGTTATTCATGGTGATGTAGTGCTGCCCTCGATACCCGTTCATACACGGCATTGTCATGCAAAACTTTGTCGCAGCAGCAACACATATACAGTAGTGTAAGATGTTATTACAAGGCATTGAGTTTAAAGGTGAATACATATTCTGTTTTACGCACAGCAGTAGATGGTCGTGTGTGTGTGTGTGTGTTTGTGTGTGCGTGCATGCATGCGTGGGGAAAGCCCTTTAGAAAACACACGCACACACACACACACACACACACACACACACACACACACACACACACACACACACACACACACACACACACACAACACACACACACACACACACACACACCAGACATTACCAGCCAGACTCATTCACCGAAAATGCGCAGTTAGCCGTTCCAACAGTCACACGTGAACTTTTCGATCTTCAAAGACAAAAAATCAATAAAAAAAACTTTCAGCTGTTGATCATGCAATAATAATAACATTAATAATAAAAAGGCGCACATATTAAAACACTCACCTAGCACCTTGAGCGAGCAGCAGAAGTGTGACGAGGCTGAGCCCAAACTTGATTGTCATTTTCCCATGCGCACCGGATCACCTCTCTGATCACCGGAATTGGGATTGGGGGGGCGGGGAGGGAAGGAGGCGGACGGACGGAGATCCCGGAGCGTTTGTTATGTGCTGCTTGCCTCGGCTGCGATAAAAGTGCCACAGTATACAGTGCAGTCAGTGGGTGGGTGGGTGTGTGTATGTGACCATCAATCCTCCGCTCCTAACTTCCTCATCCGCCCACACACTTTTTCCCTGTACGCGACCACCACCACCAACAACGCACAGCAGCGGTCCTCTCTCCCTCTCCTTCCCACTCCTCCTCCCCTCCTCCTCTTCCCCCCACCGGTCATTCGGAGCTTCCTTGCCGGAGGGGGAAATCCTCTTACTCCGGGACGCTCCCCGAAGATCAATCAAGTGTGATCGGTCTTCGTAAATCGTCTTGATCCAGTATAGGAGCAGCCGCAGCAGAAGCAGTGCACTCCTCCCCTCTCTAGACTAAACGCCTGTGTGTGTGTGTGTGTGTGTGTGTGTGTGTGTGTGTGTGTGTGTGTGTGTGCGTGTGTGTGTGTGTGTGTGTGTGTGTGGGCAACAGAGTGGTAACTAAGGTGACGTTGTCTGCTGCTGGTAATTGGTGGTTGTGATGGTAATGGTGGTGAACCTAAGGAGATGTGTGTGTGTGTGTGTGTGTGTGTGTGTGTGTGTGTGTGTGTGTGTGTGTGTGTGTGTGTGTGTGTGTGTGTGTGTGTGTGACTCATAAAGGCTACCATGCACAGAGAACACAGCAACTGGACCACAACTGGACCACAACTGCCATAACTAATGCAAAACACGCTTTTCTTATTGGCTGTGCAGGCTGAGGCTCAGTTGACCGTCCATTTAAACAGCTAGGCTATATATATGGTTTTGGAATGATTCCAGTAAAGTACAGAATGAGTCTAAAGTAGAAGGTCTAAAGTAGACCCCCCTCTACAGTAATTCATTCAGATTTCAAGTATAGTGTCAAATATGATCACACAGTCAGTATGCAACAGGCGGCTTAATTTAATATGTTGGCCGACTTGATCGATTTGGTTGACATTGCCATACATTTGCCTGACGATAATCGCCACTAAAAGTCCCATCGAGGCTTTTACACACGCCCATGTACGTGCTAAGGGGTCACAGAGAGCGCTACCTACCACACTCGGAATAAGCCGTGTCTATTTTTTTTGTGAATAGACGCAGGGCTCGGCGGGTGCACACCGACAGAACTACAGTAGAAAGCTTCTCTGGTCAACACAACAGGAGAGAGGCTACACTGCCCCCTCGTGGCGGAATAGAAGCGGAATAAAAAAAGAAAAAGAGAACAAATACAGGGAGCAATGTTAGGAGTCTCGATCGTTGTGCAGCCGGAGGATTAACCTCTTGACCCGCACTGAACTCCCATAAATAACCCGACAGTTTCTGATGAGTATTGCTGATACTTATAAACAGCTGTGCATGCGGCGGCAATGGGTTATTATTATAGCGCTCATAGGAAATCCCTGGATAAAAAGATACACAGTACCCCGTTTAACAAATACTCATTATCATTAACAAATAAAATCGTTGTATTTTAAATACTAGGCTACTTAAGTATGAGCAGCAAAATGTTCATTCATTTAGGCCTATCAAAGTACAAGTACTCACTGTTTTAAAGTGGTCCCTATGACTCATTATGAATGATATGAGATGATTCATAACACAGATGAATTGATGTGGATGCATGCAGCATTGTGCTGATTCAGTTGCTACTGTTCTAGCTGCTTTGTACAGTCCCCTCCAAAAGTATCGGAACAGTGAGGCCAATTCCTTTATTTTTGCTGTAGACTGGAAACATTTGAGTTTGACACCAAAATATGAATATGAGACAATAGATCAACATTTCAGCTTTCATTTCCAGGTATTTACATCTGGATCTGATACACAACTGAGAAGATATCATTATTTGTAAAGGAACACCACATTTTTAGGCAAGCAAAAGTATTGGAACAGATAGACTTAAAATAAATTAAAGTGAATAAACCGTAATATTTTGTCGCAAATCCTTTGCTGGCAATAACTGCATCAAGCCTGTGACCCATTGACATCACAAAACGTTTGCATTCTTCTTTTGTGATGCTTTTCCGGGCTTTCACCGCAGCCTCTTTCAGTTGCTGTTTGTTTTGGGGGTTTACTCTCTTTGGTCTCCTTTCTAGCAGGTAAAATGCATGCTCTATAGGGTTTAAGTCTGGAGATTGACTTGGCCAGTCTAAAACCTTCCATTTATTGCCCCTGATGAACTCCTTCGTTATTTTTGCCGTTTTTTTGGGTCATTATCTTGCTGTCTGATGAAGGATCTTCCAATCAGTTTGGTTGCATCTTTCTTTAAATTGGCAGACAGAATACGGAATAAGGAATTGGCCCTACTGTACCAATACTTTGGGAGGGGACTGTATTTGCTACAGCCAGCCAGGTAGTTGAGCGATTCCCATCTGTAAAGGGTGGCAAATCAGAAGGGTCTTCAGCTGACGTATGTTGTAAAAATGAAGGGGAAAAAGTTCCACAAGTGTTTATTCTTTTCTTGGCTATTCGACCGTTTCACCTCTCTGGGCACCTTACAGTTGTAAATTAATCAACTGGTAACACTGTGGGGATTTTAGTGATGAAATATAACCAAATAAAACGGTTTAACTAACAGTCAAAAGCAACACCGCTACCCACGTTCAAAGGGAGACTAGGAATCTCTCTAAAAAAACCTTTTTTTTTAAATCAGGGGTGAGCAGAGTTAAAAACCACAACAATGGTTAAGTTTAAAAGCACAGTCCCGCACAGCAGTCATCTCCCTCTTCTCCTGTATTTTTTCTATTTTTTTTCCTGTTTCTTTATCGTATATGTATAATAATATTTTATTATCTATTTATTTTTATTATTTCTTGTTCTTTTCGTTGTTGTTGGCATGTCCCTGCTAGCTTGTCTTGTCCCAAATGTGTCCCCACACATAATGATGTTTTGGTCATGTCTCTCACTGTTTCGTCATGTACCGCACCACAAACAAATCCTTAAGCCTAAAACAACTCCCCATAATCTGATGACTTACCTTGAGAAGTGCTGACTTTAATGATGTTCCTCTCTTATGAAGGATGCTATGTGCCTGTGTAATCTGTCTGCATGAAGTCAATGGACTCAATAGACTTTGGGTCAGAATCCCCCTTTGTTTTAAGCAGCTTTAACCATGATAAAATAAAGTCACATATACGTTAATAGGAAGACAGATTCAATCATCACCTTTGCTCCAGGATGAATCAATATTTCTGAATTCCATCTTTGTCCATCCTTTTTATTTGATCATTTTAAGTATAATACATAAAACAAATTACGGTACATAAAACAAAGAATGAAATACTTTGTTAGGCCCAGCAATACTGTCGCTACAATGGCTTTGCTGCATTTCCTGCAAAACCCAAATCAACAAAGGACTTCATTTAATGTTTCCTCTTTGCCCAAAGCTCTTTAGTGAGGGCTCAGAAACAAGATAACCTCCATGCATGTTTAAAGGCTGTCCACACACACAGGCCTGGAACACACAGACAACTGTTGCTGTCGCAGCCCACAAGTCCCCCTTTTAAGCTGACTGTTGCATTACATTCCCCCCTGCACCCAAGGTTCAAAACTTCAGTGTGCTTCGCTGCACCATTGAGCTAGCTTTGGGATAAAGTACATATAATCAATCCTAAATTTGTCCCTAATACGCAGCAGCCACAGCTGGCCAGACACCACAGAGAGAGAGAGAGAGAGAGAGAGAGAGAGAGAGAGAGAGAGAGAGAGAGAGAGAGAGAGAGAGAGAGAGAGAGAGAGAGAGAGAGAGAGAGGGAGGGAGGGAGGGAGGGAGAGAGAGAGAGAGAGGCCGGGCTGGTGGGGGCTTAAATTGGAGTGAAGCGCTTTGCTGTATGCCCCCCCCTGAATGGGTGGAAAGTAACTTAAGCGGAACTAAATCCCTTTTCTAACAGATGTATGGCAGATGAGTCCGTCACAGAGGCTGAAGGAAAGGAAGGCGGAGCAAATACAGAAGAGAGAGGGATGGTTAAATGAATGTATGGTCGGATGGATTGATACAGTAGATTAGGGGGGCACTCATGTCTTGGATTGAGTGTGTATGGAGAGAATGTGGTCTAAATTTAAGCACAATGGAGATCCCTTTTTTTCCCCCCCTCTCTCTGTCTCCCCATTTCAACTCTGTACTATCTAATTAAAAAGCTTGAAAATGCCAAAAAAAAATCTAAAAAAAAAAAAAATAGATTAATAAAACTAGTTAGACTTGTCATAGTTTCATTTCCTTTGGCAATATCACTGGGGAAAAAGGCGTGGTCATCATCATCATCAGAAACACAAGGAAAATGTACAGTCGAATTTACAGCGTGTTCCTTCTTGATAATGTGAATTTTAGCAGCAAAGTCAAGAAACAAACAGGGATTGCAGGGAACAGATACATATAGGTTTTGAGGTTGTTGCCACTTGAAAAGGAATTCCTGCTTTTACTTTTCGTCTGGACTTGCTTCCATGGCAACCACGCTGAACAGACAGATTTGTGTGAATTTCATTTTGAGATAATTTGACGCTGCCGCTGTGCTTCGACGAGCACCGAAACATAGTTTTAGCTTTGCTGATGGACGTCCACAGACAGATTCACATATAGCAACACATTAGATTGACACACAATGCAGATTCAACATCAACTCAAACCAGCATAAAGAAAACACTGCAGGGTATTCTGGCACCAACGTTTCAAAATAAAAGTCCTTTTGAAAATCAAGAATTAAAACTGAAATATCGTCACGGTATATACTGTAGGTCCCAATTAAACAAAGCAAAGCAGGTACAGTAGCAGCTGATGTCGGCTTTATTTACATAACAAAATCTATTTAAAGCCAAAAAAAACAATTATCAGGGACAACGCTACCAGCATAAAAGCCAGCTTCACCATTTAAAATCCAGGAGATTAAATAGGTTGACTGTCCTGCTAGGAGCAAGGGTCCTTTTGTTCCTGAGTATGTCTCACCAAATCGCCCAAAAAAACTCTCACACCTGTGGTGGGCTCCAGCCAAAAATGCCTTCACGTGTGCTCATTTCTTCCAGTTTAATGTAAGTCAATACAGGAATTAATCAATAAACAAAATTCAGATTCAATTCTAAAGGATGAAAAAGCCAAGTTTGAACGGATGTAAACTCCTGTACGAGCAGCGAGAGGAAAAGGAATGTGCACAACATTAGGAAAAGAGACATCAGATGAAAAAAAACATATTCTTGACAGATTGAAAGTCAACATTAGTCGCTGGCTTTTTTTTTCTTTTCTTTCTTCTTAAAAGGCGTAAAACTCAAAACAAGAGAACCTCAACATTGTGTTTTTTTTATGTCAAAGGAAGAAAAAGGGTAAGAAGTTTATTTACATGATTCCCCCATAGAGATTTGGCCTCATTTCCCAAAACCATAGTAAAGTAGTTTAAAGGCCTGCCCGAGCCATCATTTCAAAGAGCTTCATTTTGCGGCAAAATCAATCTATCCACTCCAAATGATTTGTTAATACAAGCGAGATAAATCAGTGCAAACCTTTTGCACATGCAGGGTTCAACATACTTTTGACCTGCGAATGTTTCACGGTTGACAAATAAGAAGCCCTCTTGACAATGCTGACAGGTCTTTGAGCAGAAAGCCACAAAGAGCAGTTTTGTACATTTCACTTTTATCATTGAGACAGATTCTGCACACTGATAAAAGACGTGAACGTGTTGCTCGTTGGCAACCATGGGAACAAGAATTTCCCCCCCATCTTCAATACAACTCAATCTTGAGAACAAAATGGCATAGGGGAGTAAATGGCACAGTTAAGAGAAAAACAGAAGAAAGCTCAGCTATATTGTGATGGACAAGTGCTAGCAGGTCCTGGCTAAAAAGGTTAGCCTAAAGGGAATCTCTGAATTAGCCAGGTTCCCATGAGAACAAACAGTAACACCTGCTGACCAGTGGCACAAAATGACGAAAAAAGAGGAGAAAATGTAGCTCATATAATTTTTTTTCTCCATTGATACTCCGACTGCTAGGGGCTTTGGGAAACCAGGCCTGCAGGGGAGAACCTTTCAATCTTCAAGTACAGATGTACAAAGAGACACAAAAGCTCCCATTGCAATAGGATGGGGGAAAATGGCAATTCTTTTTAAAGAAAAAAAAACTTAATTATTAATGCACTTGCAGCATTAAGAGGGTTTTTTCCCCACGCCATGTGGAATTAGGTAACATTTTCTTGAATACATTTTTTTCCTCAAATTCAAAATGCATGTTATATTGCCAGTGTTTCTTTCTCCATAGCAGTGCATTTCAAGCCTCGATGATAAGAATATGAAGTGTTTCGATGTAGGCTGAAATTGCTAGAAAATGCCAATGTTAAGTTGAATTTAAAATCCTTCATCATGGAGGTGAAAGTGTACTTCCCATACAGTATGTGAAGCAGTGGATGACATATACATGGTCGCCAATTCAAGACAAAGAGGAGTCCATGGTTTTCGAAGAGAGCGTCATGCAAAACTGCAGCAGGATGGATGAGGAAGGAAGCAAAAAGCACCCACTCTCCAGCAGTTTCTTTGTGATCGAGAATTCTTTTTATTTTTTATCAGCTCATTAAAAACAGGAAAAGGGACTCTGGTCGCAGCCTTGCATCCATCCATTCAAAGTGCTTGAATTTAGATAGTTGAGTATAGTTTGGTCTTGTTCTTCAAGCGCAAAGATATTTGTTTTTTTCGAATTTTTTTTTGTCAAGGAGCAGAGAAGTTCCAACAATTCCTTTTAAGTCCTCCTTCCCTTTACACAAACTCTCTCTGTCTCAAGAAAGAAAGAAAGAAAGAAAGAACGATAGAAAGAAAGAAAGAAAGAAAGAAAGAAAGAAAGAAAGAAAGAAAGAAAGAAAGAAAGAAAGAAAGAAAGAAAGAAAGAAAGAAAGAAAGAAAGAAAGAAAGAAAGAAAGAAAGAGAGAAAGAAAAAAAGAAAAAGAGAGAAGGATTACGTAGAAGTGAGCACTCCTTTCACCACGGGTTCTCTGTTGAGGTACGTGGCCCAGTAGACCAGGTTGAAGGTTCCAAAGAGGACGGGGAAGACTATCCGCGACATCTTGTCTATCTTGCTGACGCTGTTGTAGGTCTTCTTGGGGTCAGGCATCTTGATGTCCGAGGAGGAGGCGCGGAGCTGCAGCTGCACTGACGTGGTGTTGGAGATGGTGGAGATGGACAGGTCTTTGGTCAGATTGGTGGGCGTGCAGTAGTTGACCCCCACTGCCGAGCACACGTTGTTGGGCTTTTTGGACAGCACCATGGGGTCCCGTTTCTACAGGCGGGGACAGATTACAGTAAAGCAGTGAAACAGTTGCAATCTTTCAATGGTATTACCAGTTTGTTTGGCCCTAGTCTCACACAGCCAGACCAAACTAAAGCTAGTAGTTGTATGGTCTGGACTGTATCGTTTCGAGTATTGGAAAACAGGGCCGGCTCCAATTTAGGAAGAGAAGAAGAATATTTCCCAAAATGTCTCAACTATTTTCTGTTTTATACCATGATGGTTTGTCCAGGGAAGTTCAGCACAGCAGATTTTAGAGTCATGTGCAAAAACATAATTTTTGGTCGGAATATATATATTACTTACTTTGTTTTTTTCCTCTAGGTGTGAGGCTCTGATAACATAGCTCATAAATACAACACCTAATGTGAAATATCAGCTAATATTTCAGAGAGTCCTCAAACGCAACACCGAGAAGGTTTTTTTTTTCCATCTGAAACAATTGAATTATCATGCAAGGCTTACGTAACTGACGGAAAATGAAGGTGATGAAATTATTCAGAAGTGTTAACGATGACCTATTTTACCACAAGTTGTTTACCACAAGCAAAAAGCAGCCTGTCTGGAAGAGAATGGAAATGATAAAAAGTAACTGTATGTATGTATGTATGTATGTATGCCCACACACAAGCTACAAGTACCTTAGGGTGCTGTGCTTCCAGGGCCTTCTTGCCATCCCAGGCCCAGCTCCTCTTGGTGAAGTAGTTGACCGTGGCGAACTCGATGAGGGCCGAAAAGACAAAGGCGTAGCACACTGCAATGAACCAGTCCATGGCTGTAGCGTAGGCCACTTTAGGCAGCGAGTTCCTGGCACTGATGCTAAGGGTGGTCATGGTCAGCACAGTCGTCACACCTGGGTAAAAACAAAAAGTGGTGGGTTTAAAGGTGCACTATGCAACTTTGGGTGTATCAGAGAGGTGGCTCATTTTTCAAAGGTATGTTCTCATGAATAGTAAACAAACGTTAATTACAGTAATTTGGATCCAGACTCATAATCGGATAACTAAACGAATAAGACCTCAACAGGACTTTTAAACTGCATGTAAACACCTTTATCCGATCTACTTCGGACACAAATAGGCACAATAACGGACAAGAGAAGTCGGATAAGAACACCTAGATAATTCGTTCATTGTCGGCTTTCTCTCTGCATGTATACAGGGATCGGATATTGCATATCGGACTTCTCGTTCTGTGCTTGTGTGCCTGCGCGTGATAGGCTACACCATGGGTTATTGACGGAAGAGAACCGGACGTGGCTCTAAAACCACTTGTTGAAAGCATGGTTGAAAGGGCTACAGCGCCAACTAGCATAGTGGAGACAGCCATGCATCGGACATTTATCCGATTTCTGAAAGGCCATGTATACTCAGACAAGTGACACGGTCCGTTCAAGTGTCTTGTTCGATATATGTGATAATCCAATCTAGTTGTGCCATGTAACCACACTGACTGTTTGAATTTAGAAAGCTTCCTTAAAAGCTACTGTCTCGGGGGCGCTCCGGTGGCGTAGTGGATAGAGCGCGTACCATATTCGTTGCAGGAGTCGCAGGTTAAAATCCAACCCGTGGACCTTTACTGCAGGTCATCCCCCCTCTCTCCCTGTCCCCCCATTTCAACTCTGTACTTTTAATAAAGTTTGAAAATGCCAAAAGATAATCTTAGAAAAAATTAAAAAAAGTTACTGTCTCCCTGTTGTTGTTTACAGCAGCAAGGCCAACAGTTTTGTTTCCAAACATATTCTAGTCTTACTTTTGGTTCCACGTGCCTCAAAATAATTTTGTCTTGATTTATGATGATAAATTATTATATAGACTACTAAGAATTACATAGGCCTATGGTAAGAATGTCCTGTAAACTAACTGCAGGCTCTGCAAATGTAAACTAATCCACTTCTCCCCGTAAAACTTCATAGTGCACCTTTAAACATCAAAACCCATATCCCCAAATCAAAAGCATATTAAGATAAAACATGTAACAGAAAAAGGACAACGGTTTTATAAGCCAGCCTCGAAAGGAGACCTCTCACTCGACAAAAAAATGTGAGCACTTTAATATCTCTTAACTGCCGGCTACACTGCAGACAGTGCTGCTATACTCAGTGAGCCACTGTTATTATTATTCTCCTCCCATTGTGTGTGAATGTGCATGACAGCCGATTTCACCCAGATCAAATAAAATGTTCAAAAAAATCAAAAAATTAAGTCAAATGAGTAAAGTATTGAAGCTTAAACTCACCGAATACAGTCCTGGCAGGCACGGATTCTCTGTTAAGCCAAAATGACACCTGGGACAGGATAACTGTCATGAAACAGGGCATATACGTCTGGATGACAAAATATCCAATCTTCCTCTTCAGGTAGAAGTGGGCCATCATCACTGTATACTGTCCTGAGGGGCGGACAAAAAAGAAATAAAAAAAAGGTATAAAGTTAGATAAAGGACAATAAACAAGGTTGGGACGTCTCCAAATGGCAAGCGAAGCACCAGGTTAATTTGGTTTGGAATTATTCATTAGTGATTTGACCTCCTCCTTCACACAGCACCAAAAGGCTGTTAAGGGTTCCCACAAAGGATAACATAATCATAATGGCTAAATTACTTTTTATGATTCCGATAAATCTGCCGGTATCCCCTATTTGGTGCTCAATTATCGGATTAAAACAAGAATAAAGTAGGTTGTATAAAATTTCATATTCAGTTGAAAGTCAAAGGTGAAATAAACCGGACTTACAAATGCCATTATTAAACTGAACAAATATGAGGACACACCGTAATACATTATGATGTGGTAAATGTCTGGGATTTTTTCCGACAATGGGGGCAGTGACATTTTGGAGGTAAATCCAGAGACAGAGCAATTGTGGGCGAGGGAGAGACAGAAAGAGAGACAGAGAGAGAGGGAGGGAGAGAGAGAGAGAGGGAGAGACAGAGAGAGAGAGAGAGGGAGGGAGAGAGAGGGGACACACAATATTCAGTCAAACAACTGAAGATTGCATTTGAGGCTTTAAAAAAATCCTCTTGCCCAGCAGTCGTTTGTGACCAAGGGCGCTGCTAAACTATGCACAAACCCAATGACTGTATTCCACACACACCAGGGTGCGCACACACACACACACACACACACACACACACACACACACACACACACACACACACACACACACACCCACCCACACACACTAAGAGTAATACACAAGGCTTTCTCCAGGCAAAATCGGATTTTTGAACCTCCCTAATCCTCGGTTACAATCTGCAACCTGCCATCAGTGAGAGAGAGGGAGTGTGTGTGTGTGTGTGTGTGTGTGTGTGTGTGTGTGTGTGTGTGTGTGTGTTGGGAGGAGGGGGGGTTGAGGGCTTTCTGTCCCGGGATCCTTTACTGAGTCCCGCCCACTGCCAATCCAGACGGTCAACACGCACACACTCGGCTAAAACCCACATGAAGCTATGATTTCTAACTGCCGACAGCACACGCAAACACACACACACAGACACACACACACACACACACACACGCACACACACCTCAGGACCAAAATCTAAGCCACGGAGAGAGGGGGACACTCACTGCTGCTGCTGCTAATCACTGTTGTTGGGGATATGGAGGGGGGCTAACCACGTGGACATTTACATTTTTTTTTTTGAGTTTTGAGCTTTTACTTTTATTCCCCCCTCACAGGAATAACGCTCAAAATGTCTTCATGTGTCTGAGTAAGCGAGGAGAAGCAATTCAGAAAATGCACCGCGGGGAATCCACCGACAGCAGCCGGAAAGTGAAGTAAACTTGTTGTGGTTTTGCGGGGCCAAAAACACACCTGATGACATCATCTCCACGACCATGCCGACTTCAGGGGACCCCCAACAGCGTGAGTTTCTGCTGCAAGAAAAAAACCTGGAGCTGGGCCCCTTAACGCCTTCATGACTATAAACCATCCACTTGTACTACCACTACTGCCCTACTATACGCTGTCAACCTGGGACATCCCGGGCGAGCCTTTGCCCTTGATGCATGGATCCCGACAGGACTGGGGGCCCACGAATGAGGAAGAGGGGGGACAACATGTACCTATGCTGGTGGATCTTACTACTTTCCTCCCAGGGATTTCTATTTCGAAACGCCCTAGCGGAGCTCCCCTTCATAGCGGATAACAATGCTGCAATGCTGGTCAACTGGTGAGTAGCTGTGTGTTTTTTTTAAGTATTCAACTGTCTCATACACCACTGGGTTTAAGAAGCAAGTTCTTAAGTTACAAGTCCCTGATCTACTTTTAGAGTCCATGGGTTATTTTAAGGAAGGATATTGCTGTCTGCCAACAGGACTAGTAATATCCTTTTAAAACTAATCTCCTTCTTCATGTGTGTGTGTGTGTGTGTGTGTGTGGGCGTGTTGTGTAATAAAAGAAGTACCTTAAGGCTCACAACATTACATTCAGTATTTTTGGACATCCATATGAGTTTTTTTCACTAAAAACCAATATCAAATGCTAGATCATTGCAACAGATGGCTAACATCTGCTGGAGTTTTTTTTTAACTTTGACTAAAGCCTGCAACACATTACTAAACAGTTGCAAAATATGTTGACCCAATATTCTGAAAACCTCACATTTAGATTTCCCTATGTAAAGGCATACAGTTTGTTGACTGAACTGAGAGGTTCTCGTGGAGGCCTTTTTAGCCAGAGCCAGCATGACAAAGTGTTCCACAACACAATAAAGGCCAGGCGGTCATCCATTGACTACTATTTAGAATGTTTCAAGTTTACAAGTGCTCCATTACTTTTGTCAAGACCTGATAAAAGAGCAGGCGAACTGTCATGTTTTCTGTGAATCAAGCAGCTGATAGGTGCCTCTCACTTTTTATCAGAGCAAAAAGAAAGCTACTTACACCTAATTTGGGGGCTTTTATTGCCCTTGATCTACAACTTTGATCGTTTGTTAATCATTTGCGGCCATTGGTGTATCTTCTTGAAACTTGTTACATGACTTAAACCTGCAGTGTGTAGAATTTTGGGTTTTATTTCCTTGCAGATTTTGTAGAAAGTAATTATAATATCCATAAGTACATTTAATTTAGTGCATAATAGCTGAGAAAAAAAATTTAATTATTTTTTTTTCCTTTCCTATATGTCCATATTTCTGCATATTTTGGACCAAGGCCTAGTGCCGCCATCTTGAAAGTGTCATAGTTGGAATGTCATCAGGTGCATTGTTTAAAATTTAGAATTGTTCTTGTCCTTGAAGACCACTGTAGCTTCTGTTATTATTTTCGAAAGGGTTGGGGTTACCCAGGGAGCGTTGCATTCTAGAACTTTGTAGAACTTTCTTGATGATGTCATATTACACACTGCACCTTTAAATGACATAGCTTTTCAGACTTGTACATAGCATAATTGTAGTCGTGTTGCAGGAACATGCAATACAAAGTACTGTGGAATGTTGTTGCTAATGTTTGTTGCAGGTTGTCAAATACATGTAAGGCACAAAGAGACAACAATTAAAAACAGTTGTTTCCAAGGTGATACTATTCCATTTAACGCATAGTTCACTATGTAAGAATCAACGCATTTGGTGTGGGTAAGTTCCAAGCAAGGGCGTCAAACACATGCTTAAAGTAAATTAACCCACTGGACTGATTGTGACCCCTCTGAGCTGAAAAACTCATCAGCCATCTCCACCACTGATTTGGAGGCCTTCCAGACACACAAGCTTTTGAGCTGCATGGATGGATGTTTTGGTTTACCTTGTATTGCTTCAGCTAAATACAATTCCCAGATACTATTAAGCACTTTCTTGTACAAGTCAGCACACACCAGATGGCAGCTTTTTTTGATGATATAGTGGCAATAACGCAATGTCAAAGTAAAACTGATCAGTACATATGCAATGACCATGACTATGGCATTGAATTTTATTTTGAAAATGATGTATTTCAATACAGAAATAGGATCGAATGTTGTCTATGCCTGGTCTTTGCTTGATCACCCATATAAGACAGTTGGTGTCATTAACAATGTAACAGAAGGCTTTACTCTGCATTTTACAGCTACATTTTGACAAATTGATGGTTATAAACAAGCTAGCAAACATGCCTAACTAGCATGCATGCTTTAAAATACTCACTCCCCCAAAATGAAAAAGCCTTTGCAAGTGCTTTATGAGTCAGAGGTTTGGCAGGCCCCGTTGATGCATAACATGTGTTTTAGTTAATAGCACTAAATGTAAACATAATAGTCTACAAAAAAAACAAAAAAAAAATGACAGGGCCGCTTTAATTTAAAGTCAAAGTTGAATTTCCCACAGGACTACTTGATTAAAGAAATAGAACCTTACTACATTTGGTACATTATTGACTGTTGCATGATATTTGGCATCCCTTGCATTGCCCATTCAAGGCTGCAGCAACCAATGGTTTAAACAAGAGTTGAAGTAGACATTAAAAAACCCAGACATTCAGCCTTTCAAGCCAGCTTTTTTTTTTTTATATCAAGCGGTCAAACTAACTAGCACACTGGTCAACATGCCAACTGATCCAGCATCCAGTGAATCAGCCCTCCAAGCCAGGCCCACAATGCACTATACCTTGACGAACCCTTTAACCCCCTTTGCTGAAAACCACTGAGTCAGCCAGCAAACAAACTAAGGTTTTCACTTGTGGGCGCAAAAATATATAAATGAAAAAAAGAAAAGAAAAAACTGGGGGGAAATCCACTCTTTTAATAATGATTCTACTAGAAACTGGATGGAAGTGTATTACAGTTCCGTTTTACATAAGAGTATTAAGCAGATGCCTTTCAGCACCCCAACCCCCACCCTATCCCTGTGTAGAGCGCCAGGCTGCCCAATCCCAACATACAAACAGACACACACAGATTTATGTTTTCTTTCTATCCGAGGACCTTATTTAAATTCTATGTCAAAAGCATTTATTTAAAACTTCAAAAAGAAACACCCCAAATTATCACCAATGCCTTATATAAGGTTTCTCCCTAACACTAGGCCTTAACCTAACCGCTCGTAGCTCAGATGCAACCTAGATTTAAGCAGGTCATCCGTGTTGTACCATCACAATGTCAGCACTTTGTCGGGTTTTGTTTTGCCATAATTGTGGGGAGATTTGGTACTCTACAAAGATAAATGTACCAAGAGCACACAAACCATCCACCAAGCTACACAGATACACTCAGAGACAGCCCGACCAACCCAATCCCTCCACTGATCTGTGATGTCATCTTCTTATGCAAAAGCTGATGGGTGGTTGGATGGGGGGGATTAACCCTAGGTCTCAGGTCTCTCTCTCTCTCTTAGCTCTCTGTGTGTGTGTGTGTGTGTGTGTGTGTGTGTGTGTGTGTGTGTGTGTGTGTGTGTGTGTGTGTGTGTGTGTGCGTGTGCGCGCGCATGGGGCTCATGCTAGAGATAAGTGTTGTTTGACAGGGCTGTCCGGGCCTGTAGACAGCTGGTTGTGTGAGGGATAGGCTACTCTCCTCCACTATAGCCTCCACTTATTGACTCTGATCTCCTCTGATAATGTTTCCCACATTTACTCTCGGGCCTCGCACGCCCATCTCTATCTTTTTTTCTTCTTCTAATCTAGAATTAGTTACATCATGTTATTTGCTATTACACTTATCATGCATCACATAGTAGGACTTTTCACGAGTAAAAGAGGTGCGAAGGAAAGGTGGCTGTATGAGTGAGGAGCAAAGAGAGGGAAAATAAATAGTTGTAATTACTACTGGAAGTTTCTTCAATTAACCCTAAAATGGTGGGTTGTAAAAAAGTGTTTTAAACGACAAACAGGGCCCTGTTGTGCTGCAGCTGAGTCAGCCCTTTCTAAATGAACAGTGACTCCATCTTCTAAAAGTCCATTACTTACTGGGGAGGAACCTATCTGAAAATGCTGTTACTAAAACGACCAAAAATGTTTTTGATAGGTAAAAGTCACCCTAATGCTTTAGAGTCCCTTAACATTTTAAAAAACATAATGTATTTCATGTTGGTAAGGCATTCATTTACACGCGTATGTGTGTAATGAATGTGTACGCAAAAAGCAATTTAAAATATAAAAGAAGAGACTCTCAAAATGAGTAGCAAATGTAGTGAGTGAGTTTTACAGTTTCAAGTCAGTTCCCTAGCACAGCTGGGCACTCAAACAGGATTAAATAGTGTATTTGTTGGGGGCTGTCTTCAGTCGTGTGGATTAATGTGGAGTATTTACAGCGGTGGGACTTTGTATGTTAAGAGTGACTCAAAATAAACGGCTTCATCTATATAGAAATGTGCACGTAGGCAAACATGCACACACACACACACGCACACACACACACCTCTGCTGGTGTGTATGTCCTCTGTGCCAGCGGTTTGCCCAATAAGGTGGTACTGGTTGAGTCTGGAACCGTCTTCTGCCACCACCACGGATTTAGCCGCTCCCTGAGTCCATGTGTAGACCACCTCTGACACCGGATAGGCATCTAAAAGGGAGACAGGAAATCAAGGATTACTTTAAATGAATAATGTGCTCATTTTAAATATACATAAACTTTTGAAAATGCGTGTTAAATGTTACATAAAAACTACCTCTGTTTGAAAGGTGCTACGAGGAACTTTCAGTTTGTGTTAATTCTAGCGCCCCCCTTTGGACAAAAGCGGTAGTGTTTTTACTACGCCAGCTGTTGTTCTGGGCGTACCCATGACAAAGGCATAAAGAAAAACTATATAAATATAGCATTCTTTGCACTGATGCTCTCGTTTGCAGTTATATGTCATGTATGATCAACAGAGGAAAAATTAGAGAAAATTAGAGAAATATTGAAAAGTTCCTTGTAGCACCTTCAACCACGGTAGATCATATACATATTACACTTTGTTTCAACCCAGTCACGCTAGGAGTTTTTCGGGTCGTTGCCCAGATAAGATTCTTATTGTGTGTATTAAGAGCGACTGCTGGTTGCTGAATCTGTCTAGCACTTTTTGATTAGACTGCAGGCTTAAGGGCCAAAAACAACATAATTTGGTGTGTGTGTGTGTGTGTGTGTGTGTGTGTGTGTGTGTGTGTGTGTGTGTGTGTGTGTGTGTGTGTGTGTGTGTGTGTGTGTGTGTGTGTGTGTGTGTGTGTGTGGAAGGGAGGGATTTGAGTGTATCTTTGTTTAAGCAACACTTTTGGGTTAGAGGTGAGCTCCCCTATGAGGAGGAACCAGACTGACAAAGTCAGATTAACTATGTTGCATCATCACACTTGTGGACATGAAATACACTCTGAAATACTCTGATTTATTTCATTTTAAAGGTGCAGTGTGTGAAATGCGAATATTTAGTTGCATCTAGTGGTGAAAGTGCAACGCTCCCTGTATAACCACCACACTTTCGTATAAAAACAGAAGCTACGATGGCCTTCAAGGACAAGAAGCTAGTTACTAAAGATGGTATCATCCACCACTGCCTCAAGTTTGTCCACAATATCAAGTGATGAAGTGAAGATTTATTTAGTTATTTATTCTATAGTACTTCTTCCTCACCTTCCAACAGATGCATTTCCCCAGGAAACCCACTTTAAGAATGCATATGGCCGTTAAGTTTGTCCACGCTACTGCAGAAACATGGCAGTGTAATATGCCAGCCTCCATGGTGGCAAGCACCGCTCTTAGTAGATACAAAAGGCTCATGCTAACGAAATTAAAGAAAAAAACACTTTAGGTTTCAAGCGATTATACATGACGTGAATATTATATTCCAATTTTCTACCAAGTCCTTTGTGAAAAGTGCAAAATAAATTCTACACAAAGTACCTTTAAGTTAAAGAAGTTGGCTGGCCTTGTTTACAGAAGATATTCTTACCATCACTATTTCTATCCTGGGTGCTCACTGACTTGCCAGCTTGATACTTGATGTACAATGTATGGAAGCGTTCATGCTGTATTTGGGGCGCTGTTACGGCCAGGCGAGGCCAGGGCACATCATTGTAGGGGTAGTTAGATTGGAATAAGGGATTAGAGGTGTGGTTCATTTACACAGCACGAAGAGATAAAGTCTTTGGCAGGGAGCACGGTGCACCTTTGCCAATTTTTTTTTCTCAACACTTCACGCTTAATGCTTTGCCGCCCTGTCTTGTGTTTAAGAGGCAAAGGGGAGCTACTAACTTCAGCCAAACTCATCACGTCCAAATATATAGTCGCTCTGCCCACTCTCAGGGAAGCTGTGCTGAACAAGGTAGAAGTCTCTCTGTGTGTGAATGTATTTATGTACTGTATGTATAGTGTGTCTGTCCTATCAATTAACAGTCTGACATTTCTCATTTTCATACTGACAATACCAGGCCAAATTGGCTTCATAGTGCAAAATACAATCTGGTGATAACATGAATTGGTAGGTGCAACTGCTTTTACATGATTCCTCCAATTCCTCCACCTAAAATAATTATCCATTGTTTCAAAAATATAAAAATGTCACTGATGCTCAGACCACAGCAACTAATTGTATTTACATATGAGGAAGTCAGACATTTTACTAGTATTTTTGTTTTGCCACAGAGCTTCATGTCGATTATGGGAATTATGTTGTCATTTCCCATAAAAATATAGTTTTATTCTTCTTCTTCAAAGGGGCGGCAGTGGCGAAGTGGGTAGGAAGTTCGCCTCTGGTGTGCAGGGTCGGAGGTTCGATCCCCCGTCTCCCCGCCACATGTCGAAGTGTCCCTGGGCAAGACACTGAACCCTGAATTGCTCCCGATAGTTAGCTTAGTTAGCTTAGCACCCTGCGTGGTAGCTGCTGCTATCGGTGTATGAATGTGTGTGTGACTGGGTGAATGTGTACAAAAAACAATGTAAAGTGCGTTGAGTCTGTGATAAACGGAGATATAGCGCTATACAAGTCCATTTTACCAAAGTGTTTTCTGTCTGTATGAGCTGGCTTCAACCTGCAGCCTTTTTTACTGATGCAAATTTATATGTGATTTTCAAACTTGAAATGGTTTCTCCCGACAGAGTTGAATAGCTTTTGTGTCTGCTGCACTAAAAAGATTCCAATGCTCATTACTGGGACCTGCAAAATGTGTAAGTCACTCCTTTAAGAACAAGGACTGCATCTTTAATGAAATGCTCCATATTACTGAGCACACCATTAACTGTACCACATAATATTACTATCTGACTCTGTGTATATGTCCGTGTTGTATGGCTGAATAGGCCAGAATACGAGACTAGTTGCCCCTTACCTGGACCAACCCCACTGTCTACTATGATATCCTGCATTATACTATATACTGTATGCTCCTTAAATGTGGCCCGGGGTTAGGCTTATAACTCTGCCATACAAAGCCAAAATGCAGATATTTAGCACAAATTAAAGGTGCTCTGAAGAACTTTCAGTTTTTGTTAATTCTTGCACCCCCTTTGGACAAAAGCGGTAGAGTGGTTTTACTGTGCAAGCTGGTGTTCCTGGGTGATCGTACCCATGACAAAGGCATTAAGAAAAACAATATATAAATAGCATTCTTTGCACTGATGGTCTTGTTTGCTGTTACATGTCATTTATGATCATCCGAGGAAAAATGTGACAGTTTCAGAAATATGTATAAGTTCCTTGAAGCACCTTTAAGTTAAGAATGGGTTTGGAATGTTGGTGTCTTGTTCAAGATATACAATATATTCACCCCGCTCTGGTTTGATAATGTAGAAAACTGCTATTACACTTACTGCACTCACAGCACTAGCTGGGTTGCACCTACCCATACACAGCTTATCTGTAATTGAACAATATAATTTTCATGAAATTGATTTTGTGGTCATTCTTTCAATTTGTTGTTCCACAAAACTAAATGTGGTGATAAAACAAATCATGACAGCGCAAAAAAAAACAAAAAAAAAACGCCAACGTTAGCTTAACATAGCAGCAGTAACTGTAATCTCAGTTTTGACTCAAATTTGTAAAGTAATTGCAATATAGATATAAATAGTAAATGGGCATACACACACACCAAACTAAACAGTGGCATTTCATTCCAAACTATGGACTGTAAAATAATTATAAAGAGTGTTATATCTGGATTTGTAGGTTTTGGTATATACTAAACCCTTGTGTTCCCAGTGTAACTGCTCTATGCCTGTGAACGGACAGGACTGAACTATTAAATCATGATATTCCGAAATATAGAGGAGGGGATGGACAGATTTGGTGGCTTTCTTTTTTTTCTTTTTTTCAAACACAGGGGATTAATTTGGCCCATTTTTCATTACACCGGATGCAGTGTCCTTTCATATCCCACTGATGACAAAGACGAAACAGCGGATACCGTCGAAATACTGTTGAGCGTTGTCACAGATTACTGCAAAAAAAAAAAAAAAAAAAAAAATGCATGTTTGGTCATTATGTTTATTGTAAGGGAAGGGATTGTGGCCTTTTTTCTATTTATTTCTTCTATTTGCCATGCCAGGTTTAAATATATGACCATGTTTTAGTAATAGAGGACCGGCATATGTGCTGCCCTGGAATATATAGGTTTAGTTTATGCTGCGTTATGCCACCAGGACAAAGGTTACAGGAGGTGGTTAGGTCACATTTAGTTTTATCAGTGTTACAACAAGAGACAATGAGAACCAAAGCTATTCTCCTTTCTAATACACTTGTAAAAATGCAGTGTGGACATTAACACATTACTCCTCTTAAGGGCACTGCCGGGCATTGCACTGGAGGCTAGAAGTTAGGTCAGAGTATACCAAAATCTCTAATTGGATTGCAGTTAAATGTGCTTCACTTTACACAAACCGTGGAAAGCAGGGGGGTTAAGATCCTCATCCAATTAGCTTGGCTTTGGGGCCTCCTAAGGCGCAGTATTGAGTCAGATCTTGTCTTTAAAATACCCCCAGGGCATCTCAGGACACTGGCTGGACACACACACTCAGTGCGTTTACATGCAGACTCATAATCGGGTAACTAAACGAATAAGACTTCAACAGGACTTTTAAAATGCATGTAAACACCTTTATCCGATCTACTTCGCACACAAATCGGCACAATAACGGACAAGAGAAGTCGGATGAGAACACTTAGATAACGTGTTCATAGTCGGCATTCTCTCTGCATGTATACAGGGATCGGACATCGCATATCGGAGTTTGCTTCTGCGCCTGCTTGAGAATCCCTGCAGAGGATTTCACAAGGAAGTGGAAGGAGACGACGTAAAACAAACAGTAGGGTTATTGCATAGATAGTATATACAAATATAAATATAAACAAATATTTTATATATATATATATAATCATTTATATATATATATATATATAAATATCCGATTACTGAAGGGCCATGTATACTCATACAAGTGACACGGTCCGTTCGAGTGTCTAGTTCGGTATATGTCTTAATCCAATCTAGTTTGTAGACTGTTAAGGCAGCACTGCGGGAAAACCCTTTAGATCATTGGGCTAATTAAGTGTTGGAGAACATGCGAGTACATCCTCAATCCACTGAGCTCTTAGTGGCCTCTTCCAAAGTAATTTGAATAGAATCTGCAAGGGAGGAACATATATAAGATATATATACATCAATAAAAGTCCATTTGATCAGATTTACCAGGAACAGTACCAGTTTGGAATCAATTTCCAGTTTGTTACATTGATTGTGACTGATACAGTAAAACACACACACACACAACCACACACACACACACACACACACACACACACACACACACACACACACACACACAACACACACACACACACACACACACACACACACACACACACTTGAACCAAACCAGACCAATAATCCTTTCTGGCAGGTCTTCCCTGAGGAAACTCCTCGAGCTTACTGCTTTGCTTATTACCGTATGCTGATCTCAAGTCAGTGTGCATGCACTGTTTATCTTCTTGAACTCACAATTTTTTCCACCGTCGATTCACGAATACATGAAGGTAAATGTGAAGTTTTTACCACTGCATCACATGGCTGGTGGTGTGACAAATAGCAAACCCACACTCTTACAATGTCACAGTCTTCCTCTTACTATACATATTCTTGCTATACGATTCATAAGCAATAAGGAGCATCATTGCACACTTCAGTGCACTCATAGGTTTTGTTGCTACAGGCATCTTCTGGCATGACAGGTAGCTTATGGTGGCTTACATTAGCAACATTATTGACTCACTCTTGCTCACTTTATGTCACTAGCATTCAGGTGCTGCAGTTAGCTTAGCATCTTTTCTTAAATGATAAACAGTAGTTTACCATGTAGCATTATGAAGCTTATAAAGCCTTAGCGGATTGCAGTGAAGTGACATACTGTAGTCTTGCTTGAATTGAATGTAAAGGGAAGCAATCTCCAAAATGAAAGCCTTTGCCACTGACTGCAGCAGCATACCAAAGCATTGTCTAAAACCATTTCTTATTCGTCTCGAAATCTGGATTTAATTGTTTGCACCATAGACTGAATATCACCCAGTGTATATCATAATAGCTAGGAGATTAGTAGTTGACAAGATGAACGTTAAAGAATACGGGGGATTGTACTCACAGCTGCCAAACTTCAAAGGGCAGGCATGTGCGTCCATGGGGAAATCCTCCAGTTGCATGGGGCACTCTGCTGATATCGTCAGTCTAGAGGCAAGACACACACACACACACACACACACACACAACACATCCATTAGCCATGTAATATTGTCTTAATTTAGCCGTCACCATTTTATAATTGGAAAAAAAAACATTCCGAGTTGCTGTATATGATTACTTTAGTGTTTTATTTTACATGCACATATACAGATAACAGCTAGTCATTCAAATGTCAAGGCACAGAAAACAATTTGAAGGAAGGTGGCATAAACTAAAAGCGCGATATTCTGAAAAAGTCCACATTATAATTATTTTCATTTATTTCGGGATCAACAAGTTTTTCAGCCCCTCACATAACAGTTTAACAAAGACACGTCCACTCTCTCAACACCACTAATATTACAGTGGCAATACTACCCCCTGGTGGTCGCAGAGTGTCTGTGTTATTTCACCTCTCCATAACAGACAGAGGGGAACTTCAGTTTTTTGTCAATTATACTGTATCTCAGAGAGAGTGAGAGAGAGAAGGAGGACCTGAGGTGAAGTGAAGAGTAGATTCAATCAGTACACGTTTGAATCATTCACGCACACACACAAACAACCGTGGCTTTTTTTCTCGAATTGAATTTTCTGCCAGTCATTCACAATCGACGTGGCGCTATCATTTTTAGCAGCCATGATGCTTTATCTCTTAGTGTCCTGAAAGAGCTGCGAGATTACATCAATCAAGCGTTGCAAATCAAGCAAAAACACATCACTGTCATTGTTTTTTTTTTTTGTGATACTTTTTTTATATATATCTTTTTTGTTGTAGTTGCTATATCTGCCCTAGATTGAATCAAATCCCTCTGGGGGTGTTATGGCTTGATGATAAACAGCAATGCAGTGATGTGATGACGTGTGGATTACCTGAATTTAATAGGCAAAGACGCATACATGTATAACATAACAATACAAGGCCTTTTTTGCAAAGGTGTGTGTTGTCTGCTGTAAACCATATGAGCAACCTCTCTGCATTAGCTTATGGAATAAGGTCAATTATTGATCTTTATTATTACTGATCAATATCATAATCCTGATGATAACCGTGTCACCCAAGATGTGTCAAAATCCACTTGGGACATGTTCTACTTAATGGTTCAAAAGACTCCCACACGTACAGTATGCATCTGTATGCACATGAGGAATGCCAATTAAGTTTGCGAAAGTTGAACCAAGCATAACTAGAGCCACCTCTGGTCCCCACAGACTGCACTGTTTTTCGGGGCTCAGCTTGCCTTCCACATCAGTGCAGGGGAATCCAATTGCATTATATTGTGTCATGGAAGATACATTGTATGGAGGGAGAGGGAAGAGTGTCTATAAATGAGAACATAGCTGTTGGCTATGATAGCATGTTCTAATTATTCATGTGGCCTTGCTCCACTATTAACAGGGGATGTCTGTGAAGATATAGTTGCTTTTTCTTTAGTGGTTGTGAAATGTGTCTGAAAAACTAAAATGTAGTTCATTCACAAGACAAAAAGGCAATGAATAAGGGCCTCTGACTATAATTCCCACTTTGTCAGAATGATAGCATGTGCTAATGATTAGATAAGAATGGCCAGTGGTCAGCATGCCATTAGTAGTATGTGTGGAAAAAGGGCGACTCAACTTCACCTTATGATAATGGTGGATAATGCCCTCACAGCCGCGGTACTATAGAGTTTTCAACCAGCTGATGAGTTTGTGCGTGTGTTTGTGTGTGATTGTGTGTGTGTGTGTGTGTGTGTGTGTGTGTGTGTTTACTCAGGAAATCAAAATCAGTGCTGCTGCATGTGGTTAAGCTCCGTCAAGCACAGTACTGTAACAATTAGACGATTAAAAGCAAAAAACCTAGTGCTTGCTTCATTTCAACTGTAGCGGGGAATCTGATTTCCATTTTTAGACTATGGGAAAATAACTATCTCTCTCTCTCTCTCACTTTCTCTCCCTCTGTCTTTTACGCACAGTGTTCATATTTGCATTCAGACATACAGAAAACATGTACTGTATATGCATACATTTCCATAAAATGACACGTACACACACACACACACGGAACACACACGGAACACGCAATCTCCTATAGCTATGTTAAGCCCTGGGGGTCAAAGTTGACTGTCACTACAACTGATTAGTGCTGAAAAGGCGCCAGAGTGTGTGTGTGTGTGTGTGTGTGTGTATGTGTGTTTCATGTATGTGTGTGTGTGTGTTCGGTGCATGTGACAAAGAGGTGACTATAAATACTCACTATGTTGGGACATGTATATATGTCATGGTATGGTTGCATATGGATAATCTGTTCCAACCACCCTGCATTATTGTGCCTATGGGTGGGCCTACTGGTATCAGATAGAGTGCTCTCATCCGTGATACAGTCACTCTTAAGTCCCTACAGTAACTCCTGAAAGATAAGCACAGTATTATTCTAATTCTCTGGTCCATAGGTCATGCCGAGTCCTGGTCGGTGGTTACACTCACTGTAGGCGGCTCAACTCAACAACAGTGGAGACTTACTTACTTCAATGGCCTCGTTTTACTCTATTTCTTGCTATTCTTTCATCAACCTTTTGAAACTGAGAATGTTACTGATATTTCTGCGAAAAATCAGATAGTGGCTGCGTTCCAATACCCATACTTGCTATTTAGTATGGGAGAAAAAAGATTTAGGATATCCCAATTCTTGTGGTCGGATTTAGTATGCTTAAAAATACCCGGATTGTCTACTACTACACCCGTCAGATATTGTTAGGGTTGAAATCAGCATGCTGTTTGGGCGATTCTGATCCACAATCCAGTTCACACCGAAAGTGACGTCACATCGATGAAGTCTCAAGCAAGAGGCAAGATCAAGGCGTAATGTTATGATGAAATAAATAGGTAAAAGAATAGTCCCAATTGGTATGCGCACTGCATTCTAACTAGATTCTTTTTATGGTCAGATGTAGTATGTAGAATAGAAAAATTAAAGATTATGAGATTTGGAACGCTGGGAGTGTTCACCATGGAGTTATTGGCCTCTTTCTTTGCTTTTCCCCCTTCGTTTTTATGTATTACTAAATAACTTGCCAAAAACAGTTCACAATGAGGCTGCTTTTTCATAATGCATGATTTTCCCCCTCTGCAGTTTTCCTCTCTTACATTTAAAGAGACCCTTTCCCGATAATATTTTTGTTTTGTTTATATCAAAATATTTCAATTTGAGTTAAAAACAAAAGAAACGTAAGGAATTTAATTGAATTGAAGCTGTTTACTTTGCTCATCCTGTAAAAATTTAAAAAATCAAATGCCTCCGATTGGCCACTGGGTGACACTATTCTACCACAGTCCGAGTCACACACTGAGGGTTTCTATCAATACCTTTTCTGTTGTTTTGGCCTTTGCTAGCTGTTTCTACTCTATGTACTTTTTTTTTTCAAACCGCCATTCCCAACCTCCAATTAAAATGGTGGGGCTACAAAGTGTCCTCTTCTCATTCTGAGATTCAATACTGTGCTACGAAACTCCTTCTTTATGAGTATTTGAAATGAATGAAAGCTCCCCAATTCAGTTCAAAATCTGTGTTCTAACCCACCTCATAGTATAAAGCAAAGTGCCGTCATCTTTCAGCCTCAGCAGCTTGTTGGGCGTTGTCATGTTGTGGGCTATGGACTTCTTGCCATTGAGGAAGAAGGTATCGGGGGTCCAGATGTTGCTAGCTAGCAGGTTGTTCAATGGCAGCATCTCCATGGGCCCCTTAAAGCACAGGCGCTCATCCTTCCAGCTCTGACGGAAAAACACATCTATGGTGTATTCCTATAAGAGAAATAAAAAGCACAAGGAGAGAATACTTGAGAGACGTCTACTATAACTAAATGTATCTACGCAAAAATAGAGAAAGTTAGACTAGTAGGCTGCGTTCCAAATCACATACTCTTTCTTTGATCTATTCAGCATACTATATAGAAAGAATATAATTAGCATGCAGTAGACATACATTTACAAAATACTGTTACTAATTAATATCGTCATAACATCACACCTTGAACTAGCCTCTTCTTGTTTCATACTGTCTATGCACACTGGAGTGTGGGTCAGAAGAGTAAGAAGTAAGTCAAGCACATTCAATTTGATCTAATTCACAAAATAGCCTTCAAAAGACACAACTGGGACCTGAGAGTGCTCCCAGGGAAAAAGCAAGGCCAATGGTGCCAGTCTTATTAAATGTAAATATATGTTTCCATCTAAAAATACCTACAGCAGTCTAGAGGGTATGGTCTTAGAGGGTGTGTGTGTGTGTGTGTGTGTGTGTATATGTGTGTGTGTGTGTGTGTGTGTGTGTGTGTGTGTGTGTGTGTGTGTGTGTGTGTGTGTGTGTGTGTGTGTGTGTGTGTGTGTGTATGTGTGTGTCTGTGTATGTGTGAATGCAACTCACCATCTCTGTGTCGGACACCGGGCCAAAGCTGGTGACGAAAATATTGGTCTTGATCTCTGTGACGTTCTCTGTAGAGAGAGAGAGAGAGAGAGAGAGAGAGAGAGCACATACAGGAGAGAATGTTTGAGGTGTGGAACTCTCATAAAAAACGGCAATGAAATGAAAATCTTTATGAATGTGAACAAATATTGCATCGATAATGCTTTTTCTAACACTTAAATATAAGTAATTCTCGAGTCGATGTCTTCCCCTGATATATGAAAAACACAAAGGTAAAATCTCTCATTTACTGTATAACTCCTCATGGTCAAAGTAAGGGGATGATTGAGCGAAACAATCAGTGTTTGCCATCAATATCAGCAATCCAGTTTCTAGTCAATACACTGAACAAGGTAGCTACAGAACAGAAGCATTGCTTTCCTACATGTCCTGGTCTAACAAAGGGATAGCAACAGTAACATCACTCATGACATTATCAGCCGGAAAAGCCAAGCGAATCTCCCCTATGCATATCAATGGGGATCTCGCCGGTGAGAGCACAGCAGCTTGTTGAATCCTGAATGAAGACCCTGAATGTTTTCCTCTGCTATGTTTTTATAGGTGCTCTTGTCAAGGGTAGTAACTGTTAACAGGATGTGAGAGAGAGAGCTTTTGTCATGACACTTCAGACACACAAAAAAAATGCCTTGTTTCGACCTATTATGGGGGCTTATACGCACATGGGTGGGACACACAACGTTAAATCTAAAAAATACAGAGGTGGTTGTTGGAAAATCTTGTCACACCCTTAAGAGAAAGAGAGTCAGGGTTTTCATTCCAGCAGATGCTTAGCGAGAGAGAAAAAAAGAGAAAAGAATCCATCTTTGAATGGGCAGTTTGTTTGGCTCTCAAGGTTAGCCGCCGGTTGCCAGGGTGAGGAGCGTGGAAAGAAAGAAAGAAAGAAAGAAACCTCCACAGCAGCACACACTGAATTCAGGGCTGTGTTGAAAGATTGACCCTGATTGATTTACCACTTTCCCCTTTAGCATGGTACACAAAAAGACTGCATGTGATTCGACGCCACTGTGCTTAAAGGACACACTGACTGAATTCCCCCGACAACACGTGTGGGTTTGAGTGTGTGTGTGTGTGTGTGTGTGTGTGAGTATTTCTGTGTGTGTGTGTGTGTGTGGTGAGTGTGTATATGTCTGTCTGTGTGTGTGCGCCACACCTTGGCTGACTCGGCGAAGCAAATTTAACATCTGCCCGCATAGTTTCTACCCTTTAATCTGCCAGTGTGCTAGCATGTATCCCACGAACCAGTGCCTGTGGCTAGGGTTTTTAGCAGGTCAGGGTTAGCATGCTAGGAGGCGCTGATTTGGCAATATAAGGACTTGAATGTTGCATGTGCACTAGACATGGTCCCATTATGTAAAAGCAAAAATACCACAGTTTCATGGTATTGCAGTATTAACATATAGAATACTGTATTGCAACATCAATTAACTTGTATGATAACATAATGAAAACAATTGAATTATTCTCAACAAAGCAGTCCTTTAAAGGCCTACTTCACCGGTTGGAATATGAAGGTGTATTGAACTCTGAGATCCTATGTAGTATAAATGTGCAAACATTTTAGAAATCGGTTCATCCTTGCCTGAGAAAAGGCAGAAAGAGTGATGTTATGGTCTCACTGTCTGACCCTACATTTTCCCATGCATGACATCACAGGTGGTAAAATGTAGGGTTAGGATTAACAGGACAGCTGGGCCAAGGCAAGATTGAGGGAAGAAAAACCTCATTCTTTATATTATAATAGCGATTTTATAATGATAGAATGCCTGTTCCATATGGGTGAAGAGTTCCTTTAAGTGAGCAGAGACACTTTTAGAGTCATACGTAAGGTCCTAGAACACGCAGGTATGACAGAGATAATGGCGGCACTGAAACTTTTTCATACCTTGAAAGCGGTTATCGTCCCATGCCTAATGTGCACTTGTATAAATGAGAGATCCTTTACCTCCAAGCCCTGGCCGGAGCCTGTTGTCATAGCCATCCAGCAGGCCATCCAGGATCCTGGTGAAAACTGTGCTGTTGTCATTGGCTGCTGCCTCTTTCTGAGCCTCTGTGGTCAGGCAGAGACTAAAGGGATAGGAACAGGGAAAAACAAAAAGTAAAAAGATAACACCAACAGCCTGGAGTTAGTTAAACTAGTGCCCCGGGCCCGTCAGACACACATGACACGATTTGTTGTGATTCATTTGCTTTGCGGCATTAAGGACCAGCTTGTCGTGATTAATAATTGAACATAAGTGCTTCTCACACCTACCAGTGGGGCGAATTAAGGCTCTGACATGTGATCCAAATAGAAACAAATGAGTTTACCCCCCTATAAATATGGAAAGGTGCTCTTAGGCTAGGAAACAAGAAAGATTTGCCATTTAAAAAAAAATATATATATTAATTGTAGTTGCCTACAGGAGTTACCAAGGGGAGGGACACAGGTTAGGAAGGTTACAAACTTGATTTTTTTTTAAAATGTGAGCAGACTATTCCAATGACTCACAAGCACAAGCACCATAGCCAGAGATCTATTTTTTTGCTTGTCTTGAGTCCAGGACTCAGGCCACTTGAGCAGTGCTGTAGCAGCAGAGTGCGGCTCGATCAATCCCACAGAGGAAGGGGCTCTAGAGCTAGGCAGGAATGCAATGTGCACGAAAAAAATCCCAGCGTTTTTTCATTTTCCCAAAAAATGCCCAATTCGTGACCAGACCGCTGATTGCAAAGCGAAAAATGTAAACTTGTGATTGAATATTATGAAGTAAACGGCAACTTACAGAGAAGTTGCTTTTATAGTAAGCATACACTTTACACTTTTAAGTGCCCTCAATTATTAGGTTTTTAGTATTCCACTTTAAAAGCTCAACATTTAAGCTTGGTTAGTTAGTTTTACCTATTTTGACAGCCACACAGGAGCAGGACGGATAGCACCAGCCTTGCCATGACTGATATTTTTCTGCTCACTTTCTTGTACGGAGCTGTAATCGCACATCCAAACACACAGACAAAAGAAAAAAATCATCATTAAAGCCACTATATAACAAACAATGGTTTCACTTCACATTTTAATAGAATAAACACAAACAAGGCTAGGAATTCTAACAAGGCACTCACACAAATGAACTCTTTACGGCATACAGGAGGCTAGACCATTCCATCTAGAATCACTAAATCAAGCCAGCGGGACAACCTCTGCTCAGTAAAAAGGGGGGCTGCAATGTGCTAACTCTTTCACATCCCATAAACATCCACAACGGTGTAGTCCTTCTCACTAATGCTCGGCCGGTGTACATCACTAAAGGAAAAAAAACACATTTAAAAAGAGGGGACATTGTTTTCTGCAGTGCAAAAAAAAAAAAAAGCATCCACCACCATTCACTGCGTTTGAAATCCAACGCATTACAATTCATATGGGCCACCCTTTCTCCCCATCACCTTTTCCTACTCTCAAAATACATAACACTGAATCTAATTCCTATTCCTATAAAAAAAAAAAACTGTGTCCAATTATAAAGAGACCCAAGGGGAATAGAATAGAATAGAATAGAATAGAGAAGGGGGTTACCTGATTGCAGATCCATGACCACATCCACCATGGATTATTTTTAAGGGGGGGCTTTTTTTCTTCTTCTTCTTCTTCTTCCCCCCCAAACAGCGACTGGAGGCTGGGTGCTAAAAGAGGAGGGGGGGGGTCTCTTTCTGTCGGAGGATGATCTCAGGTTCAATCACCTAAAATCCCCTTGGCTTGTTGTCGATTTGTCTGCCCTCCTTTTCTCAAAGAATGCTCTCTTCAACCATGGACTGTATTCTCCTCTCTCTCTCTTTCTCTCTATCTCTATCTCTCACACTCCCAGTCATAAGGCGGTGTGGGTACTGTAGTATAGTCTGGTCTCCTCCTATAGGCTTACACCGTTATTGCCTGCTGCCTGCACCGCGTCTCCCTGCATCGCCTCCAGAGGTGTTGCAGCAGCAGAAGCAGCGGTGGTGGTGGTGGCGGCAACAAACGCATCACACCACGGGCTGCCTGCTCGCTCTATGTCCCCTCTAGCCCCGGAGAATGGTGGTGACTTCTGGATTCACCACCACACCACATTTCTTCTTTTCCGTGTCCTTACCGCCTATGCTGTTGCAATGTAGAGAATGAAGTGGGAAAAAGAAGTGCTGCATCGGAGGAAGGCTAATGATTTGTTATAATAGGTGCTCCCCATTGGTGGAGAGGGGTCGGGAGGAGGAGGCGCCCCGGCAGTGCAACTATAGAGGGGGGGTTCAGTCAGATATTAATAACAATATCAGGTGCGGACCGTGCGGTTTTTTAATTTAAAGCCAGCCCCGTTGAGTTCAACAGCAAGTATGACCCCCAGCAATTAAAGTAGACTATAACTAGGCTCCCAATACTCTCTAGCCTTCTTGAACCCCTTAATAAACGCCACATTTCATTTTCTAAAGGTGTGCATATAAATGTTATTCAACACTCAATTATATAATCTGATAAGGTTTTTTCATATAGGTCGGTTTGGTAGGCCTATACTGCATTTGTTGCACTATAGGCCTAGGCTACTACCACCTCGACTGAGAGACAGAACCTGGACATTGCAACCTTTTAGCTAACTTTTTCCAGCCGTTTCACACTATTATCCAGGTAAATTTCGACAATTTTTACATTCAAATCTCGCTTTTTCAACTATACACGTCACTTTTAGCCAACTAGTTACCAGTTAATTCGCAATTTAGCTATCCATTAGGCTACTTCTGGTCATATCATTTGTTTATCCACCAATTAGCAAACATTGAACCGTTACTTTTAGCTTATTCAACACTTTTTGCACGATAGGCTGCATGTAGCCTAGGCTTTTTCAGCCATGTATCTTACTGATTTTAGCTATTATTTCATCCACGTAGGCTATACATTACTTTTAGGTTAATGTTTTATCGCCCTCTTTTGTTTCTTTCGTGTCTAATTAGCTCAGTATTGTGGTTTTTCCACGTACCCCCTGCGAACTGCCGAAGTACCCCACCGAGGTACAAGCCACTCTGCTGGTTAGGAAAATGGGGGAAAATTGATACAAAAAAAGCAGCGCTGCTAGCTATTGTAATGGTGGAACAAGAAAAGTGCCAATATGTGCTCGCGCTTTAATAACGCGGGCACTCGTGCTGTTCAATGGCCGGCGCGTGTGGGGGGTTGGGAGTGCAGCTACCCATGTAATGACAGAGACCGAGGAGCTATTTCCCACGAGTGACTTGAGTGGAATAATAATGGAGCAAGCAAGAAAGAAAGTGCCCACATTGGTCTTGGTCAACTCATTTATCGTGTCATGAATTGGCACAGACAGGCCCGTACTATGCAGAACTGCAGCTCAATAAAGTCTCAACAACACCTAAAGTTGTTATCATCCTGACGGTTGCCATAAGAGGGTAGCCGAGATCCATGTTTGGTATAGACGGTAATGTAAAGTCTGCCATTCAATTCAACCACCTTCGAATTTCCTTTAATCCGGACGGGAGCTGCAGCAGCCGCGAAGGAGTGTTGAGAACTGGGCTGTCCCCTCTAGGAGCCGGGGGCTTCAGCACCACGGACAGCTCATGTGATGAAGGGCTGGGCCAGTGTGTGTGTGTGTGTGTGTGTGTGTATGCTCTCCTATAAGAAATCAACTGCCATTCTTTCCCCTGTAGGAATCCCATCATTCTTGCATTCCAGTGAACAAAGACACACACAAAAAATCACAATGGGAAAAATGAAGCCTTAATAAAAATAAGGAAGCGCAAAATCTTTTTCAGATAAGATATGTTTGTTAATGCTTTGTTGTTATAATATGGAAGTTAAAAATCCCCCACTTTTTATACGATTTGATCACTAATCACGTCATCACCTGTCTCTTTCAGGAACGCAGTTGACGGAAATAAGAAGTTGTTCGCCATCTATGACACGAGGTAGGACATGTCAAAACACCACACACACACATCAGCCTATAGGCTACACTAGGACATGTATTAAAAAGAGTCTATATGCCTGATAAACACACTGCCCTAATATCCTGGCGACTTAAATACGCCTCAATCTGAATAATTGATGGTAGGTCCCTGCGTTTTCAGATGACGTAAAAGGACGACTAACAGGCTAATCAATCAAACACACACACAACAATCGATTGTATATACTGAAAAATTCGGCCAGCTCCTTCTCGATACTGTTAGGGTCCCGCCATTTTTAGAGGAACCACGGGGTACAGGGATTGGCGCAGATGGAGTGAGAAAACACTGTAAAAAATATCAATTTCAACGAAGATAATTGGTATAATATTGAGTCTAACATTTCTTAGCGAGGACAAAAACCTATTCCAGTCATTTTTGGCCCCTTTTAAATGACTCTGTAGCCCAAAGAAATGACCAAAGTAAAGTCGCGAAGTCCTTATTAGTAAACTAACGATTACATGTACATTTGCACAAAAAAATGAAACAGGGTGGTACATGATTTTAATTTTAATTCTGCTTTAAAAATGTTCAATGTACCACGCGGAGAGCCATGTTAAATAGCGTTACTGAGTTGCATTATGGGAATTGTATGATGCGCTGTTTTTGGAGCTTGACGTATAGCCCATAGGCTCTAAAAGACAAAATATCTCAGCCTGGTTGTTTTGATATTTTTAATCCTCCTTTTATCAATTTTCTTCTGGGACCCACAGACAGCTTAATGTAAATGCATTGCTCAAATCCGCTTAATTGACCATTTAAATATCCACATCTTACACGTTTATGGCGCTTATGCCTACTTTAATTATTATTACCAACAACAATACGGATTTAAGAACTCTTTAAGGACTAGAATGGAGTTATTTTACTTTAGAAAGAAGGGAACCTGAATTTCAAACTTCCAAGACTAAAAAAATAAATGCCCCTGTTTTGCCGCTACTGGTGTGTTTTTTTTTACAGTGCGTAAAATGCACACACACTTAAACCAGCCGAGTGCCTTCACCGCCACCAGCAGTAGCAGCGTCCCTGTGCGTGTGTGTGTGTGTGTGCGCGCACACCGACCTCATCAATATGCGTTTGGGTTCCTGAGTGGAAGAGTGGAAGAGCCCTCTCTCTTTTTTTTTACACAGTCAGCCACGGTGCAAATACGAGAGGAGAACAGCGTCCGTGCGTGCCGGGGAGGCAATGTCAGACCATATTTCATATCAGAAAAGCTGCTGACTGCCCCCCCCTCTTTTCTCTCTCTTTCTTTCTCTCTCTCTTTCTCTCTTTCGGTTGACTTTCTCCTGTTCGGGGCGATCAATGGATTTACTCTGTTTCGAAAGGGGCTGTTGATTGGGGGGTCTTTCTCTCTCTCCATCTCTCTCTCTCTCTCTTGCTGCTGTTTGTAAACAACGGAAGAGAGAACTATACATATATATATATATTTATATATATATATATATATATATAAGGGGTGATGTTCGCTTTGCGCAGGGTCCGTCAATTCCGCGTCCTGTCCGCTCTGGTTGTCGGTTCGATTGTGTGTTGCGCGAAAAGGTGAGTGCCTTTTGTCATTTGGGGGAAGTCAAGGTTATTTCCCGGGACTGACTGACTGACTGACTCCTATAGCCTATATGTGAGCCCCGTTTTTTTTTTTTTTACTATTTATTTATTTGTTTTGCTTCTAGCGTCAATGAACCGGGCAACATGTCTTTTGTGAAGGAGACGGTGGACAAACTGCTGAAGGGATATGATATCCGACTGAGGCCGGACTTTGGAGGTAAGGTTCCCCCGTGTGTTTTTGTGTATGTGTGCACTTCATGCTGTGAAGCCAAGCAAGCTTTATTGTTGGTGCCGTTGGCAGTTGTTGTGGTCAGGTGTGGAGGTGTGGGCATATGCACATTTTGAATTGCTTCTCTATTTTTTAACCTCCTGCAGGGGCCCCTGTTGCAGTGGGGATGAGCATAGACGTGGCCAGCATAGACATGGTGTCGGAAGTCAACATGGTGAGTGCATTTTTTTTACACACACCTACACACCCCACACACACAATGTTGCCCCCTGTGTATACTCCACCTGCAGCTCTGCATCTGTTCATAGCAATGCACACACACACACACACACACACACACACACACACACACACACACACACACACACACACACACACACACACACACACACACACATTATATTCTCAATGCCCAATGTAGTAGGAAGTGCTGATGTAATTTCAGTTAAGTGATGCTGGAATGGATGGACTGGGTTTCCTGTATAAGAGATCAAACATTGTCCATCACGCTTCCGGCACAGTGTTACCTCATACTCTTTGTTAAAGGTGGAGTCAGTAATTCTGGAGAATGCTTATTGTCTAAAACCCATTTTTGTCAAAATCAGTGAATATCTCCTTGTTATCTGCTACCTGTCCGTACAAAAATGGTTTTGACAACAAGCATGACTCTACATGCTACACGGTTTCCTGCCTCTGTTTAGCCACAGCTCAGATCTTTTAGAAAGTCTAGCACTGGCCCACTCAGAGGAAAGATTAAAGTGGCACTGGTGGTTTTCACAATCAATACCATGCAAAGCTCATGTAGTTTAACATGCACGGATAATGCCAGACTGCAGTCTATATGATTAAGCCCTTTAAGGAGTCGCCTGCCAAGAAGGAACCTCAGTGCCAGCCATCTCTTTTAGCTTGTGCTTGTTTAACCTCCCAAGCCACAGCTAACAGTGTTCAAGTGGGTGTCCCTCCCATGGGGGGGGGGGGGGGGGCTTTGAGCAAGACAGCTATCAGGGAGCTAATTCGCTAATTCATGAGCTGGTTTTTTTGCTGCTTGCCCCAGTGTTGACACGTGTATACCCACATGCAGAGCAAAGTGACTTCAGGTGATTCCTATCTTAAAATATCAGCCCGGTGTGTGTGTGTGTGTGTGTGTGTGTGTGTGTGTGTGTGTGTGTGTGTGTGTGTGTGTGTGTGTTCTGTGTGTGTGCATTGCTATGAACAGATGCAGAGCTGCAGGTGGAGTATACACAGGGGGCAACATTGTGCAGATTTATAATAACTTGTTCAGGTGGTAAACTTGCTTGGAATCCAGGTTTTTATTTCGCAACTACACTTCTCCGCCGCCATGTTTCACGGGCCGTTTGCCTGTGTAGGTGTAACTGATATGACTGGTATTACGCAAGATGGCCCATGAGAAAAATGTGCTTTGACATAACAGCACAGTCCCCAAGTGCACACTTCAGTAGATGGAGTGTGTGTGTGTGTGTGTGTGTGTGTGTGTGTGTGTGTGTGTGTGGGGTGCGAGTGTTTTGATCAATACAGAATGAGTCAATCATTCCTCCACCAGTTGACTCCCTTGCTTTGACTCACCTAACCTATTGCGCTGGGTCGATATTACGTCTTGATTATTCTACTTACGATTCATTATAAGGCTGTAATATGAGTTTTGTAACCTATGTCGACGCTGCTATCTTTTAAATGACAGAGAACAACATTTTTGCCAACTTTAATCAACTGCTAGCCTGGGCATGAAAATAACCAAGATGGATGCGGATAGATTTTATTAATGAGTTTGAAACTGCTTTGGCCTCGACATGTAACATTTAATCTGGACGGCACGCAAATCTTTCATTAGAAAGAAAGAAGAATGTCGTGATTTTCCGACCGACCACGGCAAAAGTTTCATTTACCAGTTAACCACGCTGTTCGCCAAACGAACGGGGCTTAATACGTCACCTTGTTCTTTGCTCTGATTGGTTGTAGTGCTATCCAATTGCGTGCAGTAGTATTTAAAGTGCACGCATAGGTGCAGCCCCTTGAGTTGGGAAGGTTCATCGATCGTGGCCAGACCCTATATCGTTCTAGATGTGGGTCTAGATTTCCAGGCTAATCAACTGAAGCTTTAGCCTAGCCCCACCTGCCTATGTATTTTCGCTCAATTTTCATTTCACTTCAGTAGTCAGTCTGGGCCAGCGGTAGATTCGCCGGTTTTCTCTTATGTTTGCAAAAAGACAGATCAGGTGGGATTATGTTTCTGTACTACAGCAAATTAGTATTAAAAGTTGCTCCGAGGAACTTTCAGTTTTTGTTAATTCTTGCACCCCCTTTGGACAAAAGCGGTAGTGTTTTTACTATGCCAGCTATAGTAGTTCCAGGTTGAGGGACCCATGATAAAGGCATTCAAAAAAAGTATATAAAAATAGCCCTGATGGTCTCGTTCACTGTTACATGTAATGTATGATCATCACAGGAAATATGACAGAAATATGGTTCAGAAATATTTAAAAGTTCCTCGTAGGGGGCGCCCTTAGCTCACTTGGTAGGGCGTCCCCCCCGGGCCGGGCCCAGCAGCAGACCTGGGTTTATATGATTCCTGGTTTGCCACATGGTCGGTTAATCGTTTCTCTGGGAGGTAATCCAGTTAACTGTCACGTCCGTTCAAGTCCTCTGCTCGGTTGTTTTTTGGGCTGCCCCATTTCACCACTGTCTCTCTGCACTATCAAATAAACCGTAACAAATGCCCAAATAAAAAAAAACTAATGATCTATTAAAGTTACAACATAGTTATTATAAATACAAAAGTTCCTCGTAGCACCTTTAATCAACTGCTGCTGTGAGTGTATGAAGATATCAATTAAATAAGATGATCATGCCTTAGTTGCTACAAGCAGATACAGTATAGTTGGAAAACCTAATATATGATATTTATACAATTTTTCATTATATTTATAGTGTGTAAAAAGATAGATAAGGTGGGATTATGTTTCTGTAATACAGCAAATTAGTGAAATAATAAAAGAATATTTTACAACAAGCGCTATTATCTTGGCCCTATAAGCGATAGGATCCCATGCTATGTTATTCCAAGCCAACTCGGCTCTTCTCCACTGAGCAGGTGCAAGGCAGGCGGATCCACCGTGGACGAATCACACAGCCGAGATCACACTTCAACCGATAATTCAACCGAGGGACAGCACGTGATTTGTGCATCGGTGCCCCTTAGATGGGATAATTCTTGAATTGGCTGTACAGTGTTGAAGCCAAAACAAGATTGATTAAGATGGGGGTTTTTTTCTCACCCGCTCCAACGTTTGACATTTTGTGGGTACTTACATGGGGGTACACTTCTCCATGGGGAAATGCATAATGAGCGCTTTTGTCATGACAATTTGCAGTGCCACAATTTACCCAGAGAGGCGAAACTAAACAGCACAGCCTAGATAAATGCTCTCTCTCTATTTCAAGTTGTTTAGGCTCCGTCCTGCATACCACCTTATCTTACCTAATCCCCTTCACCAGCCCACTGAAATTACCCACTAGTTTTGACACTAGTTTTCAGAGTGGAGGGGGATTCATTGGAGACAAATAGTGCCTGTGTTGCTGAAATGAGGCCTGGGAATCCTACTCAGCATGTAAAACAATTCTGCCAATTGTATAGGCTTTGACGTAGCAATCTCTTTCATGCAAAGAGATAAACAGAATGGTACACAACACTGCATAGCGAAACACAAGCAGGCAGCCACAATGCCTACGATTTTTTTGTGAGAAAACCAATACAAAACTGAAGCCCTTGAAGGCAATGTTAAGAGAAAGGGTAATCAGTGGTGGTTGTGAGGGACAATTTTCAAAGTAGCAGATACATCAGGCCAAGGTAAAGCATCAAATACGGGGGTTAAAGTCTATGTGAAGGGCTAGCAAATGAGTATGTCAATGAAATGTTCTCAGAGGTTATGTGTGCAATGCATGCAAATTCTGCTTCAATTGACTGACTCGAGTGACATCGCTTGAGGGCAATTTCCCAGGGATCCCTCTGGGGACACACAAGACGCTTCATTTTTCCCTTTTTATTTTGAAATATGTAGAAGAACGCCCCCAAGATCTGTATACAGTCTTTGATGTGAAAGAAAAAATCGAAACTTTAATATTGCTGATTTCTTTTACGGTGGATCTGCTCGTTTGCTGCTTCACACTATAGGATTTAGAGATGTATTGAGCAGAACATTGCAAATAAAGCGAGGGGGAATTAAAGATGCAAGAAATCAAACTACATCCTTAGCCAGCTATAGGCAACAGCAAGTGAATATGGCATCTGGCATGTCCCACAATGCACCTGGCAGGGGGGCAGGTTCAACTCAAGTCAGATACTGTGATGCCTACTGCGGTGCACTAGCAGATGCTAAAGTGTATGAGAAGGCACACTAATTATCTCCCATGTTAGTTTGTGGTGTGCCCCCCGCTGATGAAAAAACACATACTAGGACAAGATCAGAGCAAGGCAAAATAGATGGTGTGTGTGTGTACTGGCTGACTGATAGAGACGACTTTCTTGGAAACTAGTTGTACACTGCAACTTAAGATGTGTCTCTTACTTGTTAGTGCTGGTTTGAAAAGGTGTTTTGGTATTGGACAAATGGTATAAAGTTAAGGTTTGGAGCTCAGAAAATCAAATTATTATCTGAATAGTTTTTTTTCCCCTGTTTTGAAAATACTGTTTTATAAAGGAACATTCCAGCACTCTTGAGTGTGTAGGTGTGCTTTAGTTATCATGACCTTTTGCTTGCTTGAGATGGATGAAAAAAAGTTGTGGGAAGTGCTATCAAGAGCCTTTATTCCTGGCCCATTAGCTGTCACAGTCTTTTGGTTAATTAAGTTACGGCACCATGAAGGTATAGATGTAACCATTAGATACATACAGGGAAGTGGCCAGAGCTTGTGCTGTGTGTGTGTGTGTGTGTGTGTGTGTGTGTGTGTGTGTGTGTGTGTGTGTGTGTGTGTGAATGCAGTTGCAAGTAACAGGCTGAAGAAGCTTGTCATCCACACACCCACGGCTGCGTGTGTGGGTGTGAATGTCATTATAGAGAGGTGAAAAGATATCTCTTTCTCCAAATGCTCCTACTAACTGGGGTGTGTTTCCGGAACTCCAAGAAGCAAGCAGCAGATAAGTTTGGCTCCCTTTCAATTTAGTGATAATTTAGTGATAATTTTGGTTAAAAGTTAAAATATTTGGATGAAACTTGTTAAACCTGCAGTGTGTAGAATTTTGGGTTTTATTTCCTAGCAGATTTTGTAGAAAGTAATTATAATATCCATAAGTACATTTAATTTAGTGCATAATAGCTGAAAAAAATGTTTTGAATTATTATTTTTTCCCTTAGAAAGGGTCTCATATTTGTCCATATTTCTGCATATTTTGGACCAAGGCCTAGTGCCGCCATCTTGAAAGTGTCATAGTTGGAATGTCATCAGGTGCATTGTTTAAAATTTAGAATTTTTCTTGTCCTTGAAGGCCACTGTAGCTTCTGTTATTATTCAAAAGGGGTGGGGTTACCCAGGGAGCGTTGCATTGAAGAACTTTCTTGATGATGTCATATTACACACTGCACCTTTAAGTAGATGTATGAATATGTATAGAAGATAATTATCAAACGGCATCCAAAACAGTGGAATATTTTGTCAGATTATAGTCTGTGATGAATCTGAGTATGTTGTCACAGTGAGACTGACATCTTCTGTATTTACTGAGTAAATTAAGTAATATTGTATCATAATCCTAGCTATAAACATCATTTTCAAGGATTGTTTTACATATACATATACATAATTACATAATATATACATAATTATTATTATTTTAATTGAATATTATAAAAGCATTATATTTGTTAAAAAAGGCATTTTTCAAACTTTTCATTCATAGGTTAAAGTATGTTACCATGGCAATCAGGATACTAAAAGAAAATTTGATTTGAACATTCTAAATATTTCAGAACAAAACAAAAACAGAATCACATGTCCATGGTGATCACAAGAACATAATAGAATAGTTCATGTAGTCCTGTCAGGTCTTACATCAGAAAAGTGCAGAACAGGTAAATAAAATAGGCTGCATTTTTTTTTTTTTTTTTTTTTTTTTTTTAATTTTTAACATTAAAATAATATATGAAAGGGTCAATGTAAAATAAATAATTAGAAAAGCAGCTGTTTTGTTGGAAGTTCCAGGAATACACACACCCTGCTATGGATATAGCTCCACTGCATTGTGGGTCAGCCTCTTTAGGCAAATGCTAAGGGAGCAAACCCTGACAGAAAAGCAGTGTGCTGGCGGTGCACAATAGGCGGGCCTTAACATATCAAGGACCCGGCAGCCTCCTGCAGTCAGGATGGGGACTGGTTGTCTTGGGACCACCCATGCCACTAGGTTTACCTCTTCCTGGCGAAGATAGTGCTACTGGGGAAGGCGCACCCCCTCTTACACTTTAAATTTCAATGCGCAGGTATCCACTTTTGTTTTCATTCTGAAATCTTCGCGAAGACCAACTGTAGAAGTATTGAGGCTCTGGTCACCCAGCACCAGCTGAGATGGCTTGGACATGTGGTGAGAATGCCCCAGGACCGACTGCCCCGCAGAGTGTTGTACGGCCAGTTAAGTCATGGCCAACGCTCGGCTGGGGGGCAGAAGAAGCGCTACAAGGACCAGATGAAGACCACATTGAAGAAATGTAACATCAGCCCTGAGGACCTGGAAGTTACTGCTGCTGACCGCACCACATGGCGGCAGGTGTGTAAGGAGGGGATCCGTAGGCTGGAGGAGGACAGGACAGCCAGGAGACAGCAGAAGAGGGACAGGAGGAAAGCTCCTGTGGAGCCCACAGTGTCTACTGACACATTTACATGTCCTACTTGTCAGAGGTTATGTAGGTCTAGGATTGGGTTGTATAGCCACATTAAATCTCATAGATAGATGTGGAAAAATGGGGATGGGTAGTATGGGCATTGTCACTACCTGGAGCTTACTAGTACGGAGCCTGGGTCTGTTGAAGGTGGCTATGCTATTTTTTAGGCTGTGTTAGCCATGTGATAGGATCTGTAAAATCGGCATTGACACTACCTGGAGCTTGTTTGTACAGAGCCTGGGTCTGTTGAAGGTGCGTTGCTGTTTTTAGGCTATGATAGCCTTGTAGTAGGATAGGATAGGTAGAATCGGCATTGACACTACCTGGAGCTTGTTTGTACAGAGCCTGGGTCTGTTGAAGGTGGCTGTGCTGTTTGGGCTGTGGTAGCCATATGATAGGATAGGGAAAGTAAAGTAAGTAAGTATGTTTTTGTTTATTTAAAATGTTTTTTTTTTTTTTGTTTTTTTACGAAAAGGTTAAAAGTGGACGTCATCATCGAAATCGATGGACAACCAAGAGAGTGAGTGAGTGAGTGTGTGTGTGTGTGTGTGTGTGTGTGTGTGTGTGTGTGTGTGTGTGTGTGTGTGTGTGTATGTGAATGCAGTTGCAAGTAACAGGCTGAAGAAGCTTGTCATCCACACACCCACGGCTGCGTGTGTGGGTGTGAATGTCATTATAGAGAGGTGAAAAGATATCTCTTTCTCCAAATGCTCCTACTAACTGGGGTGTGTTTTGCAGAACGCAACAACGCCATGTCCTATAAGATAGCTTTAATTTAAAGGTGCACTATGCAGTTTCAGGGGAGGGTCATTTGTTCAAGAATGCATAGCCAGCAGTTAGTTTACAAAGCATTTTCTCTTCATGTAACTCTTATTGTATTGAATAATTGTATAATCATAAATCAAAACTAAATAATTTGGAGACACCTGCAACCAAACGTAAGACTAGAATATGCTTGTGAACAAAACTGTGGGCCCTGCCTCTGTTAACTGTGTTGATTGGATGTATGAATGTAGATCTCTGCTAAATTCCATCAGTAGGTGTTAAGGGTGTTTCAAATGGGTGTGTGCCACACATTCAGTTAGGTTACCACTTCTTCCATGCAGTTTGTTCACTTCTCCTGCATAAAAATTAATCTTGGAATCACATGTTGCCAATGCATTGTTGCCCTAATTATCTTATAGTGGTCTTCAAGCTATGCAAAAGAGCATATCTTTTTCTGTGTGCTTGCTCGCGAGTGTGTGTGTGCCTTAATACACCCCCATGTCTTTTATATCCGGC